>JAVIWB010003682.1:0-49856 GCA_031893035.1 Dermolepida albohirtum
CTAAGAATAGACCCTGCGTCTACCGGAATACATGACTAGATGAATCACCCGTAATAAATCAAAACCCTGAACTTTAATAATTGTACAATTGTTCGTGTCATTCTTAACAGTGAAGACATCAACGGTTGCTTGTCTCTCACCTGTAGTCGCCCACCGAATAGAAACATAAACACCTACGACCGCTAAGAAATAGACTACTGTCAGCGTTACCGTACAGGTAAAGACAACCAAGTCTTCATAATTTATCTCTCTTCATCGTAGAAAAGGTCGCGATCTTGTTTCACTTGCGCATAGAAATAGAGAAACGAACTTTTAACATAGAGTTACTGCCTGCAATGACATATTTTGTAATTAAAAAAATAGGGAAAAAACACTAACCGCACAATATTTATAATCATACATACAGGGTGTGCATAAACTTAATATTTTGTACAGGAAAGTTATTAAATTAAAATTGACACTTTTGGTTGTGTATTTTGTCATGTATTCAAAATCAAGGAAGACCAAAAACTTTCGAAGGCGCTGAATTGGAGTGAATCCAGGAATAAAAACAGCGATTGCATGCCTTGGGAATGATTCAAAAACAAGGAACTTGGGTTCGTTATGATTTGAAGCCAAGAGGCGTTGAGCTTCGTTTTTTCACCTGTGAGTAACTGCTCCAGCGGCAAAAAAGGAACCGCGATTCATTACAGCAACTCAAAGAATGGGGACTGCCCGGTCATGCTTCTACTTCGTCGGTTCGGCCGAATATTCACGCTGCGAAGATTTTAATCATACATACAGGGTGTGTTCAAAACTTATCAATGTTGGATTTATTAATATAGAATGATAGAAATTACAGATTTGGACCTTGTACCATAACGCAACCTCATTATTTAATTTAGTATTGCGTCAAACGCCGGAAATATATCGTTGAACTAGTTTTCTGAAGTAGTAAATTCATTGTACCTTCTACAAAGGAGGCCATGTGATCAGATTTTCGAGAGTTCTTGATGGAAGCAATGTTTTTTTCCAAGTTTACAATTCGGTAATGGCTAACATTACCAAGATTATATTGATTTTGTAACATGACGAATATAGATTAATAGTCGGAGATGATGGAGAAAAAAAAATATTATTAATCAGACATTGGTAGGCGTTATGTGAAGGGCCAAAATGAACAAGAAGCATTGAATGGATTAAATGCAAATGACTTGTGGGAATAATTTTAAGACAAAAGGAACACAAATATGCAATTAGCAGAAATTGTATAACGACAAAGAAGCAAGATAGTTCAGGCCTAAGATAAACAAAGGAAAAGCAAAATATATGAAGTTATACTATACAGTAGTATACATTGTATATACTACATAGTAGTAGTGATATAACAAATAAAAGGAATATTGTTATTATTAATTATGAGTTTATGAAAAACAATTATTGGCAGGTAAGTGAAGTCATAATATACAAGACCTTCATTCGCTACATACATAGAAGAAAAACAAACGAAATAAACACGAAAAAAGAATTTGATTACAGAAGGTTGATATATAACCCCTTGCCACATTAATTTTTGTATTCTGTATACGTATTTCAACAACTAAGTTGTCATCATTAGCAGATAATTACTACGATAAAAGACACCCGTACGAAAACAAATTTCGCACGCGATCCGTACCGCTGAAAGCCAAAACGTACACTGATGATGCTAATGATGTCAACTTAGTTGTCGAAATACGTATATAGAATACAAAAATTAATGTGGCAAGGGGTTATATATTTACCTTCTGTGGTCAAGTTAATCAACCACAGGCTCCATCAAAATCACCTACGAAAAAAGAAGGAATCCTGAATATAGCCGAAAATATAATAAAAAGAATATGCTCGAATAAAAGAAGAAAGGAGAATGTACAATCACATACTGAAAAGCATGTGAAATACATAATGAGAAGAAAACTAAAAAATTCGCTGATTAAAAAATGTGCTCTGTCGAGTTAAATATCAAAAATATTTGCCGGTGAATATGACACCGAACACTGAATCTTCCGATGAGATAAAATGAGTAAGGTACAACATAATAAAGGGTTTTCCGATAGGGACTTAGCAACTTTTAATTCAATTTGTGAACGCACCCTTTCACTAATCATCGAACTGTCACTGCCAATTTATTCAGTAAACTTAACATTTTCATCATGGTAAAGTGTCTGCAAATTATAAAAAATACAGAAATTCGGAGTCGGTGACCGCTACTTTAAGAGGGTTAACTCCGACGTCGCCCTAGTAGACAGGCAAATTATGCAAAAATTACATATTCGTTGTGTGATGTTGCCGTGCCAGAAATTGCAAATGATCCAAATCAGTCAATTCCACGGCGTTCTCAAGAGTTGGGCATCGCCCAGACCACTTTATGGCGAATTTTGCATAAGGATCGTGGTTTACACCCATACAAGATCAAGCTGACTCAAAAATTGAAGCGATGGACCATTTGAAGCGACGTACGTTCTCCGATTGGGCTCTGGAAAAGATGCGCCAAGATGATCAATTTCATCGCAAAATCATTTTCAGTGACGAAGCTCATTTTTGGCTCAATGGGTTCGTCAATAAGCAAAATATGCGTTATTGGTCGGGTGAAAATCCACATGTGCTTCACCCACAAAAAATAACTGTTTGGTGCGGTTTGCATGCCGGCGGCGTCATAGGGCCATATTTTTTCGTCGACGATAATGATCGTCACGTTACTGTGAATGGTAATCGTTATCGCGCTATGATTACCGATTATTTTTGGCCCAAGTTGGAAGATATGGAGTTGGACAACATGTGGTTTCAGCAAGACGGTGCCACAAGCCACACAGCCTACGTTACAATCGATTTATTGAAGAGTAAGTTTGATGAGCGTGTTATCTCAAGAAATGGACCAGTCGATTGGCCGCCTCGTTCGTGCGATTTAATGCCTCTAGACTTTTTTCTTTGGGGCTACGTCAAGTCATTGGTCTATGTCAACAAGCCGACAACGTTGGAAGAGCTCAGAGCCAACATTGAACGCGAAATAGCAGCCGTTTCGGCCGAATTGTGTGGCCGAGGCATCGAAAATTGTGTCCAACGAATCGACCGCTGCAAACGTGCCCGCGGTGGCCATATGAACGAAGTCGAGTTCCATTCATAAATGTTTTGATAGTACTTCAACCCGATAATAAAGTTTTTGAAATATCTCAAATGGTCTGCATTTTATTTTGACAAAAAGTTGTCAAGTCCTTATTGGAAAACCCTTTATATATTATAAATAAACCACGAAGTGAAAGTCTATAAAAAAGGGACATATGTCGTCGTACATAAAATATTATAATTAACAAAATTGTATATACTTATTAAAACTTTTGGATAGCTCAGTGCCAAGAGCGCTTGATTTCGAGCTAGTTATTATGAAATGTCGACGAGTTATATACTTAGAATGAGTAATGCATTTGTAATCAAAATAATCATTAAGTTTTATATTTAAAGTTACTAATGTATTTGTAATCTTATCCATATTCATTAACTGAACAAAATATTTATATGTATATATATTTTAAATCAATACAAATAGCGATAATCATATGAAAACCTATAAATATGTGGAACATTAGATTTTAAGCATTCATTGTTTTGTTCCATACTTATGTATTAAAGTAGACAATAGTGAATCGAAATAGAATACTTTTTAAAAACTCAAATCGTTTTACTAAGTATTTAAGTGACGGTTCGGACCATTTTTCATTCGATGCGATTTTTATTGTCGTTTCTCGTCTCGGATGCGGTCAGTACCTCTTCTGGTACCCTTCAGTGTATAGTAGAAATAATTAACACTGTTTTTTGCGGCGAAGTTTTAGGGAAAAAAAACGTGGAACACCATGATCGTGAGAAATCAAAAAAATTTACGACCCAGTTGTACATTCACCGCAAAAAAAATAGGTTCCTATAAATTTAACGATAAAAAGAACGTTTAATGCGGTAAATTAAGACAAATCACTTTTGTATTCTGTATAAGTATTTCGACAACTAAGTTGTCATCATCAGCAGATAGTTAAACAGAGTCACCCCTGGAAAACTACGGCAAAAACCCGCACGAAACAAATTCCGTACACGATTTGTATCGTCGAAAGCCAAAACGCAATTAATGCGGAAAGGGATTATATATCAAGTGACTAAATTGTGATATTACAAAACTTTGTTATACTTGATAAGGTTTTAGAAGTTAAGATATTGATACAGAATTATAGTTTAATGTACAGGGTCTTCCGAAATATGTGGGCAATTTCTCAGCAATGCAATGTCTAGGTAAAAATAACATTATGAGCTCCTAAATTTTTTTCGATAGAACACATATTCAGCTCTCAACAAAGAATGGGTGTAAAGGTTATCTTTCTTTATTATATCGATATGACAAATTGCTTTAGAAAAATACTGAATTCTTAAATTTAAAATAGGCAATTTTTATTTGAATATTATAGAACTTAGTTAAAGCAAAATTTCATTGACAATAGATTTAATAGAAAGCTAACAAAGGATTTCATTAATATGTTCGTTAACAAGGACTGTAATACACTCTTGGGTACGTCGAATTGAAGACTGCTCAACCAATCGCAATACTCCAACGTTATTTCGTTCTTTCTCGCAGTGAAGCGTGATTCTTTCCAGAAATTCTCCCTGGAATGTACTCGAAGTGAATAAACTATGCTTTTGAGATGCCTGCATAGGTCAAAATCTAATGAATGTAAAACAGGTGATCGATGAGGCCAAGCATAAATCCTCCTCCTTTAGTGTTCGCACACAGCGAAACTAAACTGAGAAGTACTATCGTGTATAACCACATGCTACGTTGGATTTCAAATGGAACATTTTTCTAGATGATCTAAAATCTTTTGTTGAAACTCTATATAAGGTGTCCTGTTTAAGTGTATGCAACTTTTCGAGTACTGAAGAAAGGACCTGCAATCACGGCATCTAAAGCATTTTCCTCTAAAATGATAGTGCGAGTCGTTCTTTGGACACTACTGATAGTAGAATGTTTTCCAAATGTACATAAAATAATAGAGGCAATGCTTTAAACATACAACTGTAAAGAACTCCCATTCTTTACATACCAGTTTCCATCAAGCGTCAATCAATCCATTCAAAACCTTTGCTATCTGGAATTTTGCAATTATAAAACCGTTCTACGTACAACTTCTTAGCTTGTAAAATATTTCAAGTGGCAAGGTCGTACATTCAATACATATACGCGTTTTTATTAAATTCCCCACAAGTTCTAGGACATTCTTTACAAGAAGTAATATATTATTAAAGAAAATTATCACCTGTTGATGTAGTGGATTGATCACTAGGTTATGGAATTACTGAACCTAGTTCAAACTTTGGTTTAAGCTACAATATCGATGGCATTTTATCGACCACAGCTTTATAAAAATAAGTATTTGTGATAATAGTTGACAATCGATGGAGGGTACTATCTACGCTAGCACCATAGAATGTCATAAAACTAGTCGTAAGAGATCTGTCATGTTAACTATGTACTACTAATTTTGGGCTTTTTAGGATCTGTTACGGGAATTTCTACCATATGTTTTGAATCCTAATTCCTTATAGGTACTAATCAATCCCGAAGAGGTTCCTAAAATATCTCTCCTATAGAGTGACTCGCATTTATCCCCAGCGCGGAACGAATTACGATGGCCTTTTAACCCAACATAATATGCAGTCCTTGTCTTGTCGCCGTGAAATGTATGGCTGTAAATTTTTATCCACACTTTTAGCAAACGAAATTGATTGTCCGATGATATTAGCCTGCATTAACTTTAATGTATCCGTATCTAATACACGACATTGTGACACTTTTAAATTACCTAGGGCGAAAACAAATGTATTGTTGGAATCACCTGTACATGTTGCGGGAGTTTTGACAGGCTTCAAAATGTTTTATAATATTCTGAACTGTATTTTATTTAATTTGGCTCTTGTTTTTGAACTATATTGGTTATTTTTATATACATTTATACATTGCTAATTGATATTAGTTCAGTTTGTGTTATTTTTTCTTTTATTTTTTTTTACTCTTACTCTGCACCATAAATTAAATAACTGTCCTGTAAATGGCAATTCGCTGTTGGACAAATAAAGATTACTATCATTATTATTATTAAGAAGAAAAAATTGTGACATCGCTATATTTAACAGTTTAAATATTAAGTTTACAGATTATTTTCTAAGTTTAAAGGAATATATTTTGTTCTATACAGGTTGGTAGAAAAGTTTCGAAAGCAAAAATGAAACGATGTGAATTTTCAAATGAAATTAGTTTTTTTATTCAATGTAATCTCCCTCAACTTCAATACATTTATTCCAATAATCCTCAAATAATTTTATACCATCTCTGTAATGATTTTCTGGAAGCTCTGCAAAATACTATTCCACGGCTGAATTAGCTTCTTCATTCGATGAAAAACGCGTTCCACGAACGAATTGTTTCAAGTTTCTGAAGAGGTAGTAATCACTTGGAGCCAAATCTAGTGAAAACGGTGGTTGTTCAAGCAATTCGTACTTAAATTCATTCAATTTAGCCATCGTCAAAACACTTATGTGAGAAGGCGCATTGTCTTGGTGAAAAATTATTTTTTTTTCGCTAAACCAGGTCTTTTTTCACGAATTTTTGTATCCAGTTGATCTAAAAGGTTACAATAATACTCTGAGTTAATTGTTTTACCTTTTTCAAAATATCCAATCAATAAAATTCATTGTGCATCCCAAAACACTGATGCCATAACCTTTTTTGCCGATCGTCCTGACTTCATCTCTTTTATAGTTGAACAACCAATTTAGGATCATGGTGGTAGATCCAAGTCTCATCCATAGTTATAAAACAACGCAAGAAATCGGTTTTATTCCGCTTGAAACGCACCAAGTTACGCTGAGAAATTTATTTTCGATCCAGTTTTTGTTAAATTGTTAACGAATGCGGCACTAACTTTCCAAACAGCTTTGTCATATGTAATTCTTCATATAAAATATGGAGTACTCCTTCGTCTGAGATGCCTGTGGTATTAGCAATTTCACGCTTAGTCAAATTCGGATCTTCACTAACAATATTATGTACTTGCTCAATGATTTCTGCTGTTGTTGCAGTTTTTGGTCGTCCACTATGTGGCTCATCTTCAACGCTTGTACGACCACGTTTAAACTCTAAAACCCATCGATGTACTGTTAGAAATGAAGGAGCACATTCCTTTAACACGTTCACCATTTTTGTATGAATCTCTGTTGGTGATAAGCCTTCCAAAATAAAGAATTTTATCACAGCGCGATATTCAGTTTTTTCCATTGTTAAAAAATACACCGACACGTCTAGTTCAAATGGATTGCTAACAATGAATGAATTGACAGATAGAGATAAAATTTTTAGTGTGTTCATATGACACATGAAATATTAAAATGGCGTATGAATTTTGATTCCTCTACTGCTTAATAGGTGTCGCTTTCAAAACTTTTCTACCAACCTGTATTTGAATTTGCGTTTCAACACTAATGGAGTTTCCTTCGAACTACAATTTTCTCACCAACTTTGTAACGTAATGTAACTTTAAAATTAAGAAAGTATTTTTGAAAAAGTTAATTCTACTTCAAGCATGTAAAGTAATTATGCAATGAAAGGTAACATTGTATCATATAAACAACTATAATTATATTTACTATTATAACTACTTGTAGCGCAACTCATTTGCCGTCATTGTCTTTCGATAGGATATCGTCATTTTTGTATTAAATCGCATTGAGGAGGGAAATTAATTTCACCTCACTATATGCAGTTTCATAAAGAAGAACTCTTTAATTAAATCTTATATAACTTCTACGTTGTGCGTGCGTTTGAATTCCTAGGCCATTCATCAACGAGAGGCAGTGCTTAAAAATTCAATTATAACATTTGGGTGGGCCGACAGCCATAAAATAATAGAAAATATACAGTTAGTTAATCTTTTCGTTGTATAACCGTTCAATGGTTGATAAGACAGGAAAAACACTGTTGCGATACATCATAAAAGAAATATTAATGTGAATGGAGTAATTAATGTTTTGTATCGTCATGGCGAAGACTTGTAGAAAAACATGTCGTATAAATTACGGAGGATACTGACACTGGAATTTTAACGAACTCATTTCATAATTTGTCGTAATGGTTATTATTGTTCTAATGCAACTGAGGAGACAGAATACTGGTTTTCTCTTAGGTAGTCCCGTGTTGGATTGTCGTTTTGTTTTGTTTATTTGTAATTTGTTTTTGATATTACGAATGAAAATATTTATGTTTTACTTCACATGTTACGTCTTTTAATTTATCAAAAACGAACAGTGCAATTAATATTTAGGTATTTCATTTATTTTCAGCTATTATAAATAAAAAGCATCGGTCTTCTGTTCGAAAAAGAAAGGACGTCTATTACAAAGATACACTAGTATACAAAAGAAACAGCATCTTATAAAATTTCCTATATCAAGCTATAAGCAATCTTATTAAAGAAGAGGAATACATAAGGAAAATGAGTTTGGGTATATTGAAAGAAAGGAACGTTAATAGAAAGAAACTATTATATCTAAACAAGTGTTTAAAATGATTGACTGTAACGAAGACTATGTTTTGGGGAATTTTGGTTTGACCTATTTGCTGTTTCGTATTATTTGTTATTTTTGCACGGTCCAATTTGTTTCATATTACGTAGGCGTATCATGCGATTTTTCATGATCATTTTGGATTGGTTTTATATGCATCATATACATTTTATTTTAAATTTCAAACCAATTCCATTCAGGGCTTATTTTATATTATAGACCCTGTATAGGCGATCACATTTGTTTGCACACCAGGTTCGTAATAAGTACCTACCGAATATTTGTGGTGACTAATTCAAGGCTGATCGCTCTGTTCAGCTATATGTTTGTTGATATATATGTACTTACTATCGTATCGCTAGTGTTTCAACGCGACGCTTTTACGAGGGTAGCTATAAATTTTCTTCCTAACAAAATAGTTACTACTGCACTGAAACAGTTTCAGTAGCTTATCAATCTTCATTTATCGCTTTCATAGGATCAGGGCTTCTTCCCCCATAGACATGAAAACAAGGCCAAAAGTAAAACAGGTGGAAAACTCTCCAAGTCAAAGATAGGCAAAGCAGTTCTTAATGAGAGAGTCGTCTAAATTGAAAATGGATTTGCAGTGTTGGGACAAGAAGTTTGTTGGGGTTATAGTGGGATCACTAACAGAGCACCGTAGACTCAACAAGCATTTGAGAACCTTCAAGAAGAAATCACATATAGGATTCCGTCAAGAAGAAGACGAAAGGACGATCTACGTTCTATGCTAGTGTGAGGACTTGATAAGAACTTCGTTTCTATAAATGAGAGATTAAATTAGAAAACGTACTCTTATGAGATACAAAAATTGAGATGGACAAACTCTACGATTATCTCAATTAATCTGTCTGTCTAGAATATGACTCGTACAAACATTATGTCCTTTTTGAAGAACATTCAGAACAAGCCATGTAGCAAGGTAACCAATTCTCATTTGAAGTATCAACTAAAATAACGTGAACAAATTCGTGAAATATGTATAATTAAGAATAAGCGAAAATTCTGTACTAATGTTTCCAAACCCTATCAATATTTTTGTCTAGAATCGGGCGAAAGTTTTCGAGCATTTCTTGGCTCACTTTGAATGATTTGTACCAATTGCGTAATCGTTTTTTCGATTGAGATGTCTAACTATAGGTTTTCTCCAGCATTTTTAGCTATACGGCAAAAGAAATTTGAAGCAAATACTTTGTACGTTTTCGTTAAAAAAAATCTTAAGGTACAGATATATCGATCAATAAAATCAGCAGTTGTAAAGGAACTGGGTGACAGATCGCGTCGAAACTATAAGTGATAATTATGTTTATTGGTAAAAATCTAGAGAAAAATGTGTTATACATGTACAATTACAGGTATTTATTTAATAGAATGTAGGACAAAATATACTCTTTAATTTTTGAGGGATCTAAGATAATGTCAATTTATCTTAATAATAAGTGACCTATCGAAAGCCAATATGAACTTCCGACGACTGGAAAATAGATTAACTGAAATCGTTGTTAACAAAGTAACACGGATATGCTTGTCCACACTTCGATATTCATAAAGGACAGTTCTGAATAAATTTCTGCCTATTAACGCACAAAACATATAATAGGAAAGTAATTACAAAAATTCTTCTATTTACTATAATGAAATTAATGATTCATTCATTATTATTAGTTTCCTGGATCTTGTAATGTTTGATGTTAACTGTTAATTTAGATAATAATATTGCCAATAAACCCGAATGAGCCAATTAATTTTTGTACTATCTTGGGTCCACATTTTTCATAATGGCATTCCTTCAACTTCTTTAGCGTTACTTTGACAGCTGTATATGATTATTATAGTATAATTATCACACAGACAATAAAGCGAAGGAAGTGACTTGATTAAAAAGCATCAACCGCAAAATTAACCTATTTTCTTAAGCATAGCTTACCAATAAATCGTACGTAACTCTTCTTGAACAGTGTAGATAATAAATATACATAAACTAGCTCGTTCAGTAATGAATTAATGGTTTTTCTTTTTGTTCAGTAATGAATTAATGGTTTTTCCTGGACATCGTTAAATGGCTAACTTGACTGTATTTATTAGGACATTTGTATATAGCTATAATCGACCACTAGTTCTAATTCAACCATATTTGTAAAGACTTTATTACGCATTTTCTAAAATTGTAGAAATTGGACATAAATTTAACTCAATACGTGGCCATGATAGCATGAAATACAAATTATTCTTTACATAACAAGTTAAGACACATCCACGAAGAAATTTAGAACAGGTTTATTTTCTTTTAACACCAATAATACTTATAATGAAGATAAACGTCCTAGAAGTATTTGTTGCTTTTTTTCCTGCATAGTTGTGTATCCTTTTAAGGAACATTAACAAACAGTAGTCGTAGAGAAATTTAAAATTTTTTTAAAATTTTCAGATACATTCATTTTCCTTTTGTTTCAAATTGTAGTTGAAATTTGATGGAGCCTGTGGTTGATTGACTTGATCAATAAGGTTGATATATAACCCCTTTTCCACAATTAACTATTTGTAAAATTCTGTATACGCATTTCGACAACTAAGTTGTCATCATCAGCAGATAATTTCAAAGTGTCGCACCTGGTAAAACACGGCGAAAAAATTGTACGAAAAATAAACTCCGTACGCGATCCGCACCGATGAAAACCAAGATGTGCAAATTGTGTTTTTTTGTATTATATATTAATTGTTCTGTTCATCAAAATTGAAATCATTTTATTATCTACATATATAAAAAATATATATTTTTATATCTAAAATAAATTTTGTCATATATTTATCCAAATTTTAGACTCGTCTATATGTCTTCCTTCATTTTTAATCACTGCAGCACACAATCGAGGTATTCTTTCGATTAATTTTTTGTAAGGTCTCAGGTTTTATTTTACCCCATGCCTCCTGCAGGTTCGTACACATATTAACAGCAGATGTGGGGGCCGATTTTCTTACTCCTTGGTTAAGTTCTTCCCATAGCAACTCGAAGGAGTTTAAATCGGGACTCTGGAGAGGCCACGCCATAACGGTTCACGAAAACACATCTTCGTGAACCGAAAATCTCGAATTTGGATTCATTGGTCCACAATGCTTTATTCCAGTCTTCTATGGTCCAATTTTGGTGATCGCGTGTCCACTTTAAACGTTTTTGCTTGTTTTGCTTGCGTAGAAGCGGCTTCTGTATTGCAATTCGCCCATGAAGACCTGTTTGTTTTAATCGCCGTTTAACTGTGGAAACACTTATGCGTTTTCTACGAAGAGCATTCATTTCTGCTGTGATTTCTGGGACTGTTTTTTATCTACTTCTCTTACTTGATACCACCATTTGCAAGATCTTCTACTGAAGTTGTTGCCCTTCGTCTGTGTTTTCGAGTTCTGCTCAACACACCTCCACAATCGCAGTGTTTTTTGATGATATAACCCACGCTGGACGCATTTTTTTAAAGTTCTGTGGTAATTTCGCGGTTGCATTTGCCAGTATTATGGTATGCGATTATAAACGATCGTGTTTCTAGACTCAATTCTTTCTGTTTAGACATTCCTAATTAATTGAACTTCTTCGAAACACACGATGTTATCACTATGGGCACTTCACATAAACTAACGGCAATTTTGCCAAAATACCCAAGTATAAATACTTAATAGTTTACGATAACACCCTATCTTAAAATAAAATCATAACAATCGAACATTTCCTAGAATTGAGAGATCTAATCTAATAAATGTAATTATTCTACCTGGAGTTTTATTAGGGTATTATCATTCATTGTGAATAATAGGGTAATCGCCTAATTATTTTTGAATAAGCTTTTATAGATTTTAATATTTACTCTGTAACTATTTCTGACTACAGAAATAAACTTTTCTATAGAAACTGTAATGAAACAAGGGTGACCAAATACCTATGAACGATAGTGTATATTATTTCTTTATAAAAATACCAGTCTTAATTTTGTTCAACATATTGTGTTTTTAAAAGTAATTTCGTTTTCTTTTATGGAAATGAACAATTATAATATCCGATTTAGTCAGATTTTGATCATTTTAGTCGAATAAATTTTGTCAATTTTTCTGGTAGTAGCATGATTCCGAGTTGTAAAACTGAAATTTGTATTTCGTCAATCTCTCGCATTTACTAAAAGAGATTTAATGAATTAAATTTCAAGACTAAGAAACATATTACAATGTGTGAAATAAATCATTGAGTATTTGGTGGTTCTGCGGTATTACTCTGTACGAGTTTTACCGTGGATAGAGGTGCAACACCATAATTAATTATTTGCTGATAATGACAACTTAATTGTCGAAATACGTATATAGAATAAGTTTTTTCATTAAATCATATGGTTATTTTTAATATTAAAGTAGCAATGCAATCCTTTTTGTCAAAATCGCCTAGGTGTGCGTCATAAAGAAGTCTTTCTTCATCATGACAATCCGTGAGATGATAAGGTAACAGAAATCCAACTCATCGTCCGTGACTGCAGTTTTTTGTACTTGTATAGAGTCTGGATTTGGCTTAGTCCGACATTTTTTTATCTAGAAATTTCAAGAAAGCCACCTCAAAGGACATTTTGAAAACGATAACCACTTAGAAAAGGAATTGGTGCCTACTTTGATTTCATTTTTTCTTAATGGAATATAGTTATTGATTGCATGATAGATAGCATGAGTGCGTTGAAGTTAAAAAAGCTTAAATTGAAAAATAATGTCACAACGATCTTTTATTTTGCTAGGAAGAAAGTATATTGTTATAAAAAAAATTCCATCACGCGCAGTTTAGCAACAAATTTCATTAGAAATTATCGATAACTAGGCATTTTAGGCAAGTAAGCTTTACAATATTTAATCCTAATAATTAAAATTATGCTTAGAATAGCCGTGAGAAATATTAATTCAGTCGGGTGGTGACACTGAGTAGCTGTGTAGAAGAAGCACAAAACGGAGTTTTCATGGGAAGTGAAAACAATACTTCAAGGACTATTAAACAAGAAGGTCATTTAGTTTTACTAATTTTGTGCTGTTTTTATGAAAAATGATTGTTTACTTATGATTTTAATAAAATGTAAAATAAAATATACATTCCATAATTTGTTGAATTTGGCTTACTATTCCTAAAATTCATCTGTTTTTCATGAGAAAATCTTATGTGATAAAAAAAAGCCATTTTCGTTTTTGAGTACAGCATTGAAAGTGACTAAAGTTAAAACAATGAAGGCGGTGAATGGTTGATGGTTAAAATGCCATTTGTAGTTAGACAATCAGTGAAAAGCGTCGAGCAATGCATTATCCTGTAACAAGCGCCAGCTACCATTTTAACGGTAATGAGGGCGCACATGACAATTATGCGTCAAAAGACGTTTCATAACACCAAGATAATATACAGCATTGACTGTTGGACTAGTTGGTACAAACTCTTTGTGCACTATGCCATTCGAATCAAATGTATAGTGTTGAATTCAGTTAGCTTGTGTGGTACAAACCTTGCACAAATCTTTCTCAGTCGCGAATGCTATTTTAAAATGCTATGAATTGAATCTATGGAAATATTTAATTCCATTTCCACGTATCGCAATGAGGATTTCGGCTCATATCTGATAAATTCACGCACAAATTCTATGTTACTTTCCATAACCATAGATTTTTTTGCAACTGGACGTTTGTTTAAGTCACTTATGTCCGTAGGACTGTCTTTAAATCGTTCATACCACTCATACACACTCGTACGTGATAAATACGCACCACCATACACTTGTTTCATCAAATTAAATGTTTTGGTAGACGATTTACCTAGTTCATTTTTCGAACAATGCCACGCTGTTACTTTACGCGCAATTTCTCTGCTTTTGATGATACAAATGGCATGGAATTTTGACGTAACATTGGTGAAATATCTACCTTGCCGATTCATATTTTTTAAATAGATGGCGTCACGAAAAATAACTGTTTTAAAAAGTTCGATTTTCTTTGCGACAGACTGTGTATATAAAGGGTTTTCCAATAAGGACTTCACAACTTTTTTTTCAAAATAAAATGCAGACTATTTGAGATATTTCAAAAACTTTATTATCGGGTTGAAGTACAATCAAAACATTTATGAATGGAACTCGACTGCGTTGATTTGGCCACCTGAGGCACGTTTGCAGCGGTCAATTCGTTGGACCCAATTTTCGATGACTCGGCCACACAATTCGGTCGAAACGGCTGCTATTTCGCGTTCAATGTTGGCTCTGAGCTCTTCCAACGTTGTCGGCTTGTTGGCATAGACCAATGACTTGACGTAGCCCCATAGAAAAAAATTTAGAGGCGTTAAATCGCACGAACGAGGCGGCCAATCGACTGGTCCATTTCTTGAGATAACACGCTCATCAAACTTACTCTTCAATAAATCGATTGTAACGTGTGCTGTGTGGCTTGTGACACCGTCCTGCTGAAACCACATGTTGTCCAAGTCCATATTTTCCAATTCGGGCCAAAAATAATCGGTAATCATGGCGCGATAACGATTACCATTCACAGTAACGTGACGATCATTATCGTCGACGAAAAAATATGGCCCTATGACGCCGCCGGCATGCAAACCGCACCAAGCAGTTATTTTTTGTGGATAAAGTGGTGTTTCATGAAGCACATGTGGATTTTCACCCGATCAGTAACGCATATTTTGCTTATTGACGAACTCATTGAGCCAAAAATGAGCTTCGTCACTGAAGATGATTTTGCCATGAAATTGATCATCTTGGCGCATCTTTTCCAGAGCCCAATCAGAGAACGTGCGTCGCTTCAAATGGTCCATCGGCTTCAATTCTTGAGTCAGTTTGATCTTGTATGGGTGTAAACCAAGATCCTTAGGCAAAATTCGCCATAAAGTGCTCTGGGCGATGCCCAACTCTTGAGAACGCCGTGGAATTGACTGATTTGGATCATTTGTTACGGACGTTTCAACGGCAGTGATATTTTCGACACTTCGACCAACCCGTTGTTTCACTGGCACGGCAACATCACACAACGAATATGTAGACTCAAATTTTTGCACTAAACTTGTTACTGCCTGTCTACTAGGGCGAGAATTACGACTGAAAATCGGAGTTAACGCTCTTAAAGTAGCGGTCACCGACTCCGAATTTCTGTAGTAAATTTTTATAGTTTTCAGACGTTGTTCGTTCGTGTACTTTACCATGATGAAAATGTTAAGTTTACTGAATAAATTGACAGTGACAGTTCGATGATTAGTAAAAGGGTGCGTTCACAAATTGAATTAAAAGTTGTTAAGTCCCTATTGGAAAACCCTTTATAACCTCAAAGCAAACTTCACCAACCGTAAATTTTATACCTCGACAACAACGTCTCATATAAACGTACTACAATTACGTCATGGCTTTTAATGACGAAAGTGCGTTTTGTTATACATTTATCTGTAAATCGAAATATTTTTAAGTTTGAGATGTTATCCGTAATGACGAAAGAAAGTTGTAGTGATTTTTTTCTATTGTGCTGTGAGTGTTATCTATGATCAACTAAGGAATGTAAATCTTTTTTCCTGTAGGACTCAAATTCCGATGTCGTCGCGAAAACAACAGACACATTGGTTCATGCAAATGTCTTAAATATTTGCCACAGGTCGCGAGGGCAGATGTTATTAGTTCCCTTCAACCTTACAATGCAGAACATTCTCCACTAATAGACCGACCACCTAACAGATTGCGCCACTCGCATGTTCTCATTTATGTACGCCGGCTCTCATTTGTCATCCGGCGCTGGTTGACGTTCGGACTACTGATTCTCGTGTTCCCTTTTGTTTTATATCGAGGGAAAATAGCCGGATTTACCGTCTCATAAATTCTGACCGTACGCTCAAACAAATTCCAATTTCTTCTAGACATACTCCATAACAAAATCGTATTTTGTTTTGAAAATAAAATAAACTGACATATATATATATATATAGACTATGCTTATATGTATGTATAATATATTACGAGAATCTATAATAAACGCTGTAAATTACATAGAAAGAATTTAGTGCCATCGTTTCTATTGTATCATATTTCATTGTAAAAGGATAACATTACTGTAGTATTAAGTTATATGTACCTTCCTATTTTTGACGTGTTTGGCTCTGTGATATCTCATATCTGATATAAGAATTGACAATCTTCGTCATTCCATAAGATTCTATGCATGCCATTACGAACATAGTTTCTTGCTAAATTTCTCATCCATCCAAAATTGTTGATTATCTTTCTTATCTCTCTCTTTTATCTGTTGTATCTTTCCTAACGTTTGAAAACATACATTCTTCTATTTCGTTCATAAAAAAAGGAGACCGGTCACTAAATTACAGACCGATCTTTATATAAACAATTTGTTCAAAAACTTTATGAAGTAGTTGGGCATAACATTTCATGGCTGTTGTATATTGTAGGAAAACGCGTTCGAAAAGATTTAATTAATAAACCACTAAGATCAAAAAGTTGCTATTTTGTAATTTTCTCTCATTGCGCCAAAACGGTTGGCTATTTTTAGAATAAATTGTCACTGGCGATGAAAAGTTGGTATCTAGCGTAAATGGAGAGGTGACGCCATAAGTTAAACAAAAAGGAAACTCCGCAACTGACGGCAAATGTAAACTTGAACACGAGAGGAATGATGTCCATAATAAGGAATTCACTATGAGGTATCACTAACCAGCCAAATTATATGGAGTCAGATTTATTATCAATAATGTTCATTTTGGTTCGAACAAGCTGGTCGACTCTCTTAAAGAAGGATGGTTTCACTTATGAAGAGAAAAATTCCGTGAAGTTTGTATGGAGTTAAGAATGTTTTGGTATCTAAAACACACTGACCATAACTCTGATAAACTTATTTCAGATATATTTCCACATACTATATATCAGAATTTATTTTCTTGTTTCTTTAATTTAACAATTTGTTATTTGTCTTTATTGTCATACTTTTATTAGTTTTGCACAGTTTAGGAGTAAAGTTTTGCTAAACGTAAAACAAATAATTCGGAATATAAAGATGAAAATTTCACTGGAGTAGCATTATTGCTTCCTTCTTTGGGGCTACAATTGCCTGGGAAAGACTAGCTCTGAATCTTTATCTTTTAAAATCGTTAAAGCAATTAAGATGTACGTGAAAAAGTAACATAGGTGTAATAAACTGGTTAAAAAAAATATAATAATTTTAATTTATACCTCTTAGAAAATTATGGGAATAGTTATTTGATATCGTTATTATAAAAAGCATTGTTTTCGTCTAATTGTATTTTATTAAAAGTGGAAAAATTAAGAATATTTAACTTAGACATAAAAGATAGAAAATAAAATAAAGGTGATATCTCAGAAATAAGATATACGAGGGGGTACCTAAAAATAATCGAAATTTCTCTATAAAAATCTGTACCCAATTATTTTTACAAAACAAGCTTATCACCTTCAATATACTCTTTATTCTTGAAAACACCGTTCAAATTAGCTTTTTGTATGGCTGCTAGTCGTTCGGAGCAAGGTCAAGTGTGTAGGGGTCGTGAAGCAAAGAAGTCAAGCTATTTCTAGCCAAGAATTGAAGCATACAAGGTAAGAACTTTGCGGTGACTCTTGTCATCCTCAAGTCTGAAAATAAAATTCGCTGCCCTGAGGTCCAAGTTATGCCAAATACTTGATGGACGAGGGAACAAGGTTTGTTATTAATTAACATTTCACCTTTTTTCGAAATGAGAAAACCATTCGTACAATTGAGTTTTTCCCATAGCGTAACATCAAAACTATTTTTGCTGCTCTTTTTCCGAGCAGGAAGTAAAATTTTACAGTCGCAGGTTGCTCACTGTTCGACATTACAATAAACGATGAGCAAACGAAAGTGCTAAAGAATTCACTATAACAAGACACAACCTTTTTCGGTGAAAGAACACACCTAGCAGCAGGAATGGGTGCTAAGTAAGCCCCATCCACAGCGCTGTCATTCCGGTTAGTTTCTGGATAGATTTTAGATCTTCTGCAGAACGAGAAAATATAATGTTGTATCTGTTTTGAATATATTTCTATTTATAGCTCTTTGCCTCTCAAAAATTAATATTTCACGTTCTGTAGATTCTGATCTTTTAACATGAGTATTAGAAATTTTCTCCGAGAGGTCTGCTTTGTCTCTCCTATAATCATTGCTCTTCTTCAGTTAGTCTATGTTACTACTCTTTTCATTTCACAGGACCGCTTTGTTCTTTGGTTTGTGATTTCTTCTTCTTCGTCCAAGCATAATGCTTGTTAATCTTCGGGACTGTCTTGTTTTTGTTTGTGGAATAACAACTGCCAACTATTGCGTCATCTCTTATGTGGTCGACCTAGGTGTTTACTTTTGCGTGACCTTTCAGTTGGAGCTATTTGTGCTATTCCATCTTCCTTCATCCCAAATATGTGTTCGTTCCATCCTCTTCTCTTACCTATCGCGCACTTATATCTGAGTTTCGATTTTGAACCAGTAATGTGACCAATGTGTTGCCTTAAGTCTGACATTTCTGTAGTTCATAAGAGTTGTATGTCATGGTAGGTGTCACGTTTTATATATTTCGATTTTACATTTTATTCCATAATTTTTTTCATATTGTAGATATTCTGGCACTTTTGTTAGTTTAATGTTTTATATCATGGATTAAGTCGTCCCAGCTTGATATTCATAATTTTGAGTAATAGAATGCCATCGCTTGGTTTAGAAATTTATTATCTGGAGCAAGTTTGCAGCGGATAGGTTCCGACACTATAGTATTTAGAATTTCCAAAAGTAATTCGGTTCTTGTTATTAAAATTGATAAAGTATTATTTACCAAATTTTTAGAGGGTTTAGAACATGGATTGATGAAAAACATGACCGAAATTGTTAAACAGAAAAATAATTTTTCCTTATATCGTCGCCATATCCCATAAATAAACGACGGTGATTGCAAAACTGTCTATATTTGATTGTTGGGAGGAAATTTTTGTCGACTGAAGATTGTTTTTGCTACGTTGCTATACCGTAAAAGGAGAAAGTTTGTTCTTTTAAAAATCACCTTCAGCTCTCTGAAATATTTGGTTGAATGTAAAACTTGAAAATTTCTTGGGCCAACATTTTTGAATTAAATTTTTTAAACTATCCTCGTAACTATGTGACAGACATTAATAGAAATATTTATTATATTGTAATACAAATGGCTGTGAATTAGAGACGATTTAATAAATAAAAATAAAAAGAACATGTAAAAAAGAAATAATAGATAATGGAAGTTATTTTAAGTCGTAAGAGTAATAAAAACGAAACAACTGTAACAGCACTTATCTGTAAAATGAAAGCTATTAAGGAACCATCTACGCTTCCAATTTGCATAATTCGATTTGAGCGATTGTTCTTGGCGACGTCGAGAAATTGGGAAATTTCATTCTCAATTCCATTCCCACCTCCCTCTCGTTCTCATCATTCAATTATTCGATCCGAGAGACCGGCGACATTCATCTTGAGGACAAAGTTTCCATCCATGCCTGACAACCGATCACTGTTTATCATTAGACAGCACGTCGACATTCGAGTCGCTACCGCAAGACATTCAATTACAACTTTTCCACAGTTCGACAATAATTAATAGTGAGTTGTCACCTGGCGGCATAATCTCGCCGATTGAATCGTTACAAATAGGGACGAGGGCCGCGTGATAAGCAATGAGAAGAGAGAATAACGATAGACGTCGAACAATCAGTCACGTAAGAGACGGGAAAATTTTAAAAAGGATTTATTTATCAGCGGGTGGATGTATGTGAATAATGAAGGGCAAAATTTTATCTGACAGTATTTTAAATTTGTTTCCACTATGGCTTTAGTTCGAAACTATTTCTAATTAAAATTTGAATTTAAAATATACTACTGTGGGCAAAATAGTAAGACTTTTTAATTTAAATTTCGCGCGAAAACCCATTCGTCGAAATATTTTTTTTCTAGGTTGGTATGACTGTCAGTGTCACCTGTGCCAAATGTCATATCAAAATAATCATTAGTGTTTAGTATACGCCTGTCTTTCTGAAGTACAAAAAGTGCATTCGGCGATTTTTACAATGAGTGAAAATATTCAACAAAGAAGTTCCATTAAATTTTGTGTACGGAATCAAATTTCTGGTGCCGAAACGTTCATAATGTTGCAAAAGGCCTTCGGTGATAATTGTTTGTCGCGAGCAAGTGCTTCTGATTGGTACAAATTACTCAAAGAGGGTCGAGAACGCGTTGATGACGAACCATGTCCAGGACGGCCATCAACATCAACTGATGATCAGCACGTCAATAGAATCAAGGAATTTGGTGCTTGAGGATCGACGATTAACAGCTAAAGACCTTACTGGCATCGTTGGAATATCGGAAGGATCAGTGAAAATCATTTTGAAAGATCATTTGAGCCTAAGAAAAGTGAAAGCACGATTTGTTCCAAAATCACTCAATTTTTTCGAAAAACAGCGTCGCGTTGACGTCTGTGAAACAATGCTTTCTGACTATCAAGACAAAATGAAAGGCATCAGAACTAGAGGTGAGACTTGGATCTACGCTTATGACCCGGAAACAGACGATCAATCGGCCGAATATCGTATCAAAGGTGAGCATGGATTTTAAGTATTTATTGCAAAAACTTAATTTACATAATTACATTAGTCACTAATCACATAAAAATTTTCTTTTATACGACTTTCTAGAATGGAGTTTTCTAGGGCAGTCTCACTGAAGGCTCCAGCAGTAATCCGCCATCATGTGGCTATCCCATCGTCCTTGATAACGATCTTCCATAGTTTTAATATCCTTATGGAATCTTTCCCCCTGTTCTTCACTACAATCACCTAAGTTTTCTGGAAAACGATCTAGGTGGCTGTGGAGGTAGTGAACTTTTACACTCATGTTACAGCCAAGAATACTAAAATCTGAAAGCATAGTTTCCACTAATTCTACGTAATTCTCTGCTTTATGATTGCCAAGAAAATTTTGTACTACTTGAACAAATGAACACCAAGCGTTAGATTCAGTCTCGTTCATTGATGTGGTGAATTGTGGATCTTTAACAAGTTGCCTTATTTGAGGACCATCAAATATACCAGCTTTTAGTTTTTCCGTGCTAATGCCAGGAAATTTACGTGATAAATACCCAAAACAATTTCCATCTCGATTTAAAGCCTTCACAAATTGCTTCATTAAGCCTAGCTTGATATGCAAGGGCGGAAGTAAGATTTTTTCTCTTGCAACCAAAGGTTCGTTGATCACGGTTTGTTTTTCTTGAATCATGACATCCCTTGAAGGCCATTTTTTTAACCCAGTGCTCATTTTTATCTCTGCTGTCCCAAAGGCACAAAAAACAAGAATATTTTGTATAACCACTCTGCTGTCCAAGGAGGAAGTTTACCATTTTTAAATCGATACAAATTGCCCACTGATGTTCTTCGTATTTGATTTTTCTTAAAACTAATGCAATTGTTTCATATTCTTCCTTCATGCTAGTAGAATGACCAATAGGAATTGAGCCATATTTGTTACCGTTATGTAAAAGAACACATTTTAAACTATGTTTTGAACTGTCAATAAAAAGGCGCCAATCATTTGGAGTGTATTCAGGCAAACCCATTTTTTCTAAGAGCCCTTTTATATTGTTACAGAATACTAAGTCATTATCCAGAGCGAAAAAAGGCAGCAGATCCTTATCTCGTTTACGATAAAATGTAATATTAGTACCTGGACAAAGTAGATTTTTTTCTTTTAATCTGGATGCAAGTAATTCCGCGGATTCCTTTGAGAGATTCAGGTCTCTTATAAGATCGTTTAGTTCTTCTTGATTGAAACATTGCGGAGTTGCTAAATCTGCTTCAAAATCGCTGTCGTTTTCTGATTGAATTCTTTGAACTTCGTCAGACGTTGATGTTTCTATATCATCTTCTGTCAGTTCGGGTAGACTGCTAAATGATGGAACGGGTATTTCTTCTGAATGCGCTACAGGCCTTCTTGCAGAATCTAGATCAGGATATGTCCATTTGTGTCTATTGTTTCTATTTATGCCTTTAATATTAACGAGACAAAAATAGCAGTCGTCACGATGGTTTCGCGGTTCTCTCCAAGCCATTGGTACACCAAAATTTAGGCACTTCCTCTTTTCAGTTGTCCACTGTCGCAAATGTTCAATACATGTTTTACATATGAAATGTGGGGCCCAAGATTTATCTTGATCTCCTAAATGAACGCCAAAATAGGCAAGATAAGCTCTTTTCACAAAGTCAGAAATCGTTTTTCTGCTCTCTTTCAAAGTGTATTCACCACACACATAACAAAAAACATCGGGATGATTTACACAGGTACGTCTGCTTGTGGATGCCATTGTTTCAGTTTAGTGTCTTGATACTACAAAACTACCAAAATTTACACAAAATGATAGCACAACTTTACCTGGGAAAACACAGTAATATACTAAATCGAGTACAGCCAAGCAGGTATAGAAGGATCGGGTCATAGGCAATTACAGGTATAAAAGTAATTAAGAGCAGTGTATTGAGTAGTTCCTAGTATAGGAACATTGGGTCAGGGACAATTGCAGGTCTCCATTTGGCTAATTACATTCTGGGAAATTTCTATTTTGACGATTAAGTGCATATTTATCTCTTTATTTGTTGTCCTTTATCAGAAAAAGAATATCAATTAACCTGTAACCTGTATCTCAAAAACTAGAGCTGATAGAAAAAAATCTGGTGGCATTTTTGGAATCAGCACATTAAAAATATCTAAAATCAGACGTTAGATTTCCGGCACCAAATTTTTTTTTCATTTTGTTACCCTATGTTATTCTTCACCTATTTATACTCTTCTTCTTCTCCTCCCCCTATCTAGTACTCACCGGGCATGGAAATTGTTACAATGCTTCGAACTTCTGTGACCAGAAAGTATCGGAACGGTTTATATAAAACGCAAGGTATTTATTCTAAATTTGAAAATTTCTTAAATTGAAGAAAATATTATTGATGAACCAAAAATATTTTGATCTTTTATTAGTAAACGACGAATTGCTTCACGAATTCCATGAACGCTGTATGACATATACATAGATTGTATCTTCTCACTAGACTCCACGCTTATCATTTCTCTTATTTATTATCACATCTAGATAATTGAAATGCAGTTGAAGCAAGAAGAAGATTGTACCAAGTGCATAAAATTGACGTCTGAACAAATGTCAGTACCAAAACTTGTTTGTAAAATTTTGTTCTGGTGACTTCGATCTCAAGTCTGCACCTCGTTTTAGAAACCCACTTGAATCTGATGAAAAAATCAAGATATTCGTTGAATCACACCGCCAGATAACAATACGAGAAATTGCTACTAGATTAAATTTGTCGACATTGATAATTCATGATCATAACTTGGTTGTACATTAAAGTTGGATGTTTGAGATCTAGATATTCTCAAAGAAAACGATTCATTCTATTATATTTCCATTTATAACTTTCTGTTAAAATATGAGGAAACCGACCCTTTTTTGAAAGAAATCAAAACGGGATGAAAAATAGATTCCTAACAGTATTGTTGAACGCAAATAATGAAGGAGGAGAGAGATGAACCGACTTAAAGCATTTCGAAGGATGACATTCATAAAAAAGTAACGTTATTTTTGTGGTTGTATTTTGAAGGAACTGTTTTCTTGATTTTCTACCAGGTATCTTCACAATTAATATGGAAATGTACTGTCACCAATTGAACAAGTTGAGAAATTTTATGAAGCAGACGCTGGTTAACGGAAGAGGTGTAGTTTTTTGTCATGATAACGCCAAGGCATACAAGTTAAATAACTCGTCAAAAGCGGTTATAGCTTAGACAGAATATAGGTATTATTGTACCCACCATATTCACCAGATTTGGCACAATCTGATTACCATGTATTCCAATTTTTACAGCGTTATTTGGATGGAAAAACATTTAATTGCAATGAGAGTATCATAAACCACTGGGTGTAATATTTTGCAAGGAAAAAATCAGAAATATTTCGAGCGTGGAATCATCCTACTACCGGGTATATGCCAAACTGTATTAAACCAATGCAATGAAGTAATAAAATACTTATATGCTTTACAAATATCATCGTTTATTTTTACAAGCGTGGAATCTTTCTACTACCAGGTATATGCGAAAGTAATGATGTAATAAAATACTTATATGCTTTAAAAATATTATTGTTTATTTCCACGAAAAAAAAAAGATTCTTTGGAAACTACTTATCCAACAACCCCGAATTATTATCATTTCTGTTGAAATTAAGCTTACTGGAATAATAATTTCTAAAATAAACAATAGCGAAAAAGCAGAAACTTAGAACAGACAATTTCATGCGAAACCATGCTCGTTGCGTACTCTGTATGAATTGTATGCCTGCATATTAAGAAAGTGTTATTAACTATTTGTTGGGATTGGGAAGGTGTAGCAGTTTATTATCTGCTGATTGAAATTTCGATTTGAATAAGCATCTCATTATGCTAAATTAACTGAAGAAAGGAGTGTTGCAGAAACGACTAAAATATGCACCAAAGAAGTGAACGGAATTTTACCAAAACAACATTAAACGATGCGCTTAACAAGATTGCAGTAAAAAATTGTGCAGGCGTTTCTATTAGAATTACGAAGGTAGTCCCAGAAGTACCCACCCAACAAAGAAAACAAAAGTTTTGGAAGGAAATATATTTATTTTTCAACACAGCTTTCAGCTCTATACACTTTTCCCAGCGATGCTCAATAAGTTTGATACACTTTTTATAATAAGAATTGTCTTGCTCCTCAAAATAGCCATTAACTGCCGACATCACTTCGTCGTCGTTGGAAAATCTTTGACCACTGAGCCATTTTTTCAAGTTTGGGAACAGAAAATAATCTGAGGGGGCTAATCGCTCTGGCGAATATGCTGCACGAGGTAGCAATTCAAACTTTAACTCATTAATTTTGGCGTTGCAACACTTTCTTCTTAGCTAAGTGCGCCCGTTTTTGCTTCATTTCTTCGCTCAAACATTGTAATAAGTTCAGATAATACTCGTTGATAGTTTTCCTTTTCGAAGATAGCCAATGAAAATTATTCCACGCGCATCCGAAAACACCTATGCCATGATCTTGCCTGCAAATGAAACGGTCTTCGCCTTCTTTCGAGCCGGTTCTTCCTATTGATTCCATTGTTTTGATTGTTCTTTTGTTTCGGGTGTGAAGTGATGGACCCATGTTTCATCCATGGTTATGAAACGACGCAAAAATTGTGCTTTGTTGCTGTGAAACTTCGCTAGACTCAATTGAAACGTCTTCACGACAATGTTTTTTCTCAAGTGTGACCAAACACGGCACCCATCTTATACATAGCTTTCTTATGTTCAAATTTTCAGATAATATGCGATGTACCGCACTTTCTGAAATACCTATTATGCCTTCTAACTCGCGCACTTTCAGTTGACGACTATCCAGTACCGCTTTGTGGATTTTCTTCACCGTTTCTGGAGTCGTCACCTCATTTGGTCGACCACTGCGATGCTCGTCTTGGCAGCTCGTACGGTCTCGTTTAAACTCTGCTACCCAATATTTCACTATTGTAAACGAAGGAGCAGACTGATTCAGATAGAATCCAGTTCAGCTTTTATATCAGTTGGGCTAAGGCCTTTCAAAGAAAAGTATTGTATCACGAAACGATGACCAATTTCCTCCATTTGTACAAATTCAATGAAAACGTTCATTATTGATGACTGCCAAACAAATACTAAATAACGTGGTGTCTTCAAACTTGAAACATATGCTTTATAGATTGTGTACTTTCCAACACAGTGATATTTTTCAAACAACTACCGCCATCTCTAGGTCAGACCAGATACTTATCTGACCATCCTTGTTTGTTATTGAAAACTATTCTAATGACTACTTCGCGCGTAACTTATAAAACTTTAACGAACGTGTTATTATGACCTTTGTGAATGTTGATGTTCTAGCAAAATGAATACATATTTGACTAAATTAAAAACTGAATACAGTAAGCTTGTATTTCCTTTTAGTATACGTTTTCATCAAATTAAAATTGAATAAACATTTAAGGAAATATTAGAAGCTCTAGAAAATTTTATATATTTAAGGACCTAATATCAGCATTGGCAGTAATGTTGCCGATTCATCCCTAAAATTAAAACCACGAATAAATTTTTAGGAACGACAACAAAAATCAATAGTATAAGTTCATTTACTTTTAAATTTTTTACCACATTCACTATTTTAATAAAGAAATTAAATTTTATGAAATATTTCTGTCATACATCAAATTTATGTAACATAATATTGTAAAAGGACTAACAGATATTTGGTTAACGATACTCAATCTAAAACACTACTAATTATCTTAATTACATTAAAATGAAACAGATTTGTACTATCTAAGTAAATGAACTTATTTATAAAAAAATAATATGGACAATAATTCAATTAGAAAACCTTGCAAATGTTATTAGATTATCCTTACGTAACCAACCTCTTCGAATACACTTACAAAATGTAGTCGATGTGATTCATAGATTTTATCATTCAATAACAGACGTATGTATGTAGTCGGTGCTCCTGTTTTGACATTTAAATTCGACCTACCACAGTGGAGAAATAAATCAATACATCCTTGCTGTACATACAATGGAAATCTCACCCAGACCACGTTCTCTATTAATCACACATTGTTACAGCACGTCTGCACTTGATATTCGACAGTTCTTGTTCCAATACCACCTACCTAAGTTCATCTCACAAATAAACAGAACTCTCGGCAACTATAGAATCACACTAATGACCTATTGTGATGGGGAGGAATTATTTCGTAAAAATAAAGCGGAGGAACTTCTTTACTATGCATTTAGTGTTAACGACAATCAAGCAAGCGTCACTTTTTCTGTTTTCTTTCTAAAGAAACTTTATGTAAATTTATTTTACTACACGAAATGTTTATAAGATTCGTCTTCATCTACATAAATTTGGATTAGTGTATTCTGTATCAAATTGTAATTTAGAAATTTAATAATAATATTTATTATTATACATTTTTGTCCAAGAAGTAATCTCGCTTGTACAAAAACAAAGCATTGTTAATCTACCATCGCGATTATATCGCACGTCTGTTTAAAAGTGTTTTATGTTCGTAATTTTGAGTAAGAAAAAAAAAGACGAAGAAGAGACAGTAACTTTAGAAAGCGGTTTTAAATATGTTGCAATCATTTGCGTTAAGACATAAGTTCCATAATTTTTTAAAGCCATGGCGCCCTTAAAGATCAGATTATTTCCGGTGGCGCCCTTCATATGAAGCAAAACTGGAGACCTGAAAATTGCAAATCTAAAATCTTAAATTTAAATAAATTTTATGCTGTGATCTCTAAATTTAACTTTTAAATTTTTATAAGACTTTAATTTTGTTTAAATACTTTGTGAATAGTTGGTAAAACTATTTTTTTTAATAATTGTAATAAGGAGGAGAAGAAAAACGTAAATAAATCGAAAAATACAGAAAATCACATTTATTTTGAGAACGGAAATAGAAACTAATTAATACAAAACAGAGAATCATTTTAAACGTAATTGGTAACAAGCAATAAGAGTTTCAAAGATGTTTACCTAATAAATTTATTTTTATAAAATTCTATTTTTTCAATTTTGTTTCGTTTTGACGAAGCTGTCACGGCGAACACTCTTTGCGCGTATACTTTGGGAACCCCTGGTGTTAAGTTGTAGAAAATGGAAACCATGTAATATAACCATATTACATCTTGCTATTATTAAAATAGACTGAGATACGAACTAGAAAACCTAAGCACTTTGCAGCTAAAGAACATATATTTACGATAAGTTGGATGAAGAACAAACAACTGTCAAACGCAACACCAAAATCTTTAAAAGTGACAGTACTTGGCCGTCAATATTGCAAGCAAATTGTAGAAGACGCATCCTGCGGGAATATGTGACCGACACACTCTAATACTGAGTTTCAGATGATTTTCGTTAAGCAATTTAGCTATGACATCCAAAAGTTAGAAATCCCATGTGACGATACTTTGCCAAAGAAAAATTTCAGTAAATCTTTTATAAATATTATATTGGTATTGTATTGGTACACTGGAAGTGTAAGTTAATTCATAAGACTTATACTAACTGTAAACGAATGTAGCTTCTTTGATTCGTCAAATGAAATTGAAAGAGAGGAGGGCGAAAGGAATCTAATTTTTTCACAGTTACAGGTCGTGATTGATGATATCATAGGTCTAAAACGTATGTATGTGTATCAATATACACATATATCTTATCCATCTGTTTAAGATTGTCCATGACCTTACTTGTAAATTGAGTAAAAGTAACTAGATTAGCGACAGTGGGGAGTCGATGCATTACGAGTACATACAACTTTACAGTGAACTAGATAGACACATAGAGAAAATGTTAGAACACCTTAGCGAGTTTAGAAAAAAATGGTATAGATCTATAGCTATCAATAAAGAAAGTGTCTTTTTTGAATATAGGAACAATCCTTACACGTTGCCAAAGTTCTGGGAAAACTTTCTTGTTTGAAATGACTATTTTTTTAAAGGAATCGCCAAACCATATTTAATGTTCAGGAGCAAGGTGTATGGTCATTATCTGCAGTCATTTTGTTTATAAAGCTTGACATAATACTAATCAAATCAGAAAAAGATGCTAATGGCTGAGACTATGGTTAAACTTTCACTTTATTCGAAGTCAATAGACTACAGTGAGAATTATATACATTAACAATTCACCAAAACTTTACGTGTGCAATATAAACGGAAAGTGTGAGCAACCTTGAAATTCCATAAAAAAGGGTTTTTCGGTTTTATTTTCATGGATTCCTCAATATGTTTAACTTATTTAATATATGCTACTGAATCAGAGATTTTTTGCTTTTACAAAGTCTACTAAATTCGGAATGAAATAGTTGGATATTTGTGGATTTTTACTTACATCTATAACAATGTTTAGTTTCAATTGTTATATCTGTGAAGAGAACCAACGTGGACAGTAATATAGGCTGTTTTAGATACTGGAAAATAAAATTCATTAATATCTAAATATTGATCTAATCTGCCTTCAATACGTTGCCATAGAGCATAAGAAAGTTGGCCTTGTGAAAGTTGTAGCGTTTCTTGTGTCATGCTTGGAAATCGATTTGTTTTGGATAAAATAAATGCAAGTGTATTAGCAGAACCACTTTGTATTGCACGTGTTTTCGGTAAAACTGATTCATTACAGACCTTTCCCAACATTCTCCCAACGATCCAGCATAAGAACTTTTGATGGACACAAAATTTAAGGCAAGCTCTTTATTCGATATATTTACCAATTCAAAAAATCGTAGGGCACAGTTGGGTCGACTAACAAAACTAACAAATTGGTTAAGGTTAACATGTTGCCCCAAAACTACGTGATCACCAGCTTACTAATAAGATTGGTGTCATTTACTATTTCCTTTTCAAATGAATTTAGTTGACATAATATGTATAATATGCATATGCACCATCTAAAATTTTTTATTAAAATACCTTTTGTCTAATATCGACAAAAAAATTAATTAAAGTTAAACAACAGATGTGTTTATAAATAATCAAAAAAAATTCTGATTTTTCTTTGTAACCTGTGTTCTGTCCGACACAGACAGCTGTAAGTTATTTATATGAAAACAATGTCCAATCTATGTCTATAAGGCAAAACAATACACCGAGAACCCTTGCTCGGGCGTGTCAAACAATCCAGCAATAAATTGGTTACATTGTTCGCAGTTCTAGAGTTCTATAGTGCGGGAACGTCCTCCGATTATCGGACCGGGGAAGAAGAAAATCGCATTATCTTGCCAGACGTATCTTTTTGAAACGCCGTTGAATGTATTTTGTGAATAAAATAGAGTTGTATGAAGTATTATGCAATACAATGCTCTTAAAAATTAACCTACAGAATCTGCTCTTCATACATCTAATGAAATAAGATGATATCCTCATAGTTTACTTTTTAATTAGATATTTGTATAGTATATAATCACATTATAAAATTGAAATACCTTAGCTTAAATAATCGCCAGTTTTTTTACGCAAATAACTTAATTGGAACGCCTCTTAATAAATTTTTAATTTATGATCCAGTAAATTTAATTAAGTCATTATCATCACCATGTTTTTGAATATATTCTATATTGATTGAAACAAGATTCAGGCAAAAAGACAAATCTTGTTCCACCTGCATTAATTAACTTTATAGACTGTCACGATAATATCCCTCCTCTTTTCTTCTTTTGATGTAATAATTACTTGCCAAAATTTGCTGACTCAACATAAGAAAGAGGTCAAAATTTGGCAGTTGTGTTTAGTAGGGACTAGAACCAGTCAGTATTAATTTAATATAGAAATATACTATACGAGCAGTAACTATTGTGTAATAAATGAGATTGTTTTGAAATGTATAAATATTATAGTGTGTCTGAAGATAATATCCTAAAGTTTTGTAAATAATAATATAAAATTAATGACAATTTGCTTTAAAATTTGAAATTACCGCGGTTCTTCCAGTCGGCAAAACAGAATCAAATATCTTTTTCGCTTAGGATAGAGTCTATTTATCGTTGATAGATGGACTTGCATTTATTAATTTCTATTTCAAGTGAAATTCAATATAACACAAATCAGCGATGTGTTATACCTCGCTCTACGGCTTAGATAGTTCCTGAAAAGTTGGTCGTAAAGCGAAAAGCCGTATAAAGAATCAATAGTTTTGAAACAAATCCATACAAATTTAATTGAATCTGTTCCATTATTTTATAAAATAATACTCTTTAGTTCATAAAGTATTTTATTCTTTTATTTCATATAAAAAAGCTTATTTAAAAATGAAAATATAAATATGAAATAAGAAGTAGAAATTCAAAAAATAAATTTATAAATTAAAAAGGGTAAGAAATCTTATGCACATATTTATATGTATAGTAAAAAATCTAAAATAAAATGTTTAGAAATTGATTCAATTTGATGACGAACATTAACCATCCTCATTTTCCGCTGTTGTGGATTGACCCAATTCAAAATATTGGTTCAAAGTTGTCTGCGTCGTCTTGTTTTCTGTTTCTTTTATCAGTGTTTTGTAACAGACAATGGCTGAGCTTACTTCTCAAGACACTTTAGCGCTGCTTTCTTCGTCGGGATCATTTTGCTTTTCTTTGCGGTTAGCTATTGGCACACAGTAGGCTCTGGTTCGGGCTCTTCTATTTCTAACTGGATCAGTTCCTCGTTTGTCACTTCTCTGTCAGCATCTAGAAGATCGGTCAGATAACCTTCTTCTAAATCCTGAAAACCACGACGGCTTGCTAAGTTTAATATGTTTTGTCGAATTTAAGAAAGAGAATTAACTTTATCTTCATTAGTTTTTATGCACTCTGGTCAGATTTCTTACAAACTCGGTTGTGGTTGATGCTAGTTCCTTTCACGATTCGCTTATGTTGTCTACGACAGCTCTGATATTTTTTTCCAAACTGATTTATTGAAGATTCACCACCGATTTCGTAAATAAGTTTATGAGAAGTTCTGTGTAAATAATAAGCCTTAAAGTGGCTAGTGCATCTTGAACCATTACTTGGATCAGAGCTGTTGTATGTTCGGGAAGATACTCAATCTCCACATCATCAGATAATTCGGATAAATTAACCGGGTGTCCTGGAGCATTATCCAAAATAAGCAATGTCTTTTTGCTTAAGTTATTGTCTTTCAAATATTTTTTTACTTCTGATCAAAAGTAATTTTTAAACCAGTATTCAAAGAGAATTTTAGTCATCTAACCTTTCTTGTTGGATCCTCAAATGACGGGCAATTGTTTCGTGTTCATCCCTTTAAAACACATTAGATTGTTGGAGATATATACTAAAAGTGGTTTTAGCTTAAAATCCCCTGCAGCATTAGCACCAAGGAGCAAAGTTAATCGTTCTTTTGATATCTTTCATATTTTGAAATGCAAGTTCTTTCAGGCATTCGCTTCCAATAGAGTCCTGTCTCGTCTACATTGAGAATCTGTTCAAGGAGATATTCACTTCTTTTAATAATTCTTTTCGATATTTTGGAATATTCTTTAGCCACCAACGGCACTCTTTCACCTTTCATTTTTAAGTTGTGCAAATTGTGCCAATTTATAAATTTTTCAAATCAACTTCGACTTCCTTGGAATGTCACATCTTTCACAGACTCGTCAGCATCCTCTGCTTTTAAATTTTCAAAAATGATTTAGATTTTTCTTGGATAGTCATTTGGCTCATTGGCATCTTTCGTTGATTATTGTCTTCAATTCACGTATCTAATAATTTTTCCATTTTTTCCATTATGATGCTTCTTCGGCGAGTTAATTTTGAAGCACTTGAATGTGCAACAGATAGCGACTGCATTTTTATTTCTTCATTTCTATCCCGAACACCTTGAACAGTGGTCATCGCCAGTCCCATTCACTAGCTATAATGCGATGTGAGACTTCTAGTTTGGTCTCTACCGTGACAGACTTTCGCGTCTTCTTTTTATTAGTATTAATATTGAACTTCGACGAAAGTTTCAGTGGCATGTTTCCTACAAAAGGAATAATTATGATTGAAAGACCTAATGAATCTTTCTGATTTATACGTACAAAATATGCTTACAATTTACCAAATACAAACAAACAAAACCCAACCAGAAAAGAAACAGGAACTAACACGTCAAAATCATTGTATCATAATAGAGTAAATAAATTGAAAACAAAGGAAAAATATGGCAGGGCCGTCTGAAGAAGAAGCTGAAACTAGAAACAGGGTCGCTATTCGCCGTATAACGAAACATTCTGGGCCGTAAATGGAAAAAGGGTCATAATTTAAAAAGGCTGTTATAGTGAAACTCCATATAAAGCGTGGCCGTGTAGCAAGGTGTATGTGTAGATTGGCATAATTTCCTAAGTTGGAGGTTAAAATTTATACAAACCTGACGTTGTAGTGCCATAAGAAAACAAAAAAAAGAGAATGATAAAGCTTAGAAGTAATTAAAAAGTATTCGAAATGCAATTACTTTCTTGCTATATTTATTTTTTATTTCGATGTATTTAGAAGACCTAAGCACCTAATTCCCAGGTGCTATATTAAAGAAATTAATCTTTCGCTTAGGTTGTTTTTTAAGTTAATTTGTTTTTTATATAGCAACATATCTGTACGTATTAGAATATTCTTCATTTACTCATTCACTCATTCGCATTAGATTTTTACAGTTTCCTTTGTTGTTTTTTGGTTTAGGGTAAGTGTCATTAGTGTTGAACCATACTGCACAAGTATAGTGCGTATCCACCTCTTGTGAGTAACATGTCGCTTGGTGATACCGCGGTTCGCCGCCACAGCGCCAATTAAATAACTTAATTAAGCGGCTTAATCAACTTGTCATACCGGGAATCAATCTGTACCCGACCTGACAGGATAAAGAGGCCTCGACAAAACGCTACACATTCCATTTGAACAACACATAATGCCATACAAGTACCTAGCTGTTAGACGCAGGTTAATCTCATATAACGATTCCGTCTCTCTTTGTCTCTTGCGCCTTCTCAACTGTGCGTTCGGTATTTTGGTTGATTGAACTCGTTTTCGAGTTGAAATGCGGTTTTTTGCTCTTCGCGATTTTCTATCACACCGTCACTTTCCCCCCTTTTGACGTTACCGACACATTTCAAATCTTACTATGTTGGGCAATTTAACGTCACTTCGAGTTAGTGACAATAGAGCTAGAAGGATTTAATTTAGGTTATGTATTTATCTATCCAAATTTAACATTTGCTTTTTGAAATAATTGTATAAACGCCAATATTCATGAATATTATTTTCTAATTCTTTAGTGTACTTAAACTTACGTCAAAAAATTACTTCTTTAGCGTTCAATGTTTAAATAAATGTATCAGTACCATGTATGAAAACATTTCTGAAAAACCTCGAGGTATTAAAGATTGTATTACTCATCACATATGGCGTTAGTTTATCAAGAGTTATGAAGAGATAGAATCAGAAAATACTGGGCTCGATTTTTAGAAAAACATTTCTTTGCTTGATCATAAAAACTATTTAGGGACGACCAATATGTAAATTGGGATTTATTTCAGATGACAGCCCCACTAAGCTTGTTTTGATATTTCTGCGTCTCTGTGTTTACCATTTCATCACGGAACGATATAAGATTCAACAGCGTTTAGTGTTGTTTAAATGTTTTACCAAAATCCAAATTCAGTCGTGATTACTTTACATACGTTGAAAGCGTTGAGTTCGATTGTTGGTCGGTATAATCGTCCAAGTCGAAGAACGAAGAACGTCTTGTATCTAAATTGGATTCAACATATTGGAAAGGACAGGCGAGTGACCTACCAACAGGTGGAGGATACTTCAGGCCTAAATGTACCAGCAATTCGTTCGATTCTGCATGATCGTTTGCACGTGAAGAAACTTTGTTCTCTCTGGGTGCCGCATCGACTGACTGAAGAGCGGATGACCCGACGTGTGACTTGGTGCCGGGAGATGCTAAAAAAGTTAATGAGGGACAATCTGGATATGTGAACAACATCGCGACAGGTGACGAGACTTGGCTGTACTATTACGATGTGTCGACCAAAGCTCAAAACAATGTTTGGATCATTGATGATGAGGACACATCCGTAGTTGTCAGAAAATCCGGATTTGTAAAGAAGAACATGGTAGCTGTATTTTTCAAATCGAGTGGAATTGTGGAGAGCGTAGTTTTGGACACAGAAGACACGTCACAGTTAAGTGGTATACTGAACAGTGCCTGCCTAAAGTCATTGGATCTATGAAGAACCTGTGACCGAAGTCCAGAATGGACACCTGGTTCATCCATCACGATAATGCTCCAGCTCATCGCGCCAAAGCCTGCACCCAATACTTGACCACGACAGGATTGAAGCTTCTCGAGCACCCTCAGTACAATCCAGATCTTGCTCCCTGGGACTTTGCACTGCTCCCGCATGTGAAAATGAAGCTAAAAGGGAGGCGGTTTTCCAGTGATGAAGACCTTCTGCGGGCTTGGGACAACGAGTGTGCTTTACTCCCTAGTGAAACTTTGCAGAACTAATTTAAAGATTGGTTTCGGAGAAAGGAGAGGTGTATTGAGCGTAGAGGAAATTACTTTGAAAAAACAAAACTGAATAAACAAAGCTGTATTGCAAAACTTTCCTAGTACCCTTTGTACTAGTGAGACAAATTGCAAAGAGCGAAGAGCATATTTCAGATGTAAGTCAGAGTAATCGTGATGATCTAAACGTGATAATTTTTGTCGATCTCAGGTATTGGATATTTGCAACACAGTTTGTGGCAAAGTTTACGAAAAGCTTTGTCCTACTTTCAAACGATTATTTGTTGCGTTTCAGATCCAGTAATTGAACTTTACAAAAACTTTCAGAGGAAAATTATCTTTAGTGATGAAGCTCACGTCTGGATTAATAGTTTTGTGATTAAGTAAAATTCTCTCATTTAATCTGAAAAATCACACAGAAGTAATGCATGAAGAAGCATCGTATTCACTTAAATTGATATTTGCTGTGTACTTCATGATGGACCACCTTATTTTTTTTTAGTGATTTTAGTACTCTCATTATTGTCAATTCGCTATCCTACGAGTATACTGTTGATTAGATTTTTTTAGTCCGAGTTGAATATTCTCGACTTGGACGATATGTGGTTTCAACAACACAACACAAACTATCTATAGCACTGAAAAAAAGTTTGGTAAATTGATTATATCAAGAAATGGATCAGTCATTTATTCTCCACACTAATGTGATATAAGCCACCTAGACTTCCTGTTGAAACGCTATGTTAAGTGTTAGTTTATGCCCAAGGCTAGCAATATTACACCTTGCAGACTGATATCAAATTTCTTATTGCTAACATTCGATCAAATTTATGTGAAAAATTCATAAAAAATTGGGTTCGATACGTTGTATCAGTCAGTGTTTCCATGGAGAACATTTAAATGGCGTATTGCATCAATAGTGGTATTAAATGCACTTTACATTTAACTTAAAACGATCTAAAATTTCTCACGACATCTGTCTTTTCTTTTACAGTCAGAATGGCTCGTTCTTACAGAAAAACTTTTTACAAGAAAATCTAACATTAACAGGACTAAGTATTTCATCAACTTTCATAAATGTAGGCAAAAAAAGTCAATTGGTTTTTCTTAAATAGCTTTAAGTTAACACTGGACTTTCGCATTTTTTCACATTTTTGATTACAAAGTAATATTCGCTCCGTTCACCTTGCTGACAGCTGGAATATATGCTCACGGCGTAATTCCAGATGTCAATTTTTCGGTCGTTTTAAAAATATTATTAATTCGATAGACCATTTTCGTTGTTGTTTAGTGTGGGGGTTTCATCTTCATTACTAGTATTCATTGTTGTATTTTTCAAATCGAATTTTAAAAGTTTTAAAAGTCTAAGAGCGAAAGGCAGAATTAGAATATAATCCTGTTTTTTCAAAAGATGATGCTAGTATTCAAGTCTCAGTATCCACCAACTTTTCCACGTATTTAAAACTTTATTTAACGAATTAATATTTGTCGTTTTATTATTATTCATTTGTATTATTATTCCTTAGCTCATAAATACATTATTGCAAAATTCGAGTAAGTAATTGTCTTTAAAATAGAGATATTTATTTGTACATTTCTCCGCAACAAAATCTATTGAACTCAATTTTTTCTTGTTCATTTAAAAATCAAAAGGCTCTCTTTATAAGTTGTGCTCTCCGGAGTCGACATCGACGACTCTAGCAAACGAACGACGTCAGAAACGACGTCGTCTTTCGTTTGAGCAGAAAGAGAGATTTCTAATTATGTTTTCCTTTGGTGCACTTCTATTATCACCCCCTCTGGGGTCTAATTTTTCTCTTCCATCTCCTTCCCTCTCCACAGAATATACACACAAGTACTTTTTCCGCTTCTTTCAGCATCATCATCGGCAAAATTTGCCTTTTGATTTTTTTTTTCTTCGTACAGTAAGCATATCCTTTTATGATTCCCGGGGATGGAAAGGCGGCGTTCAACTGCCTCGCTGTTCGTTCGTCTCTTGCGTCGCGGATTCCTCCCGTTTCCAACCTCTTCTTTTCGAAAAGATAATGAAGCGAGATCTGGAACTCGCGCGCCTTCACCTCCAAATTGCGTATATTGTGTCACAGTAAGGGGGCAAATAAAAATACAGGGAAAGTAATTAGGTTGTCGGGAACACACTCTGTATTCGTGTATACATACACATCTACTTACAACGGCTTCTGGTACGACGTTACGGCTATACCCCGACGGTAGGTTATTGTGTTGTTGAACGAATAACATCAGAACTATATATGCCAATAGTTAATTGCTTATAAATTCTTGCGGATATTTAATTTCGGAGGCATTTCGAACACACATTTCCGTGCAATTTCGTGATTGTTGAGGGTTGCGTAATCGTTTGGGGAAATCGAAACAATTCCTTACATTTTAGGCGGTAATAGCTCAATCGCCGGGTATTTCGAAACGTTACAAAAGATTATTAAGTTAAAATAATTTTCATGTTGTATTGATTTGTAAGAAGCAAATATGAATTTATAAAATTAAATGAACTAATGAAAATGAATTTCGATTATTAAAATAACGAAAATTTAGTAATCATTAATTTTAATTCTTAATTTATTTAATAATTGTGTGACCATTATCAACTGATGAGAACATTACTTCATACTTCGGTTTGTAAAAGGATTAAGTAATCATTCTGCTACTTAAAACTAACGATAATAATAGTTATTTCAATGGGCCAATTTCAAATAAAACGTTCAGAAAATGAAGTCTGAAGTTTTCCTGAATACTGAGAGTTATTTATACCAAAATTGTCTTCTTTAAATCAAGAAACTATTTCCGTGCTGAATTCTCTCCAACTACCTTTTTCTTCGTAAACGGCGCAAATGATTCTAACAACTTCCAATGCATTAACTCCACTGTAGAATTCAAATCAGAAGATATATTGAAATTGCCTTTTTTTTATTTAACATTTCATTTTCTTATGGCAAATACGAATTAAACGATAACATGACATTCAAATAACTCTGAAATATGCTTTTTGTCGAGGCACTTTCAACCTAGAAATAAAAAAACTACGGAAATATGTATCAACTTAATATTTGCTAACAAATTTTAAACATATGAGGGTGGTCCCAGAAGTACCCGACCCAATAAAAGAAATACAAAAATTTTGGAAAGAAGTATATTTATTTTTCAACATAATCGCCTTTCAGCTCTATATACTTTTCTCAGCGATGTTCAATAAGTTCGATACCCTTCTTATAATAAGAACTGTCTTGCTCCTCAGAATAGCTTTTAACTATCGATATCACTTCTTTATCGTTAGAAAATCTTTGCCCACTGAGCCATTTTTTCATGTTTGGGAACAGAAAATAATTCGAGGGAGTTAAATCTGGAGAAGCAGTAATAAGCAGCATAAGGTAGCAATTCAAATTTTAATTCATTAATTTTGGCCATTGCGATAACGGATTTGTGAGCTGGTGTATTGCCTTGATGAAACAACACTTTCTTCTTAGCCAAATGTGGCCGTTTCTTAATGTCTTCGCTCAAACGTTGCAATCAGTTCGCATAATATTTGTTGTTGATAATTTTTCCTTTTTCAAGATAGTCTATGAAAACTATTCCACGCGCATTCCAAAAAAGCCGATGCTATGATCTTGTCTGCAAATGAAATGGTCTTCGTCTTCTTTTGAGCCGGTTTTCCCTTTTGAGTCCACTGTTTTGATTGTTCTTTTGTTTCGGGTGTGAAGCAATGGAACCATGCTTAATCCATGGTTATGAAACGGTGCAAAAATTCTGCTTTGTTGCTGTGAAACTTCGCTAAATACTCAATTGAAACATCTTCATGACGCTGTTTTTGCTGGAGTGTGAGCAAATGCAGTACCCATCTTGCACACAGCTTTCTCATGTCTAAATTTTCAGATAATAGGCGACATACCTCACTTTTTGAAATGCCTACTATGTACGCTAACTCGCGCAGTTTCAATCGACGATCTTCCAGTACCGCTTTGTGGACTTTCTTCACCATTTCTGGAGTCGTCACCTCATTTGGTCCACTACTGCGATGCTCGTCTTGACAGCCTCGTTTAAACTCCGTTACCCAATATTTCACTGTTTTAAACGAAGGAGCAGACTCACTCAAACTAAAAAAGTTCAGCTTTGATATCGGTCGGGCTGAGGCCTTTCAAATAAGAACACTGTATCATGTAACGATGACCAATTTTCTCCATTTTTACAAATTCTCTGAAAGCGTTCACTATTGGCGGCTGCATATGTTTTATAGATTGTGTACTTTCTAATACAGTGCTATTTTTCAAACAACAACCGCCATCTCTAGGTCAGGCCGGGTACTTATGGGACCACACCCGTATAATTATATTTCCGTCATTAGGTAGGGTTTCACATAAGTGTTGCAGATTTACACATGCTCGAACAATAATGAGAAAACAAGTAAAATCCAAAAATACTCTGTATGCAAGTAGGCAATGGAAATATAAATGAAACCGTTAAAATGAGTGGTGCCAACTACAATAAGTGAAACAAAGAGGCATTTTGCCGTAACAAACTATACTCTATCATACCCTCTGAGTATTCAAGAACTATTCTGGGAACTATTAGTATAGTAAATCACAAATGAAAATATGTTTCATTAAATTTTGGATTGTCAAATTGTATGACACCCCAATATTAATTGATTTAGCTTAAGTTTTGCGTTTATACTTCGAGTTATAATCTATGAGTTGGTATCGATTATAATTTATATTTCATACTAATCTACTAATCTACTAATTAGGTAAGTTTACACCATTTTGTCGTGTAGAGTTTATATGTTTTAATAGATTTGCATCGAAATCTTTACATTTATTAAAATAGTGTACCTTGAAATCGTTCCATTTTGATAATATGTTGCTCAAGTTTATAATCTTATTAATTTCTAATTTTCCCGAACTTCTACTATATACGAAAAACCTATAGTCAAGTCTAGAATCTACCAATATTCGAAAGGGATATAAACATGCCTTTGTTATACATAGCAATGTAAAAGGAATGTATGTAAATTAAATTGAAAGAAATCAAACTCTATTAACCACCAACTTTTAAACTTTAGTTGACTACCATCTTTATACAAACTAAATACTATTTTCTTCCCATTAAATAAGCGCTAGAATCTTCATAATTCTCGATAAAACTGACAAATTATATACTAACCCTTGTATTTTTCGTTTCTATTACAATCAAGCTAATAGTTTTACTTGATTAGGTATTTATCGATAAAAAAATTATATAACCATATAATTTATCGGTGTCGTAATAAGTCCTTATATATTCTTTCCGTCCTACGATATAGACAACCACTTCTTAACTTTAATTTTCTTCCGAAAATAGAATCAAACGTATAATTACACTATTCTGTATCGAAAGAGAACACATGTACACGGTGTCCGTTTATTGTGTAATATTATATTATTATCAGCTAGAATATAATTTGGAATTATTAATTGCACTCATCACTTCTATAATAAATTGTATTCAACGGTTCTGCTTTTTTTTGGGCCGCTTTTTTTTCGAATCGATTTTATGTCTTACATAACCAACGGTTGGTTGATATTGAAGACATGCATACATATATAATACTGACCACTTTCAGAATATACTAAAATATTTGAAGTAGTTAATGCATATTTTTGACAACGAATTATTTGTAATACTACAAATACATTATACTCGAGAATAAGAGTAGAAATAATCGAAATAAATAAATAATTTCTGTTCGTTGTCTAAAAGAATTTCAGAATTTCAGTGCAAATGTTTTTTCAATATTCTTTGTTTGTTTTTTTTCCTTTTAACTAGGAATTTGTAAAACAAAGCACGATAGTTTGAAGACACCAAGAATTATGGAAATATTTAATTAAATTAAAAAAATAAATAATATATATATTAAATGAATACTTTAACGTGTTTCCTATTATTTTTTAAAATATATTGTAATAATTATTATTATTCAATAATAATATAAACTACTAATTACAAGCATATTATAAACTAAAAATATATGCATGTGTACTTATGTACAGGGTCCGCCAAATATTAATTTCATTAATAACAGAAAACTAGTCAACTATTCACAGTGGCGTTATTCTTAATTAGAACAGAAGGTTTTTGAGATTTTGTTATAATTGTTGACATTTGTCAAAATAAAGTGCCGTCCAATAAAACAGAGCACCTTTCAGGTTAAAAAATGTATTCAATTTAATTAAATAATAACGGTTCTGAATTGTTTTCGATGAAGATTTGATGTTCAATAATATCCTCAGCGTAAGATAATTTCAGTTTGGATTCACAAATGGTGAATTTGGAGATCACTTCTAGATAAAATGTCAAGTGGAAGACCAAAGTCTGCCTACAATGCATTTAACGAAGGAAGGATAAGAATGGTAATTATAGCTAGTCAATTGTTAAACATGCCACTATTATACATGTTTAATAATAACATTAGCTATTGCTACTGTTTCGAATAGGAATCAGAAAACTACAAGAAGAATGCTTAAAAAAGAAAAAATAATCCCTAATGGCCAACGGATACAGAATCCAATTACAGGGTATAAAAATAAGGTTTATAATAAATAATTGCAGCTATTCAAATACAAGAAAAGTTCTATAAATGGTTTTAGTTCTAGATTTATTAAAATATAAACATAGTATCATGACAAAACAAGAAGATCGCAAATATTTATAACTATATTTGAAAGGGATCATTGTAAAAATTATTAGCGTTTCTGCACATATGCACAGTGGAGTCTTGTCTTAGCTATTAAAAAGTTTACAGACGATTTAGCATTTAGTCTGGGTACAATAAAATCAATTTGAAACAGTAGCTTAGCAGAATCAATTAAGTTATTAACCTATTTCAAAAAGAAGCCACAAGCTTTCTCTCTGCGTATACATAGGATTTTGAAATTATGTCTAAGTAGACTGACATATGCCACTTCAAAATTAGGATAATATCCACCATGTATGATAAATACTTCATACATCTCTTCTGAACACATTCCAGAAGTAACTGCTAATAACGGATAATTCGGGTACTACACTACAGAAGCGTATTTCATTTTGGACCGGACAAGAGAGCAATAGAGAATATTCTGTGAAGACTACTAAAGCCCTTACATGACCAACCTTCTGGAAAGTCGTTAGTCCACTTATATGTTTGGAACTGCTTAGGTGTATTTCGAAATAAACTCCAAGGTCTTTGAAATTGGTCCAACATTTTGGATCGGGCAAGAGAGCAGCAGAAAATCTTCAATCTTTTCATGAGTAATGAGGCTTATTCTTATCTAAACGGTGATATAAATAAGCAAAATTATTGTTACTATTCTCAAGGACATTCCCCTGAAGTTCATCGGTGACCTTTACATTACCCTAAAACAACTTAATGGTGTGTGTTTTCCTCGTCTAGGATAACTGGAGGTTATTTTTTGAAATGAAATTCGCTTCATTCAAATACTGTGACAAATTCAAAACTAAATTGAATATTACTGGTGTCAGCAGTGTGGTGCAACAAGTCACAAGGCAAGAATAGACATGGATTTATGAGAGTTCTTTCCAGGATTATTTCCAAGAATGTTACCATTTTATGGCCAGCAAGATCTCTCAGCACAAGATTATTTTCTCTGGAGATATTTAAAATATAATATTTATGAACAAATCTAGAAATATAGAAGAATTGAAAACGATTATTACGAATGGAATTAATCCTGTTTTTGGATACGTTTTTCAAAATGTTATACGAAAACTTGCACCCTTGTTCGAAGAATGCATTAAAGAGATTTATAATCATTTGTGAAGTATCGTATTTAGATATTTCCATCTTTGCAGATTAAGAGTACATGTTTTATTGTTCAAGTCGATAAATTTTTATAGGCAGTTTAAAATAAATTGTTCTTCTTGTAGGACTCTATATTAATAGTAGATAAATCGAAAACTCTAAAACTACCAACTAAAAAACTAAAACCTATTTTCGAATTTGAAAACGATAATACTCGTAGAATACTTCTGTAGTCGTTTCAAATAGAAATAAGGTCCTTGTATTCTAAGATATGTAGGGTAGAAATGAAGACGGTCTTCATGTACAGTAATATTATATTTTGTTATGTCCAGATAAAAGAATAACATTCATTAAATAGATAATAACAACGGTATTCTTATGGTATTTCCTTCTTTAAGTTAGAAATATTTCTTAAGTCAATACAAAAAGAACGTTAAAGGAAATAAAATAGGATCTCCGGTGAAGATATAAAAGTAAATAAACAGGATCCTAGTTTTCTTTTACTACTTAATCTCAACTTGTAAAATCGTTTGAAATACTTTAAACTGTTCAATAGTAAATAATAGCATAACTGTAATACTTGCAAAACACAACGTTCAATAATTTTAACGCAGCAGCTGGTTTGCTTCTGTCATAAGTTCATTTTAAATTAATTTTTTTTAAGTAACTTTAACTGAGTGAACTGAATACAAATTTCCATCAAAGTTATTTCTAAAAGCTAGAGACCTAACGTCATTATTAAATTACAGATGACTTTCCAAGTTTCTGTAAATCCATGTTTAATTATCTAAATTAATAGCTATGAAATGGAGTTATAATTAATAGTGATAGAAAGATATTATAATTATGATAAATATTTATTCATATGCATGACAAACCGTTACAGAACATGAAACAGAAAAATAATGTTAACTCAAGACAAAAGAAAGTCTGACAATGAACAACAACAATCAGTAATGATTGAATTTTATAGGGAACAATTTTACTAAACTATCAGACAGATTGTAATATCTTAGTATTTCAAAAGAAAATACTCAACACGGATTTCTCTTAAGCAATTTATGTCCAAATGTATTGGATCAAATAATAATAGTTTATTAAAAATGCCAGGTACAAACCCAAAAATGGACAAAAAGAAATAACGGAAAAATTACAATGAAAGTACAGTTGTAATGAAGAACTAGGGTTTTCTATACCATAAATCATTAATATAGGGTGCATACATACATTTGTATAGCCAATGTCAAGGCTGATCCATTCGAAGCAGGTTGAAATTCCATGCCAAATGCACGATAGGCGCCTTTAACAAAATGTTGGTCCTTGCTGTGGGAATATGAATTAAATCAGACTTTGAACTTTGGCGTGGAACAAGAAAATCAACGTTTTATAATAAATCTGGTGTGTTAAGCGTGACATTAATAACACCCAATACAAATAGAGCACTACTAGTCTTTCTCCTTTCAAAATAGCGAAGCGATGTCATGTTGCTCAAGCAGCTCTCTATAATCGGTTCCATGGGCAGGATCACCACACTTAAAGGAGAGACACTTCAAGAATTTACGTTGGTTTCGCTCATATAGACTAGTTTAAACGGTATAGACAGAGTACTAGGCTATGGATGCACATTCTAGCTTGAAAATGACACAAGCAAAAAAAGGGTTCAGAAGCCGCTGCTGTCACTTCAAGAACATGACTAGTGCAGGTAAATTCCTCACCAAATAATACAATTAGCAATTTTGTCGAGGAAATACGAGAAATTTCAACATCGTTAAAAGAGTAACACGACTAAAGTATAGAAACCTTTCTAGAATAATCCACCGGGGAGCATTTATCTGTATTTATCTTATGGTTAGATAAGTCGATATCAGACAACGAGTCAATTCTGTGAAAAATTTCAATATCATCGGCATATGCTAAAACAAAGCAATCCATAGTTTTAATCAGGTCATCAATAAAAATACGAGAAATTTCAACATCGTTAAAAGAGTAACACGACTAAAGTATAGAAACCTTTCTAGAATAATCCACCGGGGAGCATTTATCTGTATTTATCTTATGGTTAGATAAGTCGATATCAGACAACGAGTCAATTCTGTGAAAAATTTCAATATCATCGGCATATGCTAAAACAAAGCAATCGATAGTTTTAATCAGGTCATCAATAAATAGAATAGAAGTGGACCCAGGTTAGACCTTTGCGGTACATTCGAAGTGGAACAGAAAGGGTAAGATCTAAATCTTTTATAGTGAACATAATTGACTTAATTAGTCAAATAGGATTGGAAGCTTCAGCAAGGATCTACAGAGGCCGAAGTAACTTAATTTACGCAAAAAATTCGATGATCAATCAGATCAAAAGCGCGTGAAAAGTCAGTCATAAACTGAAAGTCATCACTAGTATCCCGAACATCAACGTTTTTCAGAAACCCTCGGACAAGGTAGAGAGGATTTGCCAGAACTGGGACCACCACCTTATAGAGATTTAACATCGGTTGTGAAACCGAAAATGTCGTCAGTGATGATACCTTCGATAGCTGATATAAGCTGTACAGACACTGTTCAATAGCTAATCTGAGCTGTTTTAATTTGTTCATAGATGTACAATATCAGCTCAGACTTGTTCCTTATCTGTTCAATATCTGTTTAGAGCAGCTCAATATCTGATTAACAATGAACAGCTCTGAACTGATATTGAACAGATCAAGAATAATTCTGAACTGAAAACGAACAGCTCAAATTGGCTAATGAAAAGGGTCGACGGGTCATGAACAGCCATTGAACATAATTTCTGACATAGCTATCGGTTATACCACGGTTGCCCAGAATCGACCAAACCTATCTTCTCAATGTGATTGTTGATATCCTTATTTTTTACGTTCCTAATAAAGTAATCTATCACCACCAACCACTAGCTACTGTGATGGTAAGCATTTACAAATTTAGTAGTAACTATAATGATATATTTTCAATGTATTTTAATCTACTGGCTAAGCAGTTAAATGTTCAAGATAGATAATGTTGATTTGTTTTTATGGTTCGAAAGGCATAGTGCACAAAAAGTTTGTAACAACTAGTCAAACAGTCAATGCTGTATGGGTTTGTACCACACTAGCTAACTGAGTTCAACATTGTATAAACTTGATTAAAGACTCAAAAAATGACGAAAACTTCAGGTATTTAATTGTAACTGGCGAAGAGACGTGGTGTTTTCTGATTGAGAAAGAGCCGTTTAGAAAAGTCAAAAGTGAAGACGATTCGAAAGGCATAGTATACAAAGAGTTTGTATCAGCTAGTCAAATAGTCAATGCTGTATATTATCTTGGTGTCATGAAGCGTCTTTTGGCGCGTATTCGTCGTGTGGGCCCTCAATATCGTGAAAATGGTAGCTGGCGTTTATTACATGATAATGCACCATCTTATCACTCGACGCATATCACTGATTTTCTAACTACAAATGGTATTTTAACCATCAACCATTCAACGTATTCACCGGACTTGGTCATTTGTGATTTGTATCTGTTCTCCAAACTACATTTACCGATGAAAGGGCACTGTTATGCTGACGTCGAAGCTATTAAAAAGGCGTCGACAGCGATTTTGAAGGATGATGAATTTAAAAATTCATTCGACATGTTATTTGACCATGCGAAACGTTGTATTGAAGCCTACATTGAACAAAATAAATGAATTTTTTACCAAAATAATAAGCTTCTATTTTTATTCTAAAAACGTTCGGATTTCTCTGCGACAGACTGTGTATAAAGTGATGAATACGACAATTCCTACAGGAAAATCGTTCTAATTTTTAATTTCTAATAATGAAAAAGTACTATACAAGTACAGGTATTCAGAAAGTATGTAACTAATGTTGTTAATAATGCCAACTATTAAAACCTAACCATAGAAATTTGGTCAAAATTTATCCCTTAATGTTTAAATAATTCATGCAAGTTATGGAGCGAATGTATTAAACGAACTTCTATTGCCTGGTTATCTTACAGAATATTTTTTTAAATACGATAGATTAAGAACGTTGGAATTTAACAAAAGCGATAACTTATTCTTTTCTTGTACATAAATATTACAAAGAGTATTAAATCGAAATTCGACCAGCAAAATAATGTCGTTTAACACGAAAGAACCTGTGTCCTAACGCTATTAGCGTATAGCATAAAACGAACAGGTGCATAATACAAGAAATTGCGCAACGTTTATGGCAGAAAAAAGATACCCCGAGAAAAGATTTCACATCGTTATTTTTACTATCTGTGTCAATACGTGTGTGGATTCTAGATCATATAAGCGAAGCATTCGATCATTAAAATTATGACAAAGCAATATTCTTAATGCGCAACATCTAGAAAAAGAAAGTTGTTGCGTTAGAATAATTGTGTTGTTTCACACCTCATTAATTAGGATAGCAATGACAATCGTTGTCAAGATAATAAAATTAATATGCGTGTGTATAGATACTAAGGTAACATACATATGTATGTTATGTTTGATACATAATGAACCGATTCATTACATAACACACGTTGTCGATTTATGAAATCGAGAGATCGTATAACAAAAATGTTCCATTTAAATATCTATTCGTTCGAGATAAAAATATACGATATTAGATAAATTAGATTATATTAGCATCGATGAATATAAATAATAGATAACAATTATTTTATGGTCCACTTCGTTAAGATCGACTACGAAACGAAGTATCTTATATCTTTATTGCCTTCCTTTATAAGCTTTTTTAAGATCTCGGTTAATTAATTATTACAAAATATAATAAACGATATACAACAAAAGCTTCTGAAATAGCCGATTTTTAATGGATCGACATATTTGAAATTTTACGTGCCAACACCGCATACTAATAAGTGAAAATGTTGTAAACCTATTATAAAATTTTCCAATAAGTACTGCACGCTTTTACAATGGAATACAGGGTTCATCAGTGAAGCGGGAAAACTTAAAAACTCTGTTAATCATTGGCGATTTAGGTGAGGGTGCTGAAGTTCATGATAAATTGTCAGTCATTTAACGCCATTTAGTAAACATTGAGTAGTGGTCAAATGCTTATCGTGCTTTCTGTATAAAAGTGTTTTACAAAAACGATCAATGTGAGAAGGTTATTTCGCATCTATTCATGCAAGTAACGTATGGGTGCAAAAGTTCGAAGAAACTGAGTCTACTTTAAATTTAAAAGATATAGAAGTGTTAGAACGTCAGAAAACATTGATAGGGTTTGAAATGCCATAACGAGTAGTCCAAAATATTCTACGAAGGAACATGCAGTAGCACTGAATATTAGTGAACCATCGATACATACAATTTTATATAAGGACTTCAGATTTGACCCTTGTAAGATTCAAATTGTTCAAGAAATACAAGAAGCTGATTTGGTTTCTCGCATGAATTTTTGTCAAGAAATGTTGCAGCTCTTGGATGGTGACGAAAACTTAATCCACCATATGTTTATGTCAGACGAAGCCCATTTTTAACTAAACGGCTACGTAAATAAACAAAATAGGCTATATTGGAGCGTTAAAAATCGGCTTAACTTACATAAGAAGCCTTTGCCTAGTCCTAAAGTGACAGTATGTTGTGCCCTTTCATCATCTGGCATTGTTGGACCATTCTTTTTTGAAGACGAACGAGAAAGTGCTACAATCGTTACTGTAGTTCGTTACACAAATATGGTCACAACATTTATGAGACAAGAACTAGTTCGATTTTCAGAGATTACGTGGTTCCAGCAAGACGGTGCTACTAGTCATACTGTTCCTGTATCTATTGCTGCTTTACGGAAACTCTTTCCAAATCATATCGTATCCAAAAATGGCGACATTATTTGACTGACTAGATCGCCAGATTTGTCCTCACACAACTTTTTTCGTTGGAGTTGACTCAAGAGCAAGGTGTACGTTGAGCGACAGCAAACGTTTTCAGAATTAAAACTAAAAATTCAAGAAGTTGTGGGTAATGAATTATTTTCGAATGAGACTATAAGTGTATGTAGATAGTATTGGTATTGCTCTAAAAAATAAAATCGCAAGTTTAACTTAACCGAAAACTATAAAAAGTTTAATATTAAAACAAAAACTTATGTAGATATAGTAGTTTTAAATTTTCCCGCTTCACTGACGAACCCTGTTCAAGCTAATTCAGATGTAATAAAATTTTGAAGCAAGTTTTTTACGTTAATACACATGTCCCCTCGACTT
>JAVIWB010003687.1:0-49733 GCA_031893035.1 Dermolepida albohirtum
ATGACCTGCATAAGACAAGCAGCAGCAGTTCTAGAAAAGTGTAGTCATTTCAAGAGATGGTCATTTTAGGTGATTGAAATTTAATACTTCAATATTAAATGACTCAGTAAAATGCAGTTGTTACTCAAGTGAGATCTGTATGTATATATTTCTCATAAAGTAACATTAAAGTGTAACAAACGATAAAGAAACCGTGAATTTATTAGGACTCATTTAAAATGATTAAAGAACTACTCCAAAAAAGAATACTTACCTGTCAATTTGATACTTTTCTTCTTAATATGGGAGCAAGGGCTTTTTTGCACTATTGTTTCAATTATATTACATGAATTAATTTAATCAATATCTGCTTCTGTGGCACATTTTGAATGTCATCTAATATACAATTGGTGATCAGCTTTATGCTTTCTTTATTGATGACAGCAAAGTGATCTGATTCTAAATCATGCAAAGCAAATTTTATTATAATTGCATTTATAAATGGATCACTTAAATATGTCACAAAAAATTATTTACCTGGTAAATAAGTGTCGGTATAGCATTTCGTGTTAATCTATTGTTTCGTGTTATATTATTGTCTCAAAATGCTTTCTACAAATGGTAAATGTGTATCGTTTATTCTCAATAGTCATATTTAACAACTTAGAGTTTCCCATAGCATTGATCGAGTGTTGAAACCGAGACGATGTCCCTTCTGGAAATTCATGAAGTACAAACCATTCTTGATTATAATTTGCAACATAACATCGTTTATCTGACGCGTTTAATAATTCTAAAAATATTAAAATTTATATATTATTACATGTGCATAATTATTATTAGATTGAATAAGATAAAAAAACAGTAATAAAAGTTGTTACCTGAAAACAGGTTCAAAGCTTCAAGTATATGGATCGCCCTTGCCAATACATATGTATATAATATAACCAAATGTAACTAAAACAATCGGTTTTTATTGAGACAGCTAATTTAGCGGCAACAGTTATTCTATACTGTGTCGTCTTTTATCTCCGTATAAACATAAAATACTATCCCACTACCATAAGCTACGTTTTCGTAAGGACAAATCGGGGCGACTTGTTGGCCCGACATGTCTGCAGATCAACTAGTCGGTGAATTGGACGGGCGTTTATGTTGTTACTTGTCGGCAGCAGACATGTCGAAAAACGGCCTTCAAATCGAAATATCGAAATCCGTAGTTAGCTACAAGATGGCAGACAGTGAAGTAGTACAGGTGATATCAGCTTTCGTAGTGTTGGCAGGAAGCCATGTGATCGTAGAAAGTCAAAAAAAATCAAAACGAAAACCCAAAAGATGGTATATTAGAAGTTTCTTAGCTAAGCGACGCTTGGAAGGTGCATACAGCTCTTTAATGAATGATCTTCGCTTGCAAAGTGGATATGAGAACTTTGTTCGCATGTCTTTCACCGAGTTTGAACAGCTACTACACTTAGTTGCGCCCCTTATTATTAAAAATGAAAGAGCAAGGAAAGATACTGTATCTCCAGGGGAACAATTAGCAGTAACTTTACGGTTCCTAGCCACAGGTGACAGCTATGGAAGTTTGATGTATCAGCATAGAATATCGAAAACTAAGTTGTCGCAAATAATTCCGGATGTTTGTGAAGCAATCGTTGAAGTTCTTCGTGAAGAAATCAAGGTAAGAAAAATGCCTTATTTAGTTTATTATATTAAAAGATTACACATCAGATTGAAACATATCATAATTTACATTTTCTACCAAATAATTTGTTGTATCGTTTGTAGTGGGTGGGTTTGAACAAGACACTGGGGTAGGTGGGTTATTAGAATAGGACACTGGAGTAGGTGGGTTAGAATCAGGCACTGGGGTAGGTGGGTTATTAGAATAAGACACTGGTGTAGGTGGGTTAGAATCAGGCACTGGAGTAGGTGGGTTATTAGAATAAGACACTGGAGTAGGTGGGTTAGAATAAGGCACTGGGGTGGGTGGGTTAGAATAAGAAGACGGAGTAGATGCATTGGAATAAAAAATTGGGGTCCGTTGAATTAAAGAAGTCGGAACTGGATTATTCGAATAATAAGCCGGCGTTGATGGAGCATGAACTTTTGAGCTCGCCATTTCTGCTTTGTAGAGGGTGTTGTTTATTTCGTGCCGAGCCCAACTTTGAAGGTTTGCATCGTTTAAGTTTCGTAAAGACTGAGCAACGTAATCTCCATAACTTGAGAAGATGTCTTTTTTTGTATTATTGTCAGCGACTGTTTTCATAACTTTATATGCATCTTGTACTTGATCTGCAATAGTTGATATATTTGTTGTGGCTCTTCTTTTGCGTGAAGGTGTGTTAGTTGACTTCAATGCCTGTGATTCGTGTGAAACATTTGGTTCTGTTGTTTCTATCGGAGTTTCATGCGTTTCGGAACCCAAAACATGATCCATTTCATCAACTTCTTCCTGAAATAACGAAAGATTATTTGTTTCAGATTCCCCGAAATGAAGAAGAGTGGTTCAATGTTTCACAAATATTTGAATCGCGATGGAACTATCCTAATTGCATTGGCGCACTGGATGGTAAACATGTATATATTCAGGCACCAAACAACACTGGAAGTCTGTATTTCAATTATAAACATAATTTTAGTATAGTTTTAATGGCCCTCTGTGATGGAAACTATAATTTTTTGTACTGCGACGTTGGTATGCAAGGACGTATTGCTGATGGCGGAGTTTTTGCAAGTACTGACTTCTACAGTGCGCTCCAAAGGCAAGAGCTTAATTTACCACAACCCAGATGCCTTCCATTAAGAGAAGTACCTGTACCATTTGTGATCCTTGCAGATGGCGCCTTTGCACTTTCTGAGAATGTGATGAAACCGTTTCCTGGTAAACATTTTAAAGGATCTGTTGAAAGGGCCTACAATTATCGACATTCGCGTGCGCGTAGAATAATTGAAAATGCGTTCGGAATTTTATCAGCAGTGTTTAGAGTTCTTAGGAAACCCATGTTATTGGCACCAGAGAAAGCAACGCAAGTCGTATTTGCTTGTGTTTATTTACATAATTTTCTAAGAAATCGTAAGCAGAGCAGGAATATCTATTCTCCGCCATCGACTTTTGATAGAGAAGATAACGAGGGAAACTTGATTCCGGGAGACTGGAGACATGATAATTTTGAACTTGTTGGTTTAAGAAACGGTGCAAGAAATATTGGAAATGTTAATGCTGTTACAATTCGTACAGAGTTCGCCCAATATTTCAAAACCAGACCATTGTCTTGGCAACACAAATGTGCTTAAGGTACGGAAAAATGGGCGAAAAAATAACAAAACTTGGTACTGTTTTGATTTTCAAGATAAGAACACTTTTTATTTATCTGGTGCCTCGAATATTTTATTAACATGTAAAATAGATTTAAATTTTGTACCAGTTTACACGAAAGAGTTAACTAGAATGTAATACTTATATATTATATTTTAAGATACCTAAATAAACGTTACTTGAGAAAGATTAGTAGGTACTTACTGTATTTTTATTTGATATATTTAGAGTACTTGTATGCTCTGTGGGCTCAACGGCGGGACTCAAAAATGAAAGCATTTCAAATCCATACCACGTTGGTTTGTATACAGCTTCAGGTGCACTTCCACTTTTTGTCTTTTTAATTTTAGCAAGTTCTCGGAAATACTGACTTCTGATATTTGTAATTTTCTTTTCAATGGTCGCAACATCTGTCTCTAACGCTTTAGCTATCGAATTTAAGGCATCCAAACGTGTCTGCGAGTTCTTGTGCTCTGCTGACATAATATCCCATAAACATGTTTCGTTTTCGTACAATTCGATTAATTTTATAGTGTTACGTTTACTCCAGTCCATGGTATACGAAGGTAACTGAAAATGGGCTACCTTTAGCCTTTCCATTTTGACTAATGAATAAGCACATGCATATTCACGAAAAAAGACATACCTACTTTTGTCTGAATGATCTTTTGGAAACATCGGACGGCCACTTGCGCTACTTGGTAACAACTGCGAGAAATAATCACATGTTGACTGTTTACGTAGTGACAAACAACCGCCAACCCGACATGTGCGGATAATTTTTGCACCCGACACCGACATATCGTCCGACAATGCCGACACGAATTGTTTTTTGTTTACGTTAGGGCAGACAAGTCGGCCGACATGTTGAGTCCTTACGAAAACGTAGCTATAGATAAAAAATAACTATAGAGGGGCAACTCTTTCAGTATGTTTCAACTCTGATTACAGCGCCATCATGGTCTGGTGTAATGAACAAGTTATTGAAATGATAACCAGCGCCATCTATGTTATCCCTTACAACTATAGTAGACTATATATTAATTTATTTTCAAATCAAAAATTAATTTGCTTACTATTTTACATACATTAATTTATATTATATAGAAGTACAACATAAATTAAGCATGTAACATAGTATGCAAATTAATTTGTGCATTTATATAAAATAGTAAAACATTCTTTGGTATATCACATTAACAAAATAAAATCAGGTAGGTATTTTCAAAAATATTTGCTGTTTTGACAATATCTTTTTCAAGCCAATATATATATATATATATATATATGTATATTATAATAATATCAACAGATTATATTTTTGACATTTATTTGTCTTCCCGAACTTTGATTTACATAAAATTTGTATTTTTTATTTCAACACATTGTTGAAAAAGCCATTATCAAATACATTTCAAATATTACTGACACAGTCTTATTTGGTATCTGTGGTAAAGAACAAGATCATGTATTTATAAAAATGTAAAGAATATATTTAATATTATACAAAAAATATTTCATGGCAAATACAATAATAGCGCACTGATGTACCTGTAATACAAAAAAATATTTAAGTAAATATCATTGACATCTTCATGTTCTTCACGTTCCTTTACATATTTTATATAATGATATGAACTTATAACAAATTATTCAAACAAATCAATTATACCTAAAGTATATAAATTTTAAACAAGTAATCTTGAGATTACAATTATTATTATAGGACAAATCTTAATGTAGATATTTTAATAATAATTAATGTAGATATTTTAAGAAGTAAGCTGTTTTAATCCAACTATTTTCTTTTGTTTATTTTTATTTCTGAGATATTTAGCATATGCAATTTTTCTAATACCACTTAATTTATTAGGTGCATTACACTGACCTTTTAAAATACTATTAGTTTGTTGTATATAAAAGGCTTGACAAATGTCAACAAAAGACTATTAAACATCAAATATGCATACTGAGTGATTGCATTGATGATGAACTAACTAATGTGGTTGTTTCTGCAGTAGCTTCAGTAAAACCTAAAATAAAGATATTATTTTTTTAATTTTTTCAAATATTGAGCTGTAAAACATACTTGGTAAATGTAATGATGGAAGGCTTCCGGCTTTTAATCCTGTCAAGGTTTTGCATGGCTCTGGAATATGGCAATCTTCAGCAAAATGAGCATCACAAATTCTGTAACTTGCGTTTACTTTGGCTGGATGCAAACCCCATAATTTTGGATTGTTTATCCTCCGCAGCCATTCATTGTACATCTATTATATAAGGAATACTTAAATCACATAAACATTTTTCAACAATTTGAAGTGTACTTACCTCTTCATCTTTATATGATATACGATGAAACTTAATTTTATTGCTGTAATTACTGCAGCCAGGAACGCAACACTTAAACCCCATTTTTGATATTTCTGAGTTTAACTCAAAAAATCAAAGCACGTGCAACAAAATTGATGCGGCGTTAGTACTGAAAAGTACTGTTTTATAACAACAACGAACAAGCTTTAAAGGTAAGAAAAAAAAACAAAAATAACAAACACCAACAACATTTGACAATAACCAATAAATAACCCAAATAACATGCAAATGACGTATGAAGTTTAACCCAGCTTAAGAAAATAAAAACGAAAATACTGTTGTCATTTCAAGGGCTCTATAATATTCGTCCAAGCAGTGCCCTCCTAATCTGGTGTAATAAACTATAATTTTGTTTGACCTTGAGGATTAAACTTACTCGGGCCTGCCCACTACTTCCCATTTAACATTATACCCTCTGATATAGACGTTTTGCGCTTAAACAATCAATTGTTTGCATATATATACGTTTCATGAAAACTGGCGATTATTTATAATGATAAAGAAAAAAATTTGTGCAAAATTAAAGGAAACAGTTCATAACTTCAAAAGTTAAAAGAGACTGGTTTAGTTAGTAACAAAACAATAACAATCGTACTAGTTGGTCAAACGAAAATATTATTGCAGTGAGTGAAAGTGTTCGCAATGATAAAAATATATCAATTCCACATGTTGAGCCTTTCAATAAGCACCACGCACCGAATTCTAAAGAAAATCTACATCCAACAGTTTACAAAATTCAAGCGACGCAAGAATCGAAACCAATAGACTGTTTGTAATGTCGTACGTTTGTCAAAGGCTGTTGGAGAACGAACAAGTATGCTGAATTTTGCATCAATGCCATATTGATGGACACTTTAATAAGCTGCATTGTTTGGTGTGCATTTAGGAGTGGTGAAGTAATTGGATGGTACCCTTTCGAGAGTGAAGCTGGTAATGTACCACTAAATGATGAACGTTATCGCAGGATAATTGTGTAATTTTTTTCTCGACCAAGTTGATGACTTGGACAACAATTGACTTTAGAAGAATTGTGCAACATATCACGCAACACGCGAAAGAACAACTGTTGTGTTTCTTGGTTATATTATCTCCATTTGTAATTGTAACGTTTAAATTTTGTTTTAAAATTAAAAAAGAATACTTTTTTGTTAAGAAATAAATCTTCAAGTTCAAATTGAGATCCCTTTACAATGATTATGTCTATTTATTGAAAAGTGAAAGTACCATATTTATAAATAAAACAGCGAATGATACATCCCTGCTTCCATCAAATTTTCTCATTTTTATTATGGCTTTATTGTGAGTGTAATATATCAGACAGCATGCGAAAGAACAACTCTATTGTGTACTAAATTTCGTAATCGTCTTATCTCGTATAAATTGGCATGTAAAATCATGTGATCTAACACTATATGATTTTTACGGAGTTATTGTAAAGGAAATCTATACGCCAATAAACCGGCAACAATTAATAACCTCAAGGCAAACATTCAATCTGCTACTAAGCAAATAGAGCCATCTTTATTACCAGTGCAATAAAAAATTTTGACAAATGAATGATGTGCCAGATAAATCGAGGCGGTTGTATGTCCGCAATCATTTTGCATTTGTAGTTGTAAAGTCTAAATTTTGTCCTGAAATAAAAAAAATTACCCTTTTGTCAAAATATAAATCAAAAAGTTCAAATTAAAACACCTTTATAATGTTAGGCCTGTTTATTGAAAAGTGAAAGCATATTTATGAATAAAAAACAGTGAATAGTTCGTTCCTACCCCCCATCAAACATTTGAATTATTTTAAGTTTTCGTAATCATCTACAATTTGAAAATTAAATCGAAAGTTGAAAAGCTTAAGAACTTGTTGTTTTCAAATATCATATAAATATATATATATATATATAGATCGCGTACGGAGTTTGTTTTCGTATAGGTGTTTTTCGTTGTGGTTTACCAGGTGCGACACTTTGCAATTATCTGATGAAGACAACTTAGTTGTCGAAATGCGTATACAGAATTACCAAAGTTAATATGGGAAGGGGTTATATATCAACCTTATTGATCAAGTCAATCAACCACAGGCTCCATCAAATTCAACTTCAAATCCAAAAAAATCCTCACTTCTTTAAATCATGGATTACAAAAATTATTTTTAAACGTTTTGTGATGTTATGTTATAAATCACCTATGCTAAATACCTATTTTAAATGTAAGTTTATTATGTGATGTCTGTATATATACTTAAGAATGTTTAATTATGTTTTTTGTATATCCCATAATATATATTTGTTCGGTTTTATTATATAAATTATATATATATTTTGAATATGTGAACGACATTCTTAAAACAAAAATCTAGGTTAAAGACGAACATATAAGTACAAATGTAATGTAGGTAATTTTGATGGAGCCTGTGGTTGATTAACTTAATTACTGAAGGTTGATATATATCCCCTTTCCACAAATTCTGTACCCGAGATCGTGTACGAAATTTGTTTCGTACGGGTGTTTTGCCGTAGTTTCCCAGGTGTGACATTGTCTAATTATCTGCTGATGATGATAACTTAGTTGTCGAAATACGTATATAGAATACGAAAATTAATGTGGGAAGAGGTTATATACCAACCTACATCAACTTTTAGTGATAAAAAAAACATGTAATGTAGCAATAAGATATTGAACTCACACTAGCTAGGCAACTTAGTATACAGAAAGGCTAGAGTGATGTGTTAGTCTGTCCTATGTTCTTCTCCCCACTCGTTGGCGAATACCTCCACAGTGCAGCACTAACCCAATGTGTACTATCTATGCTAAAACCTGTCAGATCCACCGGACTAGTAATACCGTAATTGTTTTTTTTTTGTGCGATTTATGAGTTTGGAAATGGTGTATAGGGGCAGATTAGGAACAAAGGCGAATCGTAGTGTTTTAAAGTGACGTGTGTGTGAAATTGTTTTTGGTGTGTAAATATAGACTGGCATAAACATGGAAGACAGTACAGAACCTAGCTCTAACCCCATTTCTCAGGGGTGTGGCCAACATTCACAAATCTCAATACAAATAAGCCCCACTACGGGGGGTGATTTTTCACTAACCGTCGAACCCAATATAACTGTTGAAAATTTGAAAAAATTGGTATCAAAGAAATTAAAACTGCCCAGAGACAGGATATGCTTATTATTTCGAGACAAGTGTGTTTTTGTTTATATATAATTTTCTGTAAATGTATTATATAGAAACATAGTTATACCAAAATACTAATTATTGCCTATCTTTATATTACAGGCAATTACAAGAAGGTGCTATTACACAGCATGGTGTATCAGATGGATCAAAAGTTACTTTACTACCTAATGTGGAAACAGGACTTGTTGTATGTATTCTTATATTCTGCTATTTTTAGTGAGGAGTAATTAAAAATATTTTCTTATAACCATTTTTATCTTACTGAACATAAACTTTTGATAATTTTAAGAAACTATTTTGCAGTGGCTTTTCTTACAGTTGCAATTTAAGCTAAGTAAGATAACAATCATTTAAATGCATAATCAAGATGTTTTAAACTAAGTATGAAAATTAAAAATATATGATATATATATATACACATATACATACAAATACATACAATACACACACACACACAGACTATAAGTAGATATGTATATTATTCCAAATCTACATATTTTCAAATTAAAATAAGGTGAATTGTATCAGCAGACTTATTGTGATTTAAATCACAGTTTAAAACAGTGATTTTCATCAAATATGTTTTTATTTTAATCAATGATTTAAATTAAAAGAACTTAAAAATAATAAGTGTTTTTATATTACTGAACATAAAGTTTTGATAATGTTAAAAGAATATTTTGCGATAACTTTTCTTACAGATGCAATTTAAGCTAAATAAGGTACAAGGCAACCATTTAAATGCATAGTTAAGATATTTTAAACTAATTATGAAAACTAAAAATATATACACATGCACACACATATATACCATATAAACTATAAGTAGATATATTATTCCAAACCTACATACTTTAAAATTAAAATAAAAAGGTGAATTGTATTGGCTGAGATTGTGATCTAATCACAATTTAAATCGATGATTTTAATGAAGGGATTTTTTATTTTAATCAATGATTTAAATTAAAAGAAATTAAAAATAATATTTATTATAAGATATAAATTAAACCAAAAGCAGTTCTATAATAATTATTATTATTGATTTTTATTGTAATATTTATACATTAATACTAATTTTCCTATTTTTACTCCTCGTTTATTTTGTAAATTGTAGTGAATGAGGCCAAATGTAGAAAATACTCTTTCTACCAAGCCTTACTGATGAAAAGACAGTATATAAAAATTGTTTTAGAGTAACATTAGCATTCTTTATTACCTCGTTTGAAAACATAATTGCTGAAAAAGGTTCTATTTTTGTTCGTAAGTTTTACAATGAGCACTAGTAATCCACTATTTTCATACATTTCTTGCATTTTATTTAACGTTTGTTAATTCTCTGCATTAGTCAATTTGAATTAAGTTTTAGTAATATTCAAAATATAAGCAAAAAAATAATTACGTCTTCTTTTATTCTCTTTTTCTTTCTTCTTCTTCTAGTATTTCAAATGAAATACTTGAGGCAAAGATAAATCTAATTCTTCCACAAATATCCTTTCTAGTTCCTTCTATTCTTCTACTGCATTAGACTCGAGAGCATTTTTTCTCTGTAATTTATCAAGCTCTATACTTATAGACTTTAAAATGTGTAGATAATCTTCAACTAATCATTTAATTTCAATGTTTAAAATTTTGCAGGTATATCTATGGGCCTATTTATTAGCCTGCTTGTATTTTGGTTTAACCAGGTGATTATTTCTGAAATACTTAATAATTTGTGTGACATGTTCTTTGACATTTTGTATTTCTAAAGCTTTGCAGAGAAAATTTAGAAAGTGAGCGTGAGTATTACCATCGTATTTATCTTGTGTAGTTCTTCTCATAAACATCGTATTCGCTGTGTTACTTGTTACTAACGATTTCACTTTACAGTTGTACATGAATTTAAAGATGAAATGAAATTGCAAGTGATTTCAGTTAGATAATCGCCTGTATAAGAATAAGTGTCCATCTTTAGTAGTTATTGTGGCACAAGCTACGGGCTTGTTGTTTGCATTAACCAACCAATAGATGCCTTCTTGTTTTTTCTTCGTCATAAATTTGTTCTAAAAAGGATGGGGCAATTGTTTTTCTTGAAGGGCGCTGTAATCAGGTGTTGACAAATCGCGCGCTTTTTTTATTTGCGAATTATATGTATGTACATCTAAAGTCGCTGTTGTATGTAAATACAGCTTTTGCGATTTGCTTGTCTATTACTTTTTATCTCCAGGTGTTCGAACAATGAAATTCTCTAAATTAGACAAACCTTCGGTTTTTAAAAATTCTTATTTTAACCGCTTATTACATCGTATATGTAATGCAGTTTTTTTTTTAGAGATAACTAACGAATTGGTAAAAGTAAGTGACAAACTTATAGAACTTGCTAGTTGATTTTCAAAACTGATAATTGAAGACGTCAAGGTCTCACTGCTTACAAAGTTTGCATTACTTGAGACTTCATTTCCTATAAAAAAATCAAAAAATAATAAAGCGAACAAAATATATTAAACTTGAATTATTAGCATAATTATAAGTTAGACTTTCAGACTTTTTCACAATGGCGACGTTTCAAGTTTATTTAAATTCTTTTTCAAAGCCGTAAGAAAAGATATGAAAAATGACAAATATTTCAAGGTGTAGCAAAATTTCCTAAACTGTATTTGATATAAACTAATAACTACACACACTGGTAAAAAAGCGGATCACATATAAATTAAGGATTTAATTTATTTTATTGTTGTATTAACATGATATATTGTCAACATGGGTCACTGGCAGTACGTTACAACATTTTAAGCACTTTAAATTTGTTTAATGATAATTTATTAATAAAATTAAGAACACTACAAATTTACGTGATGAAAAAATTTAGATAATGTAATTTATTAGGTTATCCGTATTTGCTTCTATCACAGTTTCCATTCTTCGATGTATATTTTGAACAATGCCTTAAATGTACATACGCTTGAGGAATATTTCTCTATATTTCCTGAAGAGCAATAGGAAGGTCATTACATTCTCTGAGATGACTGCATAACCTCTAACAACATGTTTCAAATATGTTCAATGGTGTTTATTTAGGCCAGAACTACGTGCTGGCCAAATTATTCGATGAATTTGGGCTCGTAAATATTCTGAAATGATATGTGCTGCGTGTAGTCGGGCATTATCGTCCGTTACACAAACCCATCACCAATCAACGTAGGGACGTAGGGCACAACATATTTAGAAAAAATCTCGTTTATGTACCTATGAGCCATCAATGATCTATTTTCGGCTTTGTGAAATGGCGTCCTTGAAGAAGATGTATATTAAAAATACTGTTCTATTGGTCTTCTCCATATTTTTCCATAACTATTTGGAGACCACAAGGCAACTCTAGATTCATCTGAGAATGAAGCTGCTTCATGGCAGTGTTGCCTTGCTAAAGCAAGCCACTCGATGTTCGATGTTGTGCGAACAATTCTGTGCGTGTCGCTGGATTGAAGGACCTGGAATTCTTACCGTTCTTTCACTTATGTTCTTCCCACATACCGATACCAATCGATTTCGAGTCACAACAGTTGTGTAATGACGATTTCGCAAAACAGTATTTACTAAATATCGGTAATCACGGACCGTTGTTGCTCTTGGTCCGCCTGGTCCAACTCTTCTTGTGTAAGAGTGACTTTTTTGATATCTATTGACGTACTACGTCCGTCTTCCACTAAAGCTATAACTTCAACGACATCTTGACTCTTTAACGGCATAATTCGATGTAGATTTAGTAAACTACGATATTGTAAAGAGTCTAAGTAAAAGTCAACACTGATAAATCAAAGCTGAAAACACTTAACTACAATACCTAGCTTGAACGATAAGCATCAATAATGTAATAATAATGATACCAATGATAAGTAACTAAAGCTTTTCTTCTTTTCAATAACCGGCTGACACTCGCATCTATCAGTAGTGACTTGATTTTTTACATCATATAGACAGTTTCAAACAAAACATCAGTAAATTGTAAGTAATTCAATTGTTTTTGCCGGTGTGTGTATATTTTTACGTACATACAATCAACATGTAAATAGACGAATCGTGAATTTTAGCTATGAATATTACAGAATATTTAGACTCAAAAATAATTTTACAAATTTTGCATTACCGTATTATAAAAAATAATTTATACAGATTACTAATAATTTAGCAAAATTAGACTACCGTTTGTACATGCATTCCCTTCACTACACTCGACCGATTGCCTGCATTTGATTTGGATGTGTAACTTTTTTAACGATCTCTAGTCTACATCTAATATGTTAACAATAAAATTAATCCTATATTTGGCTTTAAATTAGAATTAAATTTTAACATACGGCAAAACAGATTTTGTCTGAAAAACTTTTAATTCTCTCTTGGTGATTTTATATCCACTACTCTGACATGCAGTATGGTTTCATTATATAAATATATATAGAACGAAATTGTGTAGCATGAAGTATTCCCAGTTAACACGGGTTGTAAATTGTTGGTCCTGAGATGAATCTCTTGTTGACCAACATTTCGACGAAATCTCATAGGTCTTCCTATTGGAGGTAAATTTACATGCTCGATTACCTAGAAAAATATTATTACCGAGTCGCCGAAATGTTTTGCGTAAATTACATTTTGTAAAATTTATATATCACCACAAAATTGACGCAATATTTTATGTGCCGATTAGTCAAAAATATGTTTATTTAGTTCAAATAGAGAAAAGAATATGCACCCCAATATATTACGAAAACTATAAAACATGTTAGTAGAAATCATGATATCAGATTTGGCTTTAATTTGTGGCTTTTCGTGGCTGGAATAAGTTCAATTTTCTAAAGAAAACTGACGTAAATACACTATATAATTACATACATACGAGGGAGCGTTTTTATATTCGCGGAATGAGCGGGTTGTAGAGGGGTGAGTAGGCGCATTGGGGGCGTGGCCTGTGCAGCGACTCATGATTAGTATAAATACGAAGTTTCATTGTTATTAGACAGTTAGTCTTTGAGCTATCGTCAACCAAGTAACATAATCAGGAGTGAAAAGTGAAATATGGAAAAAATCGAATATCGTGCCGTTATAAAGTTCCTTACCAGCCAAGGAAAATCAGTCGCGACCATAATGAATGAGATGTCATTGGTTTACGGCGACTCTTGTCCAGGAAAAACCATGGTGTACAAGTGGCATAGTTTATTTAAACAAGGAAGGGAATCCCTTGAAGACGACTCGAGGCCGGCAGGAGCATTGAGGTGACCACGCCAGCACTTATCCAAAAAGTTGAACAAATTGTACTCGAAGATGCTCGACTAAAGAAGAAACAACTCGCAGAAATGGTTGGAGTATCCGATACAACAATTTTTAAAATCCTACACGATCATCTCGGCATGTCTAAGGTCAGCGCAAGATGGGTGCCAAGAATGCTCACGCCGCTGCAAAAACAACAGCGCGTAGAGTGTTCGCGTGCATTTTTGGACCTCTGTAATGAAGACAAGGATGGTGTATTGAGTGGAATTGTTACTGCAGACGAAACTTGGGTTCATCATTATGAACCTGAGTCCAAACATGCAGTGGCATAAAAAGGGCACAGCACCTTGTTATTTGGATCTGTTCAGAAGTTTGTTTTTGAAATGCAGTTATACATAAAAATTATGGAGTTTTATGTTTACAAATTTTTATACATATCAAAAATTTGTTACTTAAAATTCATAAAATAGAAATCAATTATTGAATTTAATTACTATTTATATATGTATGTAAAGGTGTAATTTGTACATGAATATATCATTTTTACAAACTCGGCAGAAGGTATGAATATTGAGTCGGTGTGTGTCAGAAAAAGAGAAGAAAAATAATTCACTAATAACTTTGATTTCATTTTAATTAATGTAGCCGCCATTCTGTTAATTGAGTCTGATAGTATATTGATTATTTTAATTAAGAAGGCAGAACACAAAGGTTCTATACTTTTGATATTAGTACCTGGAAGAATGGATATAAATTATTGCAGGCATTTATAATAACGCAGGTAATTCTTTGAGATAGACTCGTCAAATTATGTAATCTTTGTACCAAGATGCATGACATAAAAATAAATGTAAAAGAATCATGTAATTATTAACAAATTGGTAGATGAGTTTTTACAGAATCTGTCAAGTATTTCCACCCCTTGTCCCCCATTCCGCGAATATAAAAACGCTCCTTCGTATAAGTAGGTACACTGCTAGACACAACGGACTAGCCAGTGACAGACCGGCTTCGAGAGGATTATGAGTGTAAACTCGTTAAAACGTCGAAAAAATGGTGCTTTTCAGGACACAACTCGCACATGACCAAGAATTCGAGAAATACCCATTGCACATCCACATATCTGTTGATAAAATTTATTATTATACTGAAAATATGTGTTGGTTAAATCCAAAAAAATAATTACCCCTTGAAACTTATTGATGTGGTCATAAATATCAGAACTTATCGAATATACAACAAACATAGATACCACTCTAATAACAACGACAATAATACATTTAGATACATCTCTATCCTATGTATACCGAAATTGCCAGAGAACCTTAATCGAGTCGTTATTAAATACAAACTTAAAGTAGCACATACAAATTTCAATAATCTCATCCTCACAAACACGAAACTTAAACCCACTGCCCCATATAATAAACAGACCCACACTGTATATAGTATACCTTGTAATAATTGCAACAAAATTTATAAATAATTTAAATAAAACAACACCTAGAAAAACGCTTAAATGGACATAAATATGCAAAGAATATTACTGCTTTAAAAAACATTGTAACTCCACATCTCATTCATTCAATTTTAACAGCACTAAAATTTTAAACAAAGAGACTAATGGCAGACTAGAACAGAATTATTAGCCATAGTGTAACATTTTGAGTCAAGATTATGGTAACACTCAAATTGTAGAAACAATACATTAACTTAAAAAATTATAAGTTAGTAAATTGTGTCTACCATGTCAGTGTAAACATATTTTTTTAGTCACATGATCCGTTGTTGAAATGATACAGATTTAAATACGTAAGAGTACAGTTGTTAATGACTGAAATGGAATAGAAAGTTTATCACACACTTAAATTTAGCAAAATTAAAAAATCGTCTCAATGAAAGAGGAGGAAAAGTAGGAAAAAGAGGGAGAGGGAAGAGTTTTGAAAAGAAAAAGAAAAAAATAACATTGCCACATACTCCACACAGACATTTTCATTATTGAGATTTCTGTACATACAAACTTCGACTAGGTGCGACATAAAACATAGACATACCTTACCATCACCGAAATAATAAAACGAATTAATTGTTAAAGCTAAAAATTTTGTTTTAATTTTTTTATCTTCCACTCAGAGTGGCTCGAATTTTAAAGTTGAGCTATATATTAGTATTATACATTAATTTTATTATTTACTATTTTGACCAAGTATATATATATATATATATATATATATATATATATATATATATACATATACATATACATACATACGTACATACACTGCAGGCCATAAGTTTGGAATCACTTGCATAAGTTAGGAATCACTTCTGAATATAATGAAAATATTGTAGTGGCTTTAACAAACATTGTAAAAATAAAACAATATTAATATACCAAAACGTTTTATTATAAAATAAGCAGGAAAAAAAGCAAATTTTATTTATTTACATCCACTTATTTTTATTATCAACTAAACGGACTTTTCATCGAAATACCCTCCTTTTGCTTTAATGACGGCAGCACACAATCGCGGTAAACGAGACACTAATTTTGTAAGGGTTTCATTGGGTATATTTTCCCAAGAATCTTGTATAACTTGCCACATGTGAGTCTGGGACGTGGGACACTTTTCACGCACTTTTCTATCCAATTCTTCCCACAACAGCTCTATTGGATTGAGGTCTGGCGATTGTGCCGGCCGAACCATGTTTTGTAAAACACCGTCAGCTTCCTGTTGTTGGAGATATCCTCTACATAAATGAGAAGAATGTTTTGGGTCGTTGTCTTGCATGAATATAAAGTTTTCTCCAAGTAATCTCAGACCGGAGGGCACAGCGTTGTGTTCGAGAATCTGTCTGTAACCCTCCTTTTTCAAAACTCCGTCGATTTTCACCAGATCTCCTACACCAGCCGAAGAAAAACATCCCCAAACCATTACAGAACCGCCACCATGTTTTACCGTGGGCACCACACATTGCGGTAACATTTTTTCCGTAGCAGTTCTTCTTACAAATATTCGACGTCTGGAACCGAAGACCTCGTACTTTGATTCGTCGGTCCATAGTACTTTTTCCCATTGTTCTATTGTCCAATCTTTGTGTAACTTAGCCCATTGTAGCTTTTTTATTTTATTTTGCGGACGTAGAAGCGGTTTGCGAACTGCTACACGTCTCATCAGTCCAGCCGCTCTGAGCCGCCTTTTTACTGTGGTTAAAGAGATCCGAGTTTCACGCTCCCTGTTAAACTCACCGCGGATTTGCGAGGCCGTTAATCTTCTATCTCTTTTCGACGTCAATATAATTGTCTGATCTTCTGCAGGAGTTGTAATTTTTGGTCTTCCTGATCGTTTTCTGTCCGTATACCCTCCAGTAGACTGGTATCTTTTAATTGTATTTTGTACACCTTTGTACGATACCTTCATTCTTTTCGCGATATCCCGTATAGAATCTCCCCGATTATGATGACTAATAATTTCTACACGTTTTTCTAGCGATATCTGCTTTCTCTTCGCCATAATCAAACGATGTTTACTGATTCTACACACTTTTATGTGTCTACACACTTTAAATGATACGAAGCAACTAAAATATTCTCATTACTTCAAAATGTATAGATACTTATAAATATAAAAACTAAATATAATTACAAAAGGTTTATGCGGAAGGGTCTGCAATAAAATTTGTCCATTCCAGGTAATCGTTCATTATGCAGAAATATTACCTGCTCGAATAAATAATACCGCACGCAGAGTTTCCTTAATCTCTGGTTATTTTCCAACTATTAATGCATTTAAAACTACATCTTTTATGTAAAGCTTTATAATGTACTTAAGAATAATCCTTTGTACTTATATCAAAGTAATACGAACGTAACATAGATAAATTTTAATTTTTATGAACTTACTGGAACTGATTCCAAACTTATGGCCTGCAGTGTATATATAGGTAAAATCATTAATGTTTTCCAATCACGTGATCACTGTCGTATGAATGCAATTGTTATTTATAAGTATTAATTTAGGACTGCTATTTTCGTGCACATGAATGTATATACATGTATACATATATATAATTTTGGAAACAAAGAGCTTCGGCTTACCAGTTATCATTTACATTGATAAGCATTTTATACTTTTTATCTAATTTGTCACATTCTTTCCACTATTGTAAACAATTTGGAATGTTGCAAACCTAAACCTTGTTCATTTTAATATATTTTATCCCAGACCTGTCCTGTAGGCGGTTCAACATGTTTCGTTGAAATGAAACAGTAAATAATAATTACAAAAATTGAAAAATAATCTAACCTGCACTTGCGAAACGCTTGGTAATCATAAATATAAGTGAAGCTATAGATCAAATCAGGAACACACATACATATGTAAGAATTGATTTCGTGGGTCCGCAGTCAATCGGGCATTCGATCAATCTTTCGGTTTATTATTTAACCCTCTTCAGGATCATTTTAATGAGTTATGTACATAGTAACTGAATCATTTACACAAAAGAACATCCGTTAATATACTTAAAAATTTCTTCATTACCACAACTGTAAATGACATAAGCTAACGTATTAAAATATAAAACTTGAAATTAAAGTTACATGGCATAAGTTATAGGTTAAGTACGATGGACTGAACAAACAGAAGTAGAAATTCGAAGAACTGCAGACGAAGCATTATCTGTATCTGAATGAGGAATACGAAAGCAGCAAGAACAGTACACAACCTACCACAGAAAACACTCAGCGAAGTGACTATTGGTTTTCTCGTGAAAGGTTTTAAATTTGTGGTAACACCAACACCCATTTCAATGGAAGACACCTGCGGTGTAATATCTGCTACATACAAAGTCGAACATAACAATGCAGAAATAATAAGACAAGCAGTAGCTGCTACTATTCGAAAGTACAAACCACCCAAGAACAAAAAACAAAAGATGAATATCTAGCTCTAAAAGATATTCAGAAGAACGTTCTACAGATAATTGAAGTGCTGCCATCGTATTAGACAAGATCGACTACGACAAAAATAATTGCACTTTTAGACGACCCTTGGTACAAACCGATAAACACAGATTTGATAACGTATTTAGAAAAAGTTATAGAACGTTAAGTGAAGAAAGGAAGAAGCAGATACCTGGCACAAGAAATCCAGATATACGTCGAACAAATGGCATCCTCACATCATTTCATCGAGTTAATAAAATATGTACACATACAATCAACAGATCTACTAGTCGGTTTCGATGTCACATCTTTATTTACGCAAGTGCTGATTGCAGAGACCATGTCCATATCAGAAAATAAGTATCAAAGATATTGAGACGAACGTACTTCCAAGTACCAAAGCATTACATTACTGTGTATTAAAGATTTTAGGTGATGTAATGTTTATGACTATGAATAGTTAGTGTAACATTTTCATATACAGATTGAGTCAAAATTATGTTAACACTCATATGATAGAAACAATATATTAACTCAAAAAATTGTAAGTTGATAAATTGTTTCCACCATATCAGTGTTAACATAATTTTTTAGTCACCTATGTTAAATGATTTACATGACGGTTTTCACCTGTTTGCCATCATGTTTAACACATAAAAGTCAGTGATTAACAGTAGCATTGAAAGTTAGTACACATATTTCGCGAAAAATAAATAATACAATATCTCGTATCCGGTCCTTGTCGCGCTAGTTTATCTATAATGTTCTATTGTAAAATTGTTAAGTAGAAGTTTGAATTCACTGTTGAGTTATCAAAAAAATATAGGCCAATTACTTCAACGGTGAGGTGTCGCATTCAAGGTTATTTCATCTTGGCCTGTAAGTTGGAACTGTGTCGTCAGTACTTGTGCTGTCGATGTTTACTTAAACAACACGTCTTCAGGGCTTAACTGTTGCTACTGATGTTACAGTGAAATTGTTTCGATGCAACAATACAGTAATAATAGCAACTAAGCCTCAAAGGTGTACCATGTAACTGAAAACAAAGCGTCGGCAGCACAAATATCAAGGACACGGTTCCAACCCGGAAGCCAATATAAAGTAACCATGAATAACGGACGCGGAATTCTACAAACTAGATTCACATTCAGTCTCTCGATGGGCTCGTAAATTTTCCGTAGCTCAGAAAATTGTGTTGTCTGTTGACAAATCGAATTGTGTGAAAAGTGATTTCACCGCTGAATGCCGTGAAGATTTATTGACAATATTTGACTGGATATTCTTCATTTCAGTTAAAATTTGATAGCATGCACTTGAACACGCGAGTGGATGTGGTCTGGTTGTATCTTAAGGTCGTGTTTCAAGATTCGACAATTTTTTTAGAAGAATTCCTGCTAAGATCTATCATCATTTACAAATGTCTGTATCACTAACGAACATCATGCGCGATCCCAGTCGTTTACCTATACGCCTAATAAGACGCGAATATTCTTATTCTGGAACCGCTATTTTCTCAAATGTTTTTTGCGTCTTTCTTGAACGTCTCGAGGCTTCAGTAGCGTACGTTGCCCACTAGGTTTCGTGACAGTATTTATCTATTATGTGTTAAAAAACAGTATACAACTATTGCTATGGAAGCAAAGTGAGTCAATTATAATTCTCTATAAATAAGACCAACAAAATAATGTATCAAATAATTTTGTTAGTGGAATATTGCAAACAAAGAAGATCTTGTATATTAATATTATAATTGGTTTTAGTCACTGAAGGTTGATATGTAACCCCTTTCCACATTAATTTTCGTGTTCTGTATACGTGTTTCGACAACTAAGTTGTTGTCATCATCAACAGATAATTAAACAATGTCGCTCTTGGAAAACTACGGCAAAAATACCCGTACGAAAACAAATTGCGCACACGATCTGTATCGTTGAAAGCCAAAACGCAGATAACTAAACAGTGTCACACCTGGAAAACTACGGTAAAAATACCCGTACGAAAACAAATTCCGCACACGATCTGTTGTTTTCGTACCGGTATTTTTGCCGTAGTTTTCTAGGTGCGACACTGTTTAATTATCTGCTGATGATGACAACTTAGTACTTGTTCAAATACGTATACAGAACACGAAAGTTAAAGTGGAAAGAGGTTATATTGATATATAACCTCTGCCTGTGGTTGATTAACTTAATCAACCACAGGCTCCATGAAAATTACTTCTATTATACAGGGTGACCAGATAAGAACAATAGGAAAAGAAACTTATATAAAACAACAACGGTGTGATATATCAAATTAACTCTGGCTTTATTTTGAAGCTACATTTATACCATTATGAATGGAATAGAACATCATTCAAATGACCGCTTCGACTTTGCTGGCAGTGCTTTAAGCGGTCGGTCCAATTTTCAGGCAATAGCGTCTCGAATGTTGGCGTCAAGCTCATCCAAAGTGGTTGGTTTGTTAGCGTAGACTAAGGACCCCAGAGAAAATAATCGAGGGGGGCCTAATTTCTCCGCCACAACTTCGAGCGTTGCGTCGCTTGTATGGCATGTAGCGCCGTTTTGTTGGAACGACAACCCGGATATATCGATGTTGTTGAACTCTGGCCACAGAAAGTCGGTTAACATCGCTCTATACCGAGGACCATTGATGATAACGGTGTCTCCTTCCTTATTTCGAAAGAAATAAGGTCCGAAGATGCCGCCGTGCCATAAACCGCAACAAACAGTCAAACTTTGTGGATGCATTGTGGATTGCGCTCGTTCCATTAACGGCAATTTTGCCTGTGGATATAACCGCTGAGCCAAAAATGAGCTTCGTCCGAGATGATTTCTTGACCAAAATCCGGATCTCTGGCCAACATTTCCAGCGTTCAATTAGCGAATTCACGGCGTTGTTTATGGTTGTCCGGCTTCGATTCCTGCGTCAGCACAATCTTATACAAATGTAGGCCCAAATCTAACCGCAATATAAGACGGGTTGACTCTGGCGATGCCCAATTCAGCTGACCTGCACCGAATCGACATTTCTGGGTCTTTTTCGATTCTGTCCCCTACGGCGACTATGTTTTCTTCATTTCGCAGCAATTTCTGTTTGGTTGGTGGCTGAAGATCCAAAAGAGTGTACCCACACTTAAAATTTTCTACGGTACAACGAATGCCTGCTCACTGAAGCCATGATGACGACCGACCTCACGATGAAATTCATATTGCATATTAACAACTGAGCCGAATTTTGATATTTTTTAATAATTCCCACACGTTCGGGAAGTGTGAAACGATGCATGATAAAATGGCAAACTTTACTGAATATTTTGACAGCTGGATGTCGTTTGGTAACTTTGACAGCTGGATGTCGTTTGGTAACTTTGACAGCTGCTGAAAGATAGCAATTGGAAAAAGTATCATTGCCCACCCTTTATTAATTGTACCATTTACTTTAACATAAATATTTTATAGTTAATAAAATGTTCACAGATATCTCTTGCTTGCTATTTTGTTTTATTAACATAATGGACTGCTTACATAAAAATGTCAATCGTTGTCTATTACTGCCAACTGAAACTGGCAAATACAACCATGCTCAGATGTATTAGACACCCCAGGTAAAAACCCTTATTCTCGGTATTATCCAAGTCTGACGGAAATTAACCGTAAAAATAGTTAATGGTATTTACAGAAATGCGTTTTTGAATACCCCTAATCCCCTAGTTAATCCCCTATTGAAAAGAATAGGTAGAAAGGGGAAATTGTGGATTTTAGAAATTTAGTGTCATTCTAGCAGTGTGTGAGCAACGTGCGTTTGTGAGTTTGTGGTAGAGATCAATTAGATTATCCTATTTTTTCACGTTGTGTCAGTTATTTGTTAAAGAAAAATGCCTAAAACACGCGAGTTGTCGGTAGGGGAACGCGCCCAAATAGTGCTACTGCATTCCCAGAAGTTATCAATAGCTGCAATTGCAAAAAAAAATGTACGCGATGTGCAGTCCGTACAACCATTAGTCGCTATCAGGAGAGTGGGTCGTTTGTTAACAGACCAAAAAGTGGCAGAAAACCCTGTACCTCGATTAGAGAAGACAGAATTTTACAAAGACTGGCTCTCAGTGATAGGAAAAAATCGTCGAAGCAGCTCGCCAGTGAGCTAAAACAGCGTTATCGCGTAACAGTTTCTGCGCAAACAGTGAGAAGGCGTCTCCAGCGTGCTGGTTTACGAGGGTGTAAAGCGCGACGTAAACCGCTTTTAACTGACGCTCATAAAAAGAAGCAGTATTTATGGGCCAAACAATATGAAAATTGGACAATCGAGAAGTGGTCGAAGATTCTTTGGTCTGATGAATCGAATATCGAGGTATGTAAGTACATCTTCATGACTAATATTCTTATCGTTGTATGCAATTCAGTCTACATGTAACATTAAACAAAATTAATCCTGTCTAAGTGCTAACTTTCTTCTTTTGCCTGGCAGCTTTGGGGACTACCTGGGACGCTATACGCTCGGCGTAGGCAAGGGGAAGCTTATGAACCACAATGTATCATTCCCACAGTAAAATTTGGAGGTGGTAGTATCATGGTTTGGGGTTGTATGTCTGCATACGGTGTTGGAGAAGTGTACCTATGCGATGGACGGATGAATAGCCAACGCTATTTAGCCATGTTGAAGGAAGTATTAGAACCGTCTGTTCTAAAACTATTCGAACAGGATATTCCACAATACATTTTTCAGCAAGATAATGAGCCCTGCCACAAATCGGGAGCTGTAATGCGTTAGTTCGAGGAAAACACAGTGGAGGTATTGGATTTGCCGCCACAAAGTCCCGATTTGTCGCCCTTTGAAAATTTGTGGCGTATCTTAAAAACTAAGATCACGGAACATAAATGCCTGTCAAAAGCAGAATTATCAACAAAAATTCGCGAAATATGGCTCTGCAATACCACCGGCAGAGTGTCACAATTTAGTAGCAAGTATGCCTCGACGAGTGCGAGCTGTCATTAAGGCCAAGGGCGGATCGACAAAATATTGATAATTTGTACTATATTACTAAATAACACTTTGTACATAATTTTCACAACAGTTTTATTTTCCTCACCTCTCTTTTGACTAAACTATATAAACTATATATGTATGTATGTACATAAATTCGTAAGGTGTCTAATACATTTGAGCATGGTTGTATGTGTCGAATTACTTAGTAAGTAATTTTGTTACAAGTAAGTAATTTTGTTACATCTCATTGTCAATGGCGATCAGTGTTGTAAATCACAATTACATCTCTCCAATTTTGTAGCCGGTAGTAGGAAAACTGAGGTAGGGAGTAGCAATTTACATAATTTTTAAATAAGTGTTTTCCAAAGACGAAAAATAAGTATTTAAACTGATAAAAATAATAATTTTCCGCAAGTCCGTGGTTTATTTTGGTTTTCGGACTGATGCATCGCTTTATTTAAATAGCTCGCTAAACTTCCAAAACTATCGATTAGTTCCTAATTTTCATCAAATTAAAATTTTTATTGTCCTATTTCTTTGTTATTCTAACTGGCATTACTCACGGAGTAACGATCACATACAATTTTTAACATATGCTCAAAATGACGAGAGTCAATATTTGGACCGGAATAATAATAATGTCTTCATTGGTCTTGCTGTTTGATTTGTGCCATAGTATCATAATCATGCAATTTCTTGTATACTTAGACAAGATTGAAATTTACTGATTGCTTGATTAGCTCACTTGATTTAGAATAGAGAATACAAAATAGACGATAAATTTTGTTTATGTCTTAATATAATAAGAATTCGGTGTATTATGCTAGTGTAATTTTAAATTATTGAATTGTTATGCTGTGGTATAAAAAACGTTTTAAAATTGTCACAATACATAAAAAATAATTAATACAAAATAATAAGTAATAAATAAATCAATAATAATTCATTATATCCCCTATTTCCTCTTTTATATTAGGAATTAGTTGTATGACAGATAAATCATAGTATCAATAAGTTTTTTTGTCAAGACAATTGAAATGAATTTTTTTAAATTTTAAATTGATCCATTTTAATTTTTCGCCAACAAAATGCTTGCAATTGAAAATTGCATGCCATAACTTCAGGTTTTATGTAAAGTCAATTTTTGAATTAGAATATTTCTTGCTTGACACCAAATTTAATTAATTAGATTACGTTTTGTTTCAATACTATTACCGTTTTTTTTTGCCTGACCGATTATGGCAAAGCCAAATTAATTATTAATATTAATTATTTTTTTATAAAAAAATTATTTTTTGCAAACTTTTTAAGGTTTGGTACGAACCAAAACACTACATACAATAAAACCATAACACTACATATAATTTTTTTTGTCATGTGTATTTGAAGTTCGGCTTCATTCCATCCCAGTCGGGCAAATATCCGAGAAGGTGTCACTCTGATGAAACACATAACACTTGATTTGGCCAGTCGTTGAAAAGATTTTAAAAACTGTTTTACACGAGCCTGCTTATGATATGTTCAAAAGAATTACTTTGAGCGACACTAAGGTTCAAAGACATATTGATGGAACGAATTACAATGTGGAAAGCTTATTGTGTAATTGTTTGCAAACAAACAATTTCATTATTCTACTGGACGAATCAACGTTATCTGATAATGAAGCGCTATTATTGATATATGTTCGTTTCGTTACTGTCCAAGCAATCCATCAAAAACTGCTTTTTGCGAGAACTTTGACAACAGACACTAAAGGCGAATCAATATTGAATGTTTTGCAAGATGACTTTATGGAAAAGCGACTGCTTTATCAAATATATCAGCTGCAGCAGATGGAGCACCAGCCATATTTGGTGGTATCACATTTTTATGTCTTTTGGAAAAAAGGTATCCTAGGTGTTTGTAATGCACTGCGTAATTCACCGACATTTAGTAGCTAAAAATCTTAATGCCAGATTGCATAAATCTCCTCCATTCGTCATAACGGCAACAAACAAGATTTATTGCAAAGCGTTGAATTCTAGGTTATTTGAGCAGTTTCGTGAAGAAAAAGGCGATGATTTTTATCGATTACTCCTTTTTACTGAAATATGCTGACTGTCGAAAGGCTTGTTTTTATGATCGTTTTATAGTTCTTGGATACTAGAAAATCCTTTTGAAACGAATACCTAGCATCTCCAACAAGATGTTAGATATTACCTATTTAAGAGATTTTTTATTAAATTTAATGTTAACTTGTAGTTACAAGGTGACAGTCAGAATTTAATAGAATCAAAGTCCATTATTGCAGCTTTTCATGCCAGAATGAATCTAATGAAGCAAAATATTGGAATGTGCGAATTTTGCCAATTCCATGCCTTGTCATAAACGTCCAGGATGATGACGTTTTGGCCTACGTTCAAAATTTAAATAATCACAGGCATATCAAAATTAGATTTGAGGATGTTTGAACTATGAAAATACCACACTGGATTATCGACCTATACGGTGACTTTGAAGAATAGGATATTGCACAGCAAGAAGAACTGATCGGAATAAAATATGCAATTCAGAATGGGATATCAGCAGTTTTAGCTTCAGAGAGATATACCTGTCCCCAATTCTGTATTATGGACTATTGCAAGAAAGTTTTTCATAGCTTTTCCTTTTTCGTATATCGGGGAAAGGCATTTTAGTGCAGTAACCAATCTTTTTACGAAAAGGTCGGTTAAAAGTCACTGGTCGTGGAGATCTGAAGTTATACCTCATTAAATTGAAGCTAAATATTGAAAAATTGCTACCAAAACATCATATTCACCCCCCCCCCCATTGCTTTCCTATTTATTATCTATAGATATTTTGAACTTTTTTATTATGTAAGAATTTTACTAGGTTCTGATTTGCTTCGTCAAAAATCCACTTGCATTTTGTGTCTTTTCAATAAAGATCTGAATAAAGATGCTTTTTTTGCAATTGTCCACACTCTTCAATAACTTTATTAAAGGCAGTAGCTGTAAGAAACACATTTGACGTTAATAGGTTTAAGGAAACTCAATATTTTGCAGGTAGGTCTACAGAAAAAAATTTCCAAGTGGTTAACGGAGCAAAAAAGTTTGTACATCTCTGGTTTAACGTATTATTTAGAATGTGAAGGAGCATATTTCGAATATTGGAAAAAGTAAGGTGTTATTGACAAAATACCCCAATAAAGAACATAGTTATAAGACGAGCATTATCGAGCGGATTTAATTATTAAATTGAAATTAAGTAAGCAGTACATAAATATTTCGAGAGTGTATTGATTTTAAAAAACCTAGGGTACCGAGGTAAAAGTTTGATAAATAGAGTTTAAATAAGCGAAGTGTCAAAAAGTTAATTGAATGGACAAATGTTCCTTTAACAACAGGCGGAGTGATAAGAGGGTTGGACGATAATTGGAAAACTCAAATGTGATGCTGCAATTCGGAAGTTTTATTTAACGGTCAAGATGTGCAAATTAAGCAAATTTTATTCAGGAAAAGAATAGTGGTTAGCGTACCTTAAATACATTATTAATGTACATGGAAATAATAGGAAAACGAGCTATTTAAGGTAAGAGAAAGAAAATTCGCGATAGATAAAGGTTTAATTTAAATAAAGCCAAGTATTGAGAGCAGTGGTAGAAGAAGGCATAGCCTCCGAAGGGTTTACCTGGATTCATCTTCTTACGCGGTGTTCCTTTTTAAAGTGGAACTTTATAGAAATAGTAAAAAGGCATATCCAACAGGAAGATATATAATTATTATTTATAAAAATGTTATCGGGAAATGCAATTAAAGTATATTTCGAGTATAAGACAAAACGAGATGAAGAAGTAAATTCACTAAAAGAACACCAATTAAAGATGTCAAAGAAAAAGAGGAAACGATGATATTGATGAAGGAATCACTTAATCAAAATGATGTGATGCCTGGAATCTCAAACACTTGAGAAAAAAGCAGAGAAAGAATAATAACCAAGTGGCAGAGCTGAGATAAAAAAAATATTGAACTTAAACAAAGAAATGGGAGATAAGTAAAAAATGAAGAAAATAGAAAGAGCTAGTAAAAGGAAGCTCTTTATATCAGGCTAAAGATCGATACTAACGAAGACAAAATGAAAGAAAGTAAAAGTAGATTTAACAATAAGATGTGCCAAAAAAATTGAAGAAAATACGCATGTATGTAATTGACATAGAAAATTTAGAGGTAAAATAACCATACTAGAGAATAAAGTAATACTTAAGAACCAACGACATCGGATATTAATGGAATGGAAACTGTCAAAAAAAGGAATGGAAATTCAAAGGAGAAATAAGGAAGATAGCAAAAATTTATTGAACAGGGCAATGAATAAGAAAATGGAAATGGAAAAGCTATAGCGAGAAAAACTAACAAAAAAATAAAGAAGAAAAAAACAGGGGTAGAAGAGCGGCGATAAGAAAAAGTGGAACAAGAAGCAACGAATTGGCTAATAATAGAAGTACGAATGTAAAAAAAATAATAAAATCAACAAAAATAGGAACCTGGAACCACCTGTAGGGAATATTTGTAATAGTAGCTAGCACTAATGATTTTGGAAAATAAATCAACAAAAATTTGGTCTAGATATTTTGATCGTGCAGGACATTTCAAAAAAGTGGTATAATGGAAAGTGGTGAATACATATGTAGTTTACAAGTGTAAACCAGAGTAGCAGGTTTGGTAATGGGTGTTCCAAAATTAAAGCAAGATTTGAATTTGTAGCCATTTGTGCAGTAAAGTGTGGCAACCCTAAAAAAAACAATTTGACAGTTGACAGTTTAGGGTTGATAAAAATGGAGCGTTACACGATAGAACAACGTGCCTTCATTATTGAACAATATTTCAAAAATAATGAAAGCTTGGCGGCCGCAGTTTGAAAATTTCATACAAAATATGGTCTGAATAGTGTTTTAACTTCGTCAACTGTGAAGAGATTAACTGAAAAATTCAGGGAGACTGGGTCCGTTGGAGACGCCAAACACACTGGTCGTCCAAAAACAAGCCGTTCAAATGTCAATATCGAAGGAGTGCATGAGAGTGTCGTTGACAATCCAGGAACCTCAATTCGGCGTCGTGGACAAGAATCGCAAATTTCCAGAAGCTCTCTACAACGTATACTCACTAAAGATCTGTGTTCCCATGCTTTCAAAATTAAATTAACACAACGACTGAAGTCTAATGACCATGCACACCGAAGAGAGTTCGTTGAATGGATTATTGAACATCAACAAATGGATGCTGATTTTTCGAGCAAAATCATCCTAAGCGATGAAGCACATTTTCACCTTGATGGCTTTGTTAATCGGCAAAATTGCCACTTTTGGGGTTCTGAGAACCCACATGTAATTGTCGAAAAACAAATGCATCCACAACGTGTCACTGTTTGGTGTGGATTTTGGGTTGGAGGCATAATTGGACCATACTTTTTTGAAAATGAGGCTGGTCAAGCAGTGACTGTTACTGGTGCTCGATATTGGGACATGATAACACAGTTTTTTCTGCCGAAATTGGATGATATTGATGTGGCCAATATGTGGTTTCAATAAGACGGTGCCACATGCCATACAGCCCGTGAAACAATTCAATTACTCCATGAGATATTTCTGGGTCGTGTACTCTCGTTTCGGTGATCAGAATTGGCCCCCTAGATCGTGTGATTTAACACCATTAGATTTCTTTTTATGGGGTTATTTGAAATCACAGGTCTATGTCAACAAGCCCACAACCACCCGTGCATTAAAGGAGGAGATTCAACGCTGCATTAACGACACTCAGTCACATTTATGCATAATGGTCATGGAACATTTCGAAAACGAGTGTGTATGTGCATGCAAATAATTTTATTATGAACAGATACTGGATGAAATTGATAATAATTTCAAGATGTCTAATAATTAATAACATTTCTTAATTGCGATAACTGAAAGGACTACTTATGCATTGCATTTAATATTTGATGTAATTCTTTTGGCGTTATAATTGAAACACGTATATTTATTTTAATAAATGATATTGCTGTTTCTATTCCATTTATTAATTTTATAAAATTCGACTGTATAATTAATCCGCCAAGGAGTATTGTAAATGATGGGGCTTATTCAATTATATTAATCTATTTCTGAAATTCTAATTGAATATTAGGTTGTGTTGCGAGTGTGTTTTGATTTTCATTTAAAACGTGAATGCATCGTACATTTTGGTGTCACTTCTTTTAAAACATGTATTTGTTTATTTATTTTGCTTTACATCTGATGTTCCGAGTAATCACTGTTTTACCCCCTGCATTAATTAAACTTCTCTTCGTTCTTTTATTATATTGTACAAATACACACAGTTTTTGTTTTATCACAATATCAATTGTTTAGCATATCCTATTTTATAATTTACAAATACAAGGAAATGTTTTAATTCTTTTTTTAACATGTTCTCGAGAGTACCTAATGCATTATCTAATTTGTTTAATAGTACTAGAGGGCTTATTACATTTAGTGACAGAAAAATGTGTTGTTATTAACTTCGCTTTTTGCTATTTGTACGGATATTTGATTGCAAATTTCTTTTATTCGTAGGGATTCCGTATTATGACATAGAAGAACTGCTGTTAGGATTATAATCTTCGGTTATTTTCGTATTCGAAACATAGATTGTAGTTTTAAGGTTTTTATACGATAGTGCTCATTTTTTATTTTGACTTCATTTTTCAAGTAATATTTTAACATGATTACAGTCCATTCGGTTACAGAATTGTAGAATACATCATCAGATCATGCGCGAAGTGTTTTGTCACGATACCAAATACCACAACAAATGGCGTATCGTTGGCGTACTGTTATAAAAGGCTTCTAAATATATTGTCAAGAGTATTGTATCGGGTGGCTTGGTTATTAAATAATTTAAAAAAACACAATGGTTGTGACGCAAAAGTTGTATTGTTGCAAAACTATAAATTAAAATGAGTGCTTTTAATGATATACTTATTTTTATATTCAATTTTCGCAGTATTTTATGGGAAATAAATTAAAATTATGGTATGTTTCAATAAAATAAAATATTTATTTATAACTAAAACACATACAGATAAAAAATAATAATAAAAATGACTACAATGAGAGATGTTTTAATTACAGAAGTGGAATCGATCGAAGCTTGGTACTTATACTTTCCACTTCCTTGAACTAAATAAATTTAACTTACCACTTAAAAATAGGTATATAATACAGCGTGTTTCAAAAAGAATATACGTATTACAAAGTATTATTTTGTCCAAACTATCGGTCGCTTATTTAATAGCTGCTAGATGTCAGTTGTCTTCTGTTTTTCTTGGTAACCGTCATATGTTTAAAATGGCCACTCCGCAGCAGGAATCATTTTGTGTTCTCGAGTTTGCTAAGTGCAATTCCGTGATTACAGTGCAAAGACGTTTCAGGTTGAGCTACCAACTTGATCCTCCGAATGGGTGGACCATTCGCAGATGGTATCGACAGTTTGTAGATACAGGATGTGTATGTAAAGGAAAGAGTCCTGGCCGTCCTTGTGTTTCTGAAGAAAACGTTGCACGAATTCAAACTGCTTTCCAACGTAATCCTTCAAAATCAACTCGTCGTGCCAGTCGAAAGTTAGCGTGTTTTGAGACGTCGGTTGATTATGAAGCCGTACAAGTTACAGTTATTCCATGATGACAAACGGAAACGTGTGGCATTTTGTAACGAGATTCATGATGCTGTCGACAATGATAACACTTTCGCACAATGCATCGTGTTCAGTGATGAAACGACTTTCCATTTTAGTAGTCTGGTAAACAAACACAATGTTCGAATTTGGGGTCTACAGAACTCACATGCAGCCATTGAACATGTATGAGATTCGCCTAAAATCAATGTGGTTTGTGCGATATCCTGATCATCTGTTTACGGCTAATTCTTCTTTAATGGAAACACGGTTAACGGTCAGCAGTATCTCGCTATGTTACAAAACTGGTTGTTTCCGAGGCTGCACGAAGTCAACTTCATTGTTCAACAAGACGGGGCACCTCCTCACTGAATATCTGAATGAAACTCCACCGAACCATTGGATTGATCGTCAAGGAGCTGGCGACTTAGCATGTCTCAGCTGGCCTCCACGGTCACCGGATTTGACACCCTATGACTTCTTCCTGTGGGGTTTTGTTAAAGACAACGTTTATGTACCACCACTCCCACAGGACCTGGAAGAGTTGAAGAACCGGATCCGTATTGCCATAACATCAGTGACGAAGGATATGGTTGCCCGAGTATGGAAGGAATTTGAGTATCGATGTGATATTGTTCTTGTCGCTGATGGACGACATAGTGAACATCTGTAATATGAACTTGAGTAGTTCGTAAATATGTGTGTAAAATTCATATTCGTATGTCTTAAAGTTTAATAAATATATGCATTCGAAATACGTATATTCTTTTTGAAGCACCCGTTATTTTGTGATAATGCTGTAAAATTAATATACTTAAGCTAGAACTAGAAAACTAGAAACTAGAAAGCTTTGCGCTGATTCACTTATACGAGGGAGCGTTTTTATATTCGCGGAATGAGCGGGTTGTAGAGGGGTGAGTAGGCGCATTGGGGGCGTGGCCTGTGCAGCGACTCATGATTAGTATAAATACGAAGTTTCATTGTTATTAGACAGTTAGTCTATGAGCTATCGTCAACCAAGTAACATAATCAGGAGTGAAAAGTGAAATATGGAAAAAATCGAATATCGTGCCGTTATAAAGTTCCTTACCAGGCAAGGAAAATCAGTCGCGACCATAATGAATGAGATGTCATTGGTTTACGGCGACTCTTGTCCAGGAAAAACCATGGTGTACAAGTGGCATAGTTTATTTAAACAAGGAAGGGAATCCTTTGAAGACGACCCGAGGCCGGGCAGGAGCATTGAGGTGACCACGCCAGCACTTATCCAAAAAGTTGAACAAATTGTACTCGAAGATGTTCGAGTAAAGAAGAAACAACTCGCAGAAATGGTTGGAGTATCCGATACAACAATTTTTAAAATCCTACACGATCATCTCAGCATGTCTAAGGTCAGCGCAAGATGGGTGCCGAGAATGCTCACGCCGCCGCAAAAACAACAGCGCGTAGAGTGTTCGCGTGCATTTTTGGACCTCTGTAATGAAGACAAGGATGGTGTATTGAGTGGAATTGTTACTGGAGACGAAACTTGGGTTCATCATTATGAACCTGAGTCCAAACAAGACTCCATGCAGTGGCATAAAAAGGGCACAGCACCCCCCAAGAAATTTAAAGTGTCACAATCAGCTGGGAAACTCATGGCAACGGTATTTTGGGACTCGGAAGGAATATTGTTGATTCATTATAAAGATAAAGGTGTTTCTATAACCCGAGAATATTACGCTTCAATATTAGAGCGAATAAAAGAAGCCATTAAAGAGAAAAGACGGGGAAAATTGACAAAAAATGTTCTGCTTTTGCACGATAACGCGCCCGTCCACAAGAGCCGCGTTGCGTTAGCTGCCCTGCATAAGGTGGGCTCCGAAATTGTGAATCACCAACCCTACAGCCCAGACCTGGCCCCGAGTGATTATTACCTGTTTCCGAAAATGAAAAAAGAGCTGCGGGGTAAAAAATTTACTGCCGATGATGAAGTCAAGGAGGCAGTTTCGGCGTATTTTGCAGATAAAGAGAAATCATTTTTTTATGAGGGTATAAATAAATTAATTGAAAGATGTGAAAAATGTATCCGTCTTGCAGGTGAATATATTGAAAAAGAAAAATAATTTGGTTTTTTTATTTCCACCCCTTGTCCCCCATTCCGCGAATATAAAAACGCTCCCTCGTAACTATTCGGAAATTTCTTATACACCACTGCAGAGTAATATGAAAACTTATTTTTTCAAGTTTATTTATTCATCACTTGGAATTTCAATACCGCTTAATGTATCATCACTATCGACGAATTGAGATTCTTCCTTAATGTGGAAGATTGTTTTCTGTGACGCAACCTCCCTTCAGAGTAATCCATATATTTTCAATTGGATTTGGCTGGTAATAATAAGGTGATAACCATAAAACCGCGTGACCATAACTGTTCAATAAAGTGTCCGGTCTGCAGGTAATATAATTTGATATTGATAACATTGTTCTAGATGGTAAAAAATATACATACTTGTACTGAGTTTCGAAATGAGATTTCTTCATTTCAATAATATTAAAAATTCAGGTTTCGTCAAATCTTTTGAAAAATTTGTTTCCTCCAGCTTCATTCCTTCATTTCATCTTTTCGGGCACGTGAAGTTATGTTTTTTCATTTAAAACATTGTGGTAAGGTACATTATCTATTACCAAAACAGACTGTGGTGGTATATGGGCTTGCAGTTGTTTTTCTATCCACTGCATGAAATTTTTGTGATTCATGTTATCATGGTAATGATAATATTATTGAAATATTGAATATTGAAAATGAATTACGCTATCACGATATTTAATTTACCTGAACGGAATATCAATAAGCCATTAAGCACAACCATGTTCACCTCTAGCTTGTACAATAATTAAGCGAGACTCGTTTCCTATAGGTCGCTTCATGCCACTTGTAGTATCATCGTACTAACCTTTACCCATACTTTGACTACTATGAATATACATATGTTTCATCAGTAGATATGGCGTGTCGCCCTTCATTTCGGTAAGCTTTCATATTCTTTAAAAATTGAATTCTTTTCAATCGAATGTCGTGTGACTGCATTAGAATTTTCCTATTTGTTTCAGTACTTCGCCACCTAAAATTTGCTTGCATGTAAAAATCTATATGCACTAATTCATTAATAATATACCTGAAACCCATTTTTTTTAAATAAAATCCATAAAGTTGTCTTGGATCCTGTTGATAGCCCGATATCTTTAATTTTTATGTAATACCTACGAGATATATATATATATATATATATATACAAATATGTAAATTAACAACCATTTCAATAAATTATTGGTATTTACTTATAATTTAAAGTGGCTGCTCTTTTGTCAAGAATACAAAAATTACAAATTATTCTTCTTAATGTTTCCAGGGATGACTGAATCAACTTTGTAACTTAGTCGAGGTCTCTTCTTATGACGAGTGTGTTTTTTGAAACACCAACAGCTTCTGAAGTTCGTACTCTCTAAATATAATTTTAATTACAGGTTAGATATATACTAAATCCATTATCAAGCTACTTATACTGTTGTAACGGAATTGTTAGACCATTGTTGGTTTCGTTTTTCATAAATTTGGAAAAATTACGAATTATTTCACAAACTTCGACTCTGAAACAGAACGAAACAACACAAATAATTTAGAAAACAAACTACATAACATCGTACGAAAAAACATAAACAATATGACGGAATCGTTTTGAGAATATTTGTGAAATGATCAGAGCGCCACTGTTCGTTTCTGAGCAACAGAGGGTTGCTTATTAAAACTGTTGCATTGCGCATGTGACATAATGCACCATTCTCCTACCGAATGGGCTATACCTTTTTGTAGAAAAGTGCTTATTTATTCGGTGTTTTGCTGGAATTCAATTGAGCTTTCTTATACATTGCGGTTTTGTAATTAAAGCCGGGAGTCTTATATTGCTGTTTCTCTTTATTTTGTTATGAATTTTAGTAGGAAATAATTTTAATATCTTCGCGTGATCATTAATATATGTATCTTGTTTTTCCGCTTTCATTAATTTCAAGTGGATTTTTATAATTTACATTTAACTTAAAAAAACTTAAAAGAGTATGTATATATTCTGTGGTACTATAAATAAAATGTTTTATTATCGTATGTAGTATAGTAACTAGTAACGCGTAATTTATTAGAATTGGAATTGGAATTTTTGTTTTTCAATTTTTTTAATATACGAGGGTAGCCGTTTATATTTCGGAAATTGGCAACACTGTTAGTGTTGCCTCCGATCTGATGATCGCATCGTGAAGTTTGTCATTTTTGACAATATATTTACCTTGACAGTTTTATTATCCGGTCGCTATTTCTATTGGAACATTTTATGTCAGCTCTCTGGAACATTTTATGTCAGCGAAAAAATGGACTTAATTCGCGAACATTTTCGTGAAATTATTTTCATAACTTTCGGCGTGGATTATCTCAAGAAGAATGCAGCTGAATTCTTTATATGATGACGAAGCACCATTGAAAACTACAGTATATCGTTGGTATAGTGAATTCAAACTTGGACGGCGTTCTTTGGACGATGAATTTCGTGAAGGTCGTCCCACAAATCCTGTTGTGTCGGAAAACATTAATGCAGTGTCTGAATTGATAATGCAAGACCCTCATGTGACATACCGTGAGATCGAGGCATCTCTAGGTATTAGTAACACCAGCGTGCATAAGATCCTGCATGAACATTTAGCCAGAGATCTAGAACCTATTTCTATTAGTTTAAATACAATTGAATGTGGGTGTCTTTCATATTTCCCTTTTTCATGTAGCTCCCATGCGTTTACGTAACTACTGACGTCTTTATCAATGTTAGGCCAACAGAACATATAATATTCCAATTACAGGACCAAAAATAGAAACTATATAATATGTGTGCTATACAATGAATAATAGATATCAAAATAATAATCTAAATGATAAATAAGAAAGATCTATACAAATTATTTGATTAACAACTAAGACAAAAAGAACAAATAAATAAAAAAGTTATAATAATAAAGCAAACTAAAGATACAATTTACACCATAGGAAATTACATTGTAAAGCGCGCAAAATGACCACCAATGGTTTTCTTGAAGGAATTATAGCTAAGTTGACATGGACAGTTCGAGACATTTTATTAAAGTTTTTACATATTATGTATAACGGTGATTTAACAAGTATGTTGTTGACTCGAGAAAAGACAGAATGTGACAGGAGGACGCAATAAAAATCATGGAACAGAAAAGTTTAATAAACCCAAAATAGGAGAACAAAAACATACTAACATAATTTCATACAAAAGATAGGGTATATAAAACGAGACAATAATACAGCATGGTCAATGTTACGAGGAGGATAATAAGATAAAATAAATCAACTTCAAACCGTAAGAATTTGACAAAATATGTTTGGCTCACTTCTAGTTTCTTCCTCTGCATTTCATAATAAGGATACCAAATGATGTAGGCATATTCAACTCGGGAGCTTACAAATAATATAGGGATTTTAATGATCGTATATTAGAAAACGATCTGTAATTACCAATAATGAAATCCTGATTTTATCTTGCCCGCTTAGCGATATTTTGAATATGCCGTAGTACGTTTAAAAGAGTGACATCTAGTTCAAAATTAAATTGAAGCGTATTAGATTTTCTAGAAAAATTGATCACTTTACATATGCCAGAATTCAGAGATAGATTATTAGTTTTGTACCAATTAGATATATTAATTATATCTGTTTGAAGCTGTTCACAATCCTCCAACGTGTACACCGGGTGATAAACTTTTAGATCATCGGCGAACAGTAAATTATCTGATATAATTTTGTCGTTAATAAAGGTAATAAATAAGAAATATCCCAAATTAGACCCCAGAGGCACGTCAGATGAAGAAATATAATCAGTGAATCACTGAATCCGAAACCTGAATGGAAATTGCATCCGACTCCAATCTTTTGAGTGAAAACAGTCAGATTTATCACAGTAGATCTGTGCTGCACGTTGCGCTTTAGAAGCGTTGAAAGATCTAATTCAAGGAAAAATTTTCGAGTAAACTAATATTTAAAAATTTTAACAAAGTTAGATAATATGGGATAGTAACTAGAAAATTACTACTACTACTACTAGTTTTTAAAATATAATTTAGGAATAATTCTTGTTGCTTTCCAAACATCTTGAACAAATGTTCTTACTAAGAGATTAAATATCTTGGCCAAAGCTGTGGGGGCTACATTGGCGCAGTTCTTAGCCAAGGATCATCTCCAGCTGTACGGTTATCTTTATATTTTCTAATTTATGATAAAACATCCTACCTATACACATTGACAATAAGAAGGCGCTGATATGATGTGAAAATCATTAAGACTGGAAGGTGATTGTCCAGCGTTAAATAATAACAACAAAGATCTGATGACTGATAATTTGGAGTAATTAGACTGGAAACCGAGACAATTAAAATCACCCATTTTAAAAATATTTCAAAAATGAAAAATAACGCGTTCGAACAATTATAGAAAAACTCAAAAACAAGTAGTGAAATGTCAAATGAAATATAAATTACAATAATATAAAGTGAAAAAGCTTTCGAGTACATTTTATACCAACAATATTCAATATTCGGAAAATCAATAAATGTAGTAGATAAACTTAAATCGGAAGTGTTCAATAATTGTTGCAAGCCAAAAGTATTCCACTACCACGTGCGTTACCAGTTTCTTTAAATTTGCAATCACACTAACCACACCGTACATAGATGGAAAATACTCTGCACTCTATATAGATCTGTTTTTATTCTCATTTGATGAACTTTCTGAAAGTAACAACTGATACTGAGATAGTTAGAAGTATTTAGTTTAAAGTTTCGTTGTATTAGTACAGCTTTAAGTTTATTATAAATTTGAATCTGACATGGAATACGATCGTTTGATATATTTATTCTCGTAAAATTAGGGTTATTTTTTAGGTTAGACCCCGTCCTAATAGCAGTTCGAACAGCGTCTTCATTATTCAAAGTCAAGTGGATAGGTCTGAGCTTAGGACTCCCGTGAATAGGTCTGCCAAGGCGTGCTGGCGTAACCTCAATAGTAATTACCTATATGGGAACAAACTTCGCAAGACCAACTCAATCCACGCTTGGCCCTGATTACATGCATTTTAGAAATTGACATCATCACAGGCACTATTAAATTTATTTCTGCATATTCTGCATATAAATTTATTTTTTAGTAGGTGCGTTACAGCAGGAATAAGTTATTATAGGAGTCATAATAATATTGGGTCTGGGAAAAAGTTCGTGGCGTTTTTTCAGTAAAATTCAACTGGTCCCCGCATGGCGCGTGGACGAATTCATTTAAACCGAATATGCTCCATTATTATCGACAATGTTTCGCCATTTTTTTGGTAGATCCATGATCCCATCGGTGAAAAACTTCTGTGGTTTCTGGTCGAAAAACTGAATCAAGTAGTTTTCACAGGCTTCTTTTGAAACGAACTTAATTCCATTGAGAGAGTTCTGCAGAGATCGAAACAGATGATAGTCAGAGGGTGCTATATCCGGACTGTAAGGTGGGTGCATCAAAACTTCCCAACCAAACTCTCTCAATTTTTGACGGGTCATCAAAGAAGTGTGTGGTCGGGCGTTGTCATGATGGAAGACAACACCTTTCCTATTAATCAATTCGGGCCGTTTTCTTTCAATCGCCTGGCGTAATCTCTCTAGTTGTGCACAGTAGAGTTGAGAATCAATCGTCTGACCAGTTGGAAGTAGCTCGTAGTGGACGATTCCCCTCCAGTCCCACCATACACACAGCATCACTTTTTTGGCGTCAATGTTGGCTTAGCGAACGCTTGTGACGGCTCACCATCCTTTATCCACGATCTTTTACGCTTCCGATTATCGTACGTAATCCATTTTTCATCTCCGGTTATTAAACGTTTCAGAAACGGCTCGATTTCATTCCGTTTCAGCAGCGCATCGCAGATGTTAATTCGGTCAATCATGTTTTTCACGCTCAACTCATGAGGAACCCATACGTCAAGCTTTTTTTTGTAACCAGCTTTGTGTAAATGGTTCAAAACAGTTTTGTGGTCAATGCCTAGCTCCATGCCAATATCGACACTGCTGATATGCTTATCTTGTTGGACTTTTTCAAGAATTTCATCAGATTTTTCAGTGATTGGACGACCGGAGCGTGACTCATCTTTCACATTGAAATTTCCAGAACGAAAGCGAGCGAACCATTTCCGCGCAACAGATTTCGATAAAGTACCTTCACCGTACACAGCACAAATTTTATCACAAGCCTGCGCAGCGTTCTTCCCCTTATCATAATAATATTGCAGAATATAGCGAAATTTCTCATTATTCTTCTCCATTTTCAAGTGCGAATAACTTTCCAACCACTGCACCGATTACAATGTTTCTACGCTCAAACTAACGTTCGGAAGGTCATCTAAAAAACGAGCCCTCGGTGGTGTCGCTGTGACTTGTTGTTCTTTAGTTATCGGCAACCAATGCCATCTATCGGGAGAAACGCCACGAACTTTTTCCCAGACCCAATATACACATGCATATATCGAAAAAATATGAAGAAATATGCAACTAGTAAATGAAGAATAACTGATAACTATATCTATAAATTATGGGAATATAATAGAGGCACAAAACGTTACACTACGTGGTCTATCGTACTGACTAACAAAATACCCAAGAAGGCAACGGAAAGGTTGATATACTTTTTTCTAAAATCGAAATACTGCAGAAAAATAAAAAAAAAGAAAAAAGTTATCCATTCAGGGTGCAGCATGTTATTTTGCTCAGTCTAAGACGGTCGTGTTGGTTAAATAAAATAGGCGTGCCTCTTCATTAAATGAATATAGCAACACATTGTTTATTTGTGCGTTGGGACGAGGAACAAGGAATCTTGTATACTGTTTTAGATATCTAACGTCCCAACAGTATAAGCAATGGAATTTAATCACTTAAGGTTGATATGTAACCCCTTTCCATATTATTATTATTATTATCATGGCGTAACACTCCTGAAGGAGTTAAGCCACCTTTCGGTTTTGTAGATCTGTTTTATGTTGGGGAAATCACCCCCCTTTTCCAGCCTATATCTTTTCACAGACTTCTCTCCATTGTTCTCTATTCCCCACTTTCTGCCTCTAGTTACTAATTCCGGTCCTTCTCTCAAATCCTCCTCCACTTCTCGCTTCCACGTACTCCTCGGTCTCCCTCTCCTCCTTCTTCTCAGACTCCATTCCATAACCTCATACATCACTGCCTTTAGTCCCGCTCTCCATACATGTTCTAACCATTTAGCTCTCTGTTGTTTAATTTTTTTCACTATGTCCTCTCCTATTTCCTGTGAAAGCTCATGATTAGTTCTTCTATATTCTGTATCTCCTATTTTTACTGGTCCCAGTATCACTCTCAATATTTTTCTTTCTATTATTCTTAGATCCTCCTCCTGTTTCTTCGTCATGCTGAGTGTTTCCGCTGCATATATCATAGTTGGTCGAATTATACAATATATATATTTCCTATATTTTCCTATATATTTCCATTCTACAAATTTTGCTTAATATTTTGCTTTTCAATAGCTTCTTATTTGCCTGTACTACTCTATTTGTTGTTGCTATTTTTTCCTTGATCTCTATTTCTCTCTCCCCAATTTTATCCAACGTCACTCCCAAATACTTAAACCTATCTACTTCCTAAATAATATACTCTCCCAGTTGGATCTTTGTTTTGGTGTATTCCATACCAAATTTCATCAATTTGGTCCTATTTTCATTTATTCTTATTCCCATTTTTTCCCTGTGTGCTTAATTCCTCAAGTATTTCCATCATTATTTTTCTTCTTTTTGTAATCAGCACTATGTCATCTGCATACGCCACTATCTGCCCTCTTGTTCTTAAGTGCCCTTCTTTATTTTCCGTAGCACGTACTGTAATGCCAAGTCGAACAGTGTTGCCGATAACGAATCTCCCTGTCTCACTCCTTTATCAATTTCAAATTCTTCAGTCTCTCCTTCCCGTGTTTTGACACTTGCAGTTGTCTTTTTCATGGTCATCGCTATCAGTCTTCTTATTTTGGGATGTATTCCCAGCTCTTTTAATACTATCTTTAATTCACCTTTTCTAATGCTGTCGAAAGCCTGTTGGAAATCTATAAACAGCAATTCTATTTCCATTTTATGCTGGTGGGCTTTTTCCATCAATTGCTTTACTATATGTATTGCATCAACTGTTGATTTTCCTTGGGTAAATCCACACTGGTACTATTCTATTATGCCTTTTGCCGTGCTTACCAACCTTTTTTGAATTAATGTTGCTAATACTTTATATGCAGTATTTAATAGGGTGATCTCCCTATATTTATCACATATTTTCTGGCCCCCTTTTTTGTGTATTGGTATTATTTGTCTGTGTTTCCATTCTTCCGGTATTTTTTCTTCCCTCCATGTTTTCATTATCAATTGATATATACGAGGATAGTTTGACAATTAGTGAGAATGACACGTAGGTGGCGCTCTAATTGGTAAAACAAATGCACTGTAATTTAGGTTGGCTATTTATTGTTTACATTCCGATATTTATATAAATCGGTTGATTAGTTTATTTTTGACAGCTGATTGAAAAAGAAGCAACACGTCGTTTTATTAAAATGGAAAAAGCAGAGTATCGTGCGGTGATTAAATACTTCGTAATTAAGGGTATGAAGGCTACCAAAATAAAAGAAGAGTTACGGGAAACATTAGGTGAATCTGCTCCATCATCCGCCACAATAAGTAGATGGGTAAATGAATTTAAACGTGGTAGAACAAGCTGTGTTGGTGAAGCGCGCCCTGGAGTACCCAAAATCGTGACTTCTAAGGAAATGATTATAAAAATCCATAATATTATTACGCAAGATCGACGACTCAAAGTGAGAAAGATAGCAGACATGGTAAACATTTCAACAGAACGCGTACACCACATTTTAACGAAAGAATTGGGCCTTTCCAAGCTTTCGGCAAGATGGGTGCCGCGATTGCTTACGACTGATCAAAAGTTCACTCGTTTGCGCATTTCCAATGAGTGTTTGGACCTTTATAAGCGGAATTCGGTTGATTTTTGTAGGCGATTTGTTACTTACGATGAAACTTGGATACACTACAGTACACTCGAAACTAAACAACAGTCGAAACAATGGTTAGAACGTGGTTCTGCACCTCCAAAGAAAGCGAAAACCACTTTATCGGCAAACAAGGTGATGACATCAATTTTTTAGGATTAAAAGGGCATTTTGCTCATTGATTACCTTCAGAAAGGTGCCACAACAAACGGACAATATTGTACAGAACTTCTACAAAAATTAAATGTTGAGATTCGTGCTAAACGGCCAGGAATGGCAAAGAAAACGATTCTATTTCACCAAGACAACGCTCCCTCGCATACCAACTCAGTTGCGATGTCCAAAATCCACGAGTTGCATTTCGAATTAGTACCACATGCACCTTATTCGCCGGATCTAGCCCCTTCCGACTTCCACCTTTTTCCAAAATTGAAAACGGCACTAGGTGGAAAGAAATTTTTGTCTAATGACGAGCTTATCATCTTCGTAAATGAGTATTTTGCAAGCCTTCCGGAATCGCATTTTGGAGATGGCATAAGGGCATTGGAGCACCGTTGGAATAAATATATTGCTCTTTTAGGAGAATATATTGAAAAATAAAAATAATTTTGTACTTAAAAAATTCGTTTTTCTTTTTCATTCTCACTACTTGTCAAACAACCCTCGTATGCTCTTTTAATCCTTGCCCTCTGTATTTAAGCGTTCCACATTTATTCCATCTCTGCCCGGCGACTTCCCATTTCTACTTTTTTGTATTATTTCCTCTATCTCCCTTCTTGTTTGTTCTTCTAATATCACATCATGATCATCGCATTCCATATATTCTTCCTTTTCTTCTGTCCCTTGATTCCCATTCTCGGTTAGTAAATTCTTAAAAAGCTCCCTCCATATTTGCTTGCACTGCTGCTCGCTTTTCGTTATTCTACCTTCTTTGTCTTTTTATTCCTTTTATTTTTCCTTTGTATACTTTAATCGGCTCTCCTATCTTTTTGTACAGTAATTTCGTGTTTCTTCTCCTGCTTTCCAGCTCCTCTCTTTCATTCTATCATCCAACCATCTCCTTTTGTCTTTTCTTATTGCCTTTTTACATTTCTTTCTCACTTTTTCACATTCCTTTCTAACTTCTTCCTCATTACTATTTAGCCACCTCATTCTCATTTCGTTTCTGTTTTGTACAGCATCTCTGCATATTTCATTATACAATTCCCTTGTCCCTTCCCCTATATTTCCTTTTGCTGCTTCGTTTACACATACTTTTATTTTTTTCCATTGTGATTCCATGTCCTCTTCAGTTTGCTCATTCAATTTGTATGTGCTCGTTAATTAATTTTTGTATATCCCACCTGTACGACATGTTTTTTTTCTTTTACTTTCCTTTTTTACTTTCTGCCTAATTACTGTTACCATGAAGTGATCCGAATCGACATTTCCTCCTCTGTGTGTTCTTACATCCAGCACCTAGGACTGCGTTCTCCTTGCTATCAACACGTGGTCAATCTGCCCATACGTTAATTTATCCGGTGCCACCCATGTTACCTTATGGCATTTTTTATGTTTAAACTTAGTACTGCTAAATACTAGATCCGATCTTGCGGCAAGATTGCATAGTTTTTGTCCATTATTGTATGCTTTCCTGCTACCTTCTCTATCCATCCTTCCTTTCCTATTTGGGCGTTAAAATCTCCCACTATCAATCTGACGTCTTCCTTAGGTATTTTTTCTATTTCTTCTTCCAGTAATTCACAGATTTCCTCTTTATCTACCTCTGCTGATGTTTCCGTTGGTGCATATATATTTAATATTAATAAATTGAACGGTCTGGTTTCAAGTCTTAAGTAGGCCATTCTTTCGTTAATTGGTTTAAATTCCATTATATTTTCTTTCAATTTCCTCATTATCATAAAGCCTACCCCACTCTATCCTTATTTTTCCGCATCTGGGTATTTTAACGTAAAATCGCTCTTACTTACTTCGCCCTGCCCTTTCCATCTCGTTTCCTGGATTGCTGCAATGTCTATCTTATACCTTTTGCTTTCTTGGGCTATTCCCTGCATCTTTCCTGTCTGCAGCATTGTTCGTATATTCCATGTACTAACCTTAACTATGTTATTGTTATTGTATTTGTCCCGCCTTTCTATCATACTTTTCATTTTTTCCCTGTTTTCCCATTTTTATTATTTCGCAGTTCCATTTTCGTTTCCCTCATCGCTGCCTTTTTCTCCGTTCCATTGTTGTTCTCGTTCGATACTAGTTTTTTGGAACCCCAGAAATGCCTGTTGTACTTTTCAGCATTTTGTACGTCCTTAGCTCGTCAATCCTCTTCTCTGCTTCATTAGGTGATCTTTCGCTTATAGTTCGTTTGGACGTTTGTGTCTTTGTCATGAGTTCCGCTGTCCCATTTCCAGACTCTTCGTATAGTACCTCCAGTTGTCTTAGCGTATATAATTTTCCACCTATTTTCAGTTTATTATAAATTAATACCGCTTCTTTTCCCTGTTCTCTTGCTGTTTTCATATATTTTATTAGCCTTCTTCTCTGATTCTGTATCTCCCTCGGAAAATCTTCTTGGATAAAAACCTCTGTCCCTCGTAACGGGTGTTTTTTTTAGAGGTATAGAACTTTGAAATGGAATAAAACAAATATGATTTTTTTAAATTGACATGAAATTTACTTTATTCGAAAGATAATCTTCTGGCATTATAATTTAAATATGACTTCTGGTATATGACCGCCACGGCTGGCTCGGACGTAGTCTAATCTGGAGGGCCAATTTTCGATGACTTTTTCCAACATTTGTGGCCGTATATCGGCAATAACGCGGCGAATGGTGTCCTCCAAGTGGTCAATCGTTTCGGGCTTATCGGCGTAGACTAGCGACTTCACATATCTCCACAGAAAATAGTCAAGCGGCGTTAAATCGCACGATCTTTGAGGCCAATTCACGGGTCCGAAACGTGAAACTATGCGGTTACCAAACGTTTCCTTCAATAAATCAATTGTGGCACGAGCTATGTGACATGTTGCGCCGTCTTGTTGAAACCACAATTCCTGCACATCATGATTGTTCAATTGAAGAACGAAAAAGTCAGTAATCATGGCTCTATAGCGGTCACCATTGACTGTAACGTTCTGGCCAGCTTCGTTTTTAAAGAAGTACGGACCAATTATTCCACCAGCCCATAAAGCCCACCAAACAGTCAGTTTTTCTGGATATAACGGTGTCTCAACATACACTTGAGGATTATCATCACTTCAAATACGGCAGTTTTGTTTATTGACGTATCCATTCAACCAAAAGTGAGCTTCATCGCTAAACAAAATTCGATTATGAAAATCGGGATCAACGGCAATCTTGTTTTGGGCCCATTCACCGAATCTACGCCTTGCTAGGTGATCGTGTGGCTTCAATTCTTGCACGAGTTGGATTTTGTAAGCACACAAACCTAGATCTTTCCGCAAAATCTTCCACAAAGTGGATGGACACATATCCAATTCCTGTGCACGATGGCGGATAGACTGATTCGGGTCTTCCTCTACGCTACGCTCTACAGCAGCAATGACTTCTTCTGTACGCACTGTACGACGTCTCTCTGGATGCGTGTTATCATTTAGAGTATACGTGGTGCGAAAACGTTCCATAGTTAATCGAATTAGTTGCTCTGATGGACGATTATGTTGACCGTAATATTGACATAGTGCGCGATACGTATTTCGAACAGAACCATGATTTTCAAAATAAATTTGCACAATTTGCAAGCGTTGTTCAGGCGTCAGTCTATTCATGTTGAAATGACAAACCAAACTAAATATAAATCACTTAACAGCTGACAAAATGGCCGCCAGTTAAAAAAGTGTTGCCAACTTAAAGTTCTATACCTCTAAAAAAAACACCCGTTAGTTTACTCTTTCTGTTAAAAATTTCCATTTTCTGATTCCACGTTCTCACTTTTATTAATATAGGTCTTTGGTTTTTTCCTATTTCCTTCCCTATTGTTCTTATCTCTGTTATATCGTTCTCTAATTCTGTTTCCACCTGCAGTTTGTTAAAGACATCCCTCACTTTGTCTTTAATTTGCTCTCCATCTTCGTTCCTTGCTTCTGATATTCCCTGTATGACTATTCTCCTTTTTCTTATTTCCCTCTCCATCTCTTCTATTCTAGTTTCTTGTGCCCTTGCTGCATCCCTCATCAATACATTTTCAGCCTTTAACTCTTCGTTTTCCTTCTTAAGCTTGCCCAACTCGTCCTGTATATTATCGATTTTATTCTCCACTCTATTGTTCCCTCTTTTCATTTCCTCAAGCCTCTCTAGAATTTCGCTTAATTTTTGTTCCATTTCCTTAAATCGTCCGTGTATTTCTCGCACGTATTGTATTGTTGATAACGGCGCTAAGATCACAGTTCTAGTCAACCTGTCGAAAACTATAATCCTCTCCGTCACTGCCGTTTGTTAAAGTTCTTCCTCAGTCCCGCAAAACAAGTAAGTAAAACAGTAACTTCTTATACAAGTGATACACATATGCAATATGCCTACACGTTTATCACGCCGTAATTTCGGTCATTATTAACCGATCTCAATAGCTTTTTTTTTCACCACTTGTTAAAATTTTTTTGTCTTTCTGACGAACTAAATTTCACCCTCCACTTTCCACTCCGAAACATCAAATAATCTTTATACTGACCAAACCGAGACACACGTCCTTTCTCAACCACGATCGAAACCAACTCCCCTTTCCATATTAATTTTTGTATTCTGTATACGTCAAAAATGGAGAGAAACCAATATCAAAATCGGAAATATCCAAATTAAAGTCGTTCATTCTCCAAATCGGCACTATGGCAGACCTTACTTAAATAAAAGAAATCGTGCGAAAGAAAGTCTGAAACCGGTTAGAGGATTTTTACCTCAAGAGGCCAAATCTACATGAATATTCTAAAGCCTCACCTGGAAGACCAAAATTCTCTAAAACAAATTATTCAATCTGGAGGTTGTGCTCCTAGATGATTTGAGCTACAATTTCCTGGCAAAATCTACCATCGCAGGTCTTAATCTCATAGCTATTTGCTCTAATCTTGCCTAACGAACTTATCTATTTACTTAGCAGAAAAATACCTTGCGGCATCTAATAATGCAAAATTTTTCTTCCGCACTAGTTGGTCTGGAACAAATCCTTGTTGTCTATGTCGTAATTTATAACACTGCTCGAAATGTTCATAGGACTTCTGCAAACGGTTTTTGATGCTCTTATATAGATTAGCAAAATGTTTGGGCCGTTGCGGTTAAAGGATTTTTAGGCATACAAAAAGACAAAGAATGCGACATTTTCAATATCCGTCAAAGAGTACGTCGCATATCGTAAACACTAACAAGACCTGTAACACTGAGTTTTTAACTCATATTCGAACTGATCCTCCAATAGATGACCCATTTCAACTTTAGGATCCATCTGTCAAAGTGCAGCTTGTCAGTCGAAGACTTCTTGATTTACAGTTCACATCACAGTCTGCGTCTAACTATCGGCGAGCCTTTCGGCAAATCGGCCGTATAAAACCAGAAGGGAAATAAAATATGCAAACTCAGCTGAAAGAAGTCAATCATCGCAATTCGTACGTTCAAAACCCAATTTAGGTGATTAGAAGAACATACATAAACGTACTACAATGTAATTGCTTTTCATAAGGATGTTATTAACTCAGAATTACTCTGATCCAAAAAAGAACGCTAAAGCATGTACTTTATATTCGGAAACTTGACGGAATATGTTTGGCTTGTCAAGTCTGCCAAAGTTCAAAAATAACGCGTTCCGAAACCAATCAAAATAATAAACATAAGCACCTCAAAATAAACAAAGAAAAACATAATAACGATAATGAATACACGAAAAAAAGGACTTAAACGATATGCGGCAAAAGAAAAATTGTAACGTTTAACAACAATCATACATAAATTTAATTAAACATAAGTTCTAGATCAATAAGGTTGATATATAACCCCTTTCCACAATTAACTATTTGTAAATTCTGTATACGCATTTCGACAACCAAGTTGTAATCATCAGCAGATAATTTCAAAGTGTCGCACCTGGTAAAACACGGCGAAAAAATTGTACGAAAAAATAAACTCCGTACGCGATCTGCACCGTTGAAAACCAAGATGTGCACATCTTGCACATCTTGGTTTAATTGTGGAAAAGGGTTATATATCAACCTTATTGATCAAGTCAATCAACCACAGGCTCCATCAAATTCAACTATAAGTTCTAGATCAATAAATTAATCTAACTGGAGGAATATGAGAAATGTTTGTTATAATGTATGTAAATAACATAAACATTTATGGAAAAGCTAAATATACAGGGAGTAATTAAACGTAAGAAACAATATGATTTGAAGAAAGCTTTTAATGTACCAGGTATGATCAAATTAATATTAAATTCTCCATAGTAAACACTTAATTCTAGGTTACATATACAATTGGATGAAATATACAGAGGAGCAAAAGAAAGCATAATTAATAGAGACGACAATATTGACACCATAGATGTAAGGATAACACCGCAGTGAAGGCATTACACAAACACAATTAAGTGGAAGACGTCGAAAGAAGTTTGATTAACAAAAGGCACAAATTACTAAATATAGATGAAGATTTTTACACCAGGTAATTAATATACAGACTCTCTACTACAGAATACCAATATGTATCACAAGGCAATCTGTTAGGTAAACAAAAACGTAACAAGGTTTAAATTTGGATTGAGCAAAAGAATAGGAAATATTGAATTACGATTAAGTTTTAGGATTTAATTTACAATACGTTAAAAATAAAGAAGATAAAAGATTAAAAAGAAACGATAAGAAAATTATTAAC
>JAVIWB010003688.1:0-325000 GCA_031893035.1 Dermolepida albohirtum
ACACTCCGGTCGTCCAATCACTGAAAAATCTGATGAAATTCTTGAAAAAGTCCAACAAGATAAGCATATCAGCAGTGTCGATATTGGCATGGAGCTAGGCATTGACCACAAAACTGTTTTGAACCATTTACACAAAGCTGGTTACAAAAAAAGCTTGACGTATGGGTTCCTCATGAGTTGAGCGTGAAAAACATGATGGACCGAATTAACATCTGCGATGCGCTGCTGAAACGGAATGAAATCGAGCCGTTTCTGAAACGTTTAATAACCGGAGATGAAAAATGGATTACGTACGATCGGAAGCGTAAAAGATCGTGGATAAAGGATGGTGAGCCGTCACAAGCGTTCGCTAAGCCAACATTGACGCCAAAAAAGTGATTCTGTGTGTATGGTGGGACTGGAGGGAATCGTCCACTACGTGCTACTTCCAACTGGTCAGAGGATTGATTCTCAACTCTACTGTGCACAACTAGAGAGATTACGCCTGGCGTTTGAAATAAAACGGCCCGAATTGATTAATAGGAAAGGTGTTGTCTTCCATCATGACAACGCCCGACCACACACTTCTTTGATGACCCGTCAAAAATTGAGAGAGTCTGGTTGGGAAGTTTTGATGCACCCACCTTACAGTCCGGATATAGCACCCTCTGACTATCATCTGTTTCGATCTCTGCAGAACTCTCTCAATGGAATTAAGTTGGTTTCAAAAGAAGCCTGTGAAAACTACTTGATTCAGTTTTTCGACCAGAAACCACAGAAGTTTTTCACCGATGAGATCATGGATCTACCAAAAAAATGGCGAAACATTGTCGATAATAATGGAGCATATTCGGCTTAAATGAATTCGTCCACGCGCCATGCGGGGACTAGTTGAATTTTACTGAAAAAACGCCACCAACTTTTTCCCAGACCCAATATGTATTGGTGTTTATATGATTGTGTGTCAAAAGTTAGTCAAGCAAATTGTGCGAGAAATTTGTACCATACTTTCTCAAAGAGGAACAAAAAGGTCACGCGTGAATGCAGAAGCAAAGGATTCTGTCTCATTTGTGGATAACAATCTAGAGTTGCTAAACGAAATTACTACCGGCAAAAAATCAATTTTCGCATTCTGTATGGTTCCATCACCAATCGACATAGTATCTTCTAATAATTCGCTAGGATCGCATGGATTCCCAGGTCGAAAAACATGAAAGCGTCGAAATTTCGCATCAAAACCATGTTGAGTATATCTTCTAATACATGCACCATTACCCACCAGAATTCATTTCTTCCAGTATCTCCAGTCAGTGCTGCGTACTACAACGACGCCATGAATCGTCTACTGAAGCGCATGAAAAGATTAAGGTCGGAATTCTACTTGCTTCTCTTTCGCGGTAATGCTTCAAATCTTCAGCAAGCCTCGTGCAAACATTTCCGATTTTCAAGTCTGGGCCTCGCCATATTCGAAAGATTTAGCTTCAGGTATGTCTTTTCTGTCCCTTAAAGGAAAGGAACATGTTTTGAGGACGTTGAATTGATTTAAGCGCGAATGAACGGTCTTAAAATAAATTCCTGTAAATGATTTTTGCCAAGCTTTTCGTAGACTATATGAACATTATAAATTGTATGTTGAAAACTAAATAAATACCTTTTTTTCAATAACTTGTACTTTTTCTTTTTAAATTTTTTTAATTTGCTTTTTGAATCGGTTATGATTCATTTTATTTTCATTATCTTCAAATTAATTAAAAATCAAAGTGGATTTTATGAATATTTCGATAACTACAATGCAAGTGTCTACCGAATATATCGTTTTACGGATTACACATCGGCATAGAATCTTGTGAACAACAATCTAGAAATTATTGTGGTTTTTTGATATACATAGATGCCAAAGTGAACATTTGGAAGTAGGATTAAAAATAGTTTTGACGATGTGTTTAAGATATCTCATGGATCTATAATCAATAGGTAGTATTTTAGAATAAAGTTCGTTGTTATCTGGATTTCATCAAAATGTCAATTTTTCCTCTTTTGAATGTCCTGTGATAAGAAGATATTGATCACAGTATTTTTTACATCACCATATGAAGGTTCTTTGGAAAAGTAATTCAGATGTCTCTTGTAGATTTTGATAGCGTATTTTATTATATTATCTAGCGGCGAAGAAAAGCTTGTTATTTTAGATGGCCAAAATTCTTAATAGATAAGAATTTTAAAATGGAAGAATTTGTTAGAAAATCATTTATATTCGATAAAATGTTCTCTACAAAAACATTGGAGGTAAATTCGGGATCTAAGTATTTTATCTGAGCGATTACCTTTAAAATTAGATTATTTGATATAAATGTAATTATTACATAACTACTAAATGACTTAGAACCGATTACATCCGAAAGTGTGTGCAGTTTTAAAAGTTAAGAAACATAATGTGATTGTTAAATTAATTAAGTCAACATTGTCGCATGTCGCTAGGCTTACGTATGGTATGTTATGATTTGACACATATGTCATTTTATTCTATTGACATCAAGTTTCAAAGCCATACATGTTACATTTTGCTAAAGTTTGCACTTCTTTGAAAATGTCGAGTTCCGTGCTTAAAAAAATGCATTTGAGGCACGCATTACTTTTCTCATTTAATCAAAAGAAAAAAGTCGCTGAAAGTTATCGTTTACCGATTGAATCTTATGGTGAGCATACTCCGCCTATAAAAGCATGTGAGGCCTGATTTCGACAATTCAAAAGCGGTGATTTCGATGTGAAAGACAAAGAAAGTTTTGGTAGACCAAAAACGTTTGAAGATGCGAAACTGCAGGAGTTATTGAATGAAGACACAACCCAAACTCACAAAAGCAATAGGCAGAAGGGTTAAATGTGACCCAAGCAATTATTAGCGACTGACTACGAGCAATGGGAAACATTCAAAAATGGGAAAATGGGTGCCACATCAGTGAATGACAGACAAATGGAATATCAAAGAATCGTCCTTGAAATGCTGCTTCAAAAGTATGATCGGAAGTCATTTCTACGTCAAGTAGTGACAGGTGATGAAAAATGGATTTATTTCAAAAACCCTAAGCGCACAAAATTATGGTTATCACTTGGCGAAGCCGGCCCATCGACTCCAAGGCCAAATCGTTTTGTTCGCAAGGCAATGCTCTGTGTTTGGTGGGCCCAGAGTGACGTGGTATATTACGAACTGTTGAAACCTGGTGAAACAATTAATACTGATCGCTACCAACAACAAATTATCAATTTGAACCTTGCATTGATAGAAAAATGTCCAGAATGAGCCCGAAGATATGGTAAAGTGATTTTACAGCACAATAACGCGCCATCTTATACAGCAAAACCAGTCAAGGAAGCGTTGAAAGCACCTGAATGGGATATAATGTCGCACTCACCCGTTCTCTCCAGACCTCTCCCCGTCCGACTATCACCTTTTGCATCAATGAGACACGTGCTTGCAGAGCAGCACTTCGCCAATTTCGAAGAAGTTGGAAAATTGCTCAATGAGTGGTTTGTGCTTAAAGGACAAACAGTTTTCTTAGGATGGCATCCATAAATTGCCTGAAAGTTGGGCAAGATGTGTAGAACAAATGGCCAATTCTTTGAATAAGTAAATTTTTCCATTTTCCTGAAAATTATGTAGTTTTTTACGAAAAAATCCTGTAATGACTTTCTACATTAGATATATCTATAAATATATTAAGATGTATAAAAAATATTTCAATAATTAATATAATTTGGATGTAGATATCTTCTCACGTTTTCTTATATATTCCTTTAATTAAATATTTTGTTATATTCTCTTGCTTTACGTAATAATTTTGTTATCTGCGGATTAAAATCTCATATTTAATTTTTTTGTAGAATAATGAGTTATCCTTTTGTCGATAACATTTTTACCGCCGATTGACATACGTCTGTCTCTGGCGAAGATTTTAATTAAGTTTACCGTGTTGTAACAGGAGAAGTAATTAGTGTGTCGGTAAGTGAAAAGTTAATTTTCGGAACCGAATACCCCCGGGCACGGTCTGGGCGGCGGCGGCGGCGGTAGTAGAACGTCGGCAGTAGTAGTGGTGGCTAACGCGTTCCCATCAGGATCGCCTGTCAATCGGATATCCGGCCCCAGGTTTTACGCGGTTTCCCTTGAGAATTCACTCGGCTGATTCAGCTGCCTCCTTGCTCTTCTGCCACGACGTTGCCATTTTCAACGCTTATGCCTCGCTGGCGTTCCTATAACATCGTGCTAGGAACGAAAGCAAGGTTTATTTTGTTACAATTTTTTTCCTTGCTGGCAACTAAAATCATATTTTATTCACTCGAAAGAAATTTTTTCTGATACAGTCTCATATAAGAGAATAAAAGCTAAGTTCCAGAGTATATACATCTGAGTTCATATACTGGATGTTTCATAATATATGAGATATACTTGAGGTATATTTGAAGAAATAGTTTCCAGTTTACGGTGAATTTTTATATGCAATAAAGTAATTTTCATTTAGTCAGTTTAAAAGAAGTCTCCATTAGCGGAACAACTTTTTAGTGTATTCTGTGTCTTGATTGGACAGGCTAAACATATTTCTATTGCATAAATGCAACATATTATATTTTGATTGCCTAAATTTCTTACAGCAAATATGTATCTCTAATAAATATCTCTAACCGAAAAAATGGATGATATGTCTTGCAAATGCTCAAAATCTCTTGAGTTAAGGGAAAGTCATGCGAATAATTTATCAAACATTTATGTGAAGAGAATTCAAAGAAATAGTTAGAAATTTAATTTTGTTTCAGAAAAATTATAAACTAACAATGCATTGAAATTCGGTCTAGTACAACTTAATAATATAAAAACAAAATCATTTTGGATTGAATGATAAAATTTATAAGACTTTGTTCTGTTTAAGTAATGTAAGGCAGAGTTTAACCACTACAAACTAAATATACGGGGCGTGTTTTTTAGGTAAGGGCCGGTTGAAAATAGCCAAACAAAGGAAAATTTTCAAAAAGCAAATTTATTTTCAGATGATACATACATTTCTCTATTTTTCAACATAACTGCCAAATTTGTTTAAACACATATCAAACCTTACAACTAGATTGTGAATACCCTCTTCATAGAAACTTGTCGCCTCCTCCGTTAGCCAAGAGGTCAAGACCATCTTCACATCTTCGTTATCGTTATAGTTGTTACCACCGACATGATGTTTGAGATAGCGCAAAAATGAAAGTCGCTCGACGCAAGGTCGGAGCTGTAGGCAGGGGTGATCCAAAACCTCTCGGCCAAAAGAGTCCAATAAGCTCGGATATGAGTGTGAGGTCTTGTAAGGTATGGAGTAGTACAATTCCCTCTGTCAGCACGCCGCGTCTTTTGTTTTGAATCACTCTGCGTAGCTTTGGCAGGGTTTGGCAGTAGGCTACCGCATTTATGGTGGTTCAGCATTACATGAAGTCGACCAACAAAACACCGCGCTTATCCCAAAACACAGATACCATGATCTTTCGCTGGGACAGAGTTTGTTTGGCCTTGACTCTTACAGGAGAGGGTGTGCGTCTCCCCTCCATGCTCTGTTGCTTCAATTCGAACCTGACATGTGAAACCCAATGGGAGCACAGTTTCTTAAACTTTAACTTTTCAGAAACAATCTAATATAGCACTGACCTCGACGATTCAGGAATGTCGTTTGAATGACTGCTTATGGTGAAGCGTCTATTCTGAAGCATTTTCGTCTCTGATCATAGATGGGCGACCGAAGCGGAACTCATCATGGACATTCCTGCGGCTACCTTTGAAGCCTCTGACCCACTTACGCACTTTACCTTCACACATAGCAGTAGCTCCATAAACTTTACAAATCTGCCAGTGGATGTCTGTAGCAGACATTTTAAAGAAACAGAACAGACCGTATAGGTTATCCACACAGCTGCAACAGACCACAGTTGCTCCCAAGGAATGCTGAGAAACAACGCAAGCACTCGTTGCGGCGCGCGCACTACCTATTAGTGTATACAACAACACGGCCCTTACTTAAAAAACGCCTCGTATATACATACATACATATATGTATGTGATTCAACATGTACGTGAATATGGATAGAGTATAAATGGAATTTATTGAATGCTTAAATACCAGGAATTTATTTTTGTTTCTATAGTCGAAACTATATAGGCACATGTACTTAAACTAACTTTAGATCAACAAAAGTTGTAGAGGGTTGGACAATGTTAATAACTCGATTTAAATAGCTTAGAAAAATTTATCGACATGAACAATAAATCGAAGGAACATGTATTCTTAAACTGGAAAGATGGAAGTTTGTTATATTCTGAATAGAGTATATCGCAAATAACCACCATTCTCTTCAATGCAATACATGGATTATAAGTTTTCGCATACCATTTTGAAAAAAAGCACCGAGAAATAGAATTGCTTTCATTTCTAATATTCATTTTCTCTTCTATATTCCTTTGTTTATTCGTACCGAACACATTAAGTTTGAAATAACCCCAGAGAAAATAATTTGATGTTGAAAGATCCGGAACCATGAAAGTCAACCTGTTTAGAATAATGTCGGTACATAAAAAGAATGTAGTAACGTAGTGCGTAGTAGTAACTGTTTGACTATTCTCTTCAAAAAATAAGGTCAAATTATCCTGGACTAGGAGATTGCCCACCATACAGTTACTTTAGGACAATGTGTGGTGGATTTCACGGCAATTTTTACTGTGCTCAGTAACGACAATTTTGCTTACATGCAACATCATTTAAATAAAAATGAACCTTGTCGCTGACGAAAAGATTGTTTTCGATATCTTGATAATTGTCATGAAAAAGGCAACAACATTTTAGGCGGTTATTCTTGCTATAATCATTTATTTCCCGAACTGTTGCCTTTTTTTAGCATTCTTCCTATGCTTCACTCAGTCAAATTCAAAACAGTAGCACGTTTAACAATAGATTTCCTGAGATTAGCGATAAATGCATTTCGTATACTTTCTAAATGCATTACAAGCAGACTTTGGTCTTCCACTTGACTCTCTGTTATAACAGACCTCCTTATTCCCCATTTATGAATCCAAGCTGAAATTATCTTACGCTGAGCACACTACTAAACATTGGATTGAATTAAATTAAATACACCAAACGTTAGCAAAAAATCGCTATTTTATTGAACAACTCTCCATCTTGACAAATGCGAACAATTATAATAAAGTTTATAAAGCCGACTTCTCAAAATAAAAATAATACCATTGTGAATAGTTGATTATTTTTTCTGTTATTTATGAAACAAGATGGGTAATACATTTTGCCCTAGCCTATACTATGAAGAGTACACTAATAAATTAAAAATTTCGATGCATATTCACGCAAGTGTAAAAAACAGATAAAGATACATAAATCAAAAGCTCAATAAACTATTCACTCAACAATAACTGAAGTACTACTGTGGGAAAAAAATAGTAAGACTTTTTAATTTAAATTTCGCGCGAAAACCCATTCGTCGAAATATTTTTTTTCTAGGTTGGTATGACTGTCAGTAACATCTGTGCCAAATGTCACATCAAAATAATCATTAGTGTTTAGTATACGCTTGTCGTTCCGAAGTACAAAAAGTGCATTCGGCGATTTTTACAATGAGTGAAATTATTCAACAAAGAAGTTCCATTAAATTTTGTGTACGGAATCAAATTTCTGGTGCCGAAACGTTCAGAATGTTGCAAAAAGCCTTCGGTGATAACTGTTTGTCGCGAGCAAGTATTTTTGAATTATTCAAAGAGGGTCGAGAACGCGTTGATGACGAACCACGTCCAGGACGGCCATCAACATCAACTGATGATCAACACGCCAATAGAATCAAGGAATTGGTGCTTGAGAATCAACGATTAACACTCAGAGACCTTACTGGCATCGTTGGAATATCGGAAGGATCAGTGAAAACCATTTTGAAAGATCATTTGGGCTTAAGAAAAGTGAAAGCACGATTTGTTGCAAAATCACTCAATTTTTTCGAAAAACAGCGTCGCGTTGGCGTCTGTGAAACAATGCTTTCCGACTATCAAGACAAAATGAAAGGCATCATAACTGGAGATGAGACTTGAATCTACGCTTATGACCCGGAAACAGACGATCAATCGGCCGAATATCGTATCAAAGGTGAGTCGAAGCCAAAAAAACCACGTCAAAGCAAGTCAAAAATCAAGGTTATGTTGACAGTTTTCTTCGATCATCGAGGTGTGGTGCACTCCGAACTCTTTCCGACCGGCCAAACTGTCAACAAAGAATACTATTTGAGTGTTATGCGTCGTTTGCGCAATGCTATTCGTAAAAAGAGGCCAGAATTATGGGCCGAACTCTTGGTTTTTGCACCACGAAAATGCACCGTCGCATACTGCATTAATTCTTCGTGAGTTTTTCGCCAAATTTTCAACCAATATCGTGCCGCAACTACCGTATTCGCCTGATTTAGCTCCGTGTGACTTCTGGCTATTCAGCAAACTCAAACGACTGCTCCGGAGAGACCGTTTTGAGTCAATTGAAGACATTAAACGTGAATCGCTACTCGCATTGAAGGCTATTCCTGAAATTGACTTTAACAACTGTTTCGAGAATTGGAAGAAACGTTGGCACAAGTGTATTGGGGCCAGGGGGGATTACTTTGAGGGGAACGAAATAGATTTGGAAGAATAAATTAAGAATTTAAAAATTATGAACAAAGTCTTACTATTTTTTGCCCACAGTAGTATTTGTAAAATTGTTGAATAAAGTATTCTAAGTTAGTTAATTTAATTGTGTTATTTGCTAATTTAACGTTCTGTTTATTGCCTCGAAATACGGAAAGTGTAAACTTCAGAAATCCTTGACTGAATATCATGGGTTTTATAAAACTATAAGATGAGATGTTTTATTATGCTTAGTGGATTTTAGTACTTATTTAATATCAACTACTGTCTTTTCTGTTCTTATTGTTTCTTTTCACTAAGTACTTGAAAGAAAATGTAATACCATCAAAATACAGAATCGCAAATAGAGCTTGAATTTATGTATAAGAAACGCGAAAAAGTAATGCGAAATCAATTTTGCCTGTGGTACGCCTTATTTAAGCTAGCCTCAAAAACGAATTTCAAAAGATACAATATAAATAAACTAATAAATTAATTAATGTACATAACAATTGTTTTGCCATACCGTGGTTTGCTCAGATGTTCAAAGTAAACTAAATTCTAAAGTACACTGTAGAGACTGTAGGAAATGATATTTTTAATACATAATAGAACTAAACTGAGAATAGGTTATAAATGTTGGGAAAAGCACGCTCTGCTTTGATATTAAAGTTTTTATTTTTAAACAGATTTAATAATGGAGAATCGTTTAGATTAAGTTGTTCGCTTATTAAATTATTCGATTTTTAAATTTATTAGTTTCTAAAATTCTAATAAATTTAGTTTCTCGCCTTTTGTTTTCTATATATTAGGTGCGCAACTAAGTTCTCGCTGTTTTTTTTGATGAAAATGCAACTTTATTGTGAAAAAATTTTTACAAATGAATCATTCAAAATATTGCCCATCGCTAGCGACAACTTTTTCCCATCTTTCTGGCAGAGCTCGAATACCGTCACGGTAGAAGTGTTCGTCTTTTGAGGCTATCCACGAATCAAGCCATTTTGAGATGTCTTCATATGAGGGGAACTGCTGATTAGCCAGACCATGTGCCATCGAACGAAACAAGTAATAATTGGACGGCGCAATATCTGGGGAATATAGCGGGTGGGGTAGGACCTCCCATTTGAGCGTTTCTAAGTAAGTTTTAACGGATTTGGCAACGCAAGGCCGAGCGTTTTCATGCTGTAGAATCACTTTTTCGTGCCTCTGCTCGTATTGTCACATCAATTGTGTTTGATGCCGTTCCCCAGTGATGGTTTAGTTCGGTTTCAACAGCTCATAATAAATAACACCGCCCTGGTCCCACCAAATACACAGCAAAACCTTCGCAGCGTGAATATTCGGCCGAACCGACGACGTAGAAGCATCACCGGGCAGTCCCCATGATTTTGTTGTCTTTGGGTTGCTGTAATGAATTCATTTTTCATCCCCCGTAACGACGCGATGAAGAAAACCCTTCCATTTTTGCCACTGGAGCAGTTGCTTACAGGCGAAAAAACGACGCCCAACGTCTCTTGGTTTCAAATCATAAGGAACGTAAGTTCCTTGTTTTTGAATCATTCCCAACGCACACAATCGCTGGGAAATGGCTTGGCGGGTAACTCCTAATGCTGGAGCAAGCTCTTTTTGCATTTGGCACGGATCCTCATCGAGCAATGCCTCCAATTCAGCGTCTTCGAAGGTCTTTGGTCTTCCTTCACGCGAACGGTCGTCAACATCGAAATCACCGTCTTTGAAGCGACACAACCAATCGCGGCACGTTATTTCACTTAGAGCAGCATCTCCGTACACTTTTTGGATGCTCGATGCACTTCAGCCACCGTTTTCTTCGAATGAAAGAAGAAAAGCAACACTTCCCGCAAATGACGATTATTTGGCACAAAATCAGACATTTCACACAACCAAAAGTATATGACGCAAAAACAAAATCACTAATGTGTCAAAGCGGTTTGTTTACCATATGTCTAAGCTTGGTTCATGACGTTTTGGTTATGTCACAATCGACCAGCACTTACTACTGGAGCCATCTCTTGAAAAACAGCGAGAACTTAGTTGCGCACCTAATACATTATTTTATATTGCAAATTTGATATATTATTGTTTATTGTTTGTTATTAAATGATTAGCAAAAGAATAAAATTTTGGTAATGAATGATTTCATACATTGAACAACAACAGCTCCATATTATCAAATTCATGTCAAAAAGCTGTTTATGTAGAACACATGTCGTTTATTAGAAACTATTGGAATCATGAAGAAAAATACATATATATATATATATATAAATATATTAAAAAGATTAAAATTACCTGGTTAATTGATTGTAATGATTTTCCCACAATATGTTATTCATTATTGCCAATTCAGAAATTTTTCTCGAAGTTACTAATATTTGTTTTAATTTATTAAAATATTTACTATTTTAATTTGCGGGTGGTCTCTTTTTTGCTCTACTTTATTTCACTCTAACGACTACCTTTTCAAGGCATCTATAGCAAACATATGTTTCTCCCTTATTTTGATATAATTTTTATTATTGTATCCACTTTTTATAAATAAGGTGACATTTTAATTGGTGTTACAACATATTTGAACGAATACGTATATATAAATTTCAAATCGTTAAAACCAGTTGTTAGTTAGCTATTGACAAAATAATAAATATTTGAATGAGCATTTCGATCTAAAAATATATGGCTGAAATAAATAAAGGGTGTTTCAAATTTCGCGGTTCTTTTAAAGAATAAATAAAACACATAAGTTGCATTCACTTTCAAAAACTTTTAATTGGTAATTGAAGTATCAGTTATTGGATTGTTTTTATAAACCTAACTTTTCAGATAACCCCAAAGCAAATAGTCTAACGGTGTTAAATCACATGATCTTGGTGGCCCATTAACATCGCCGTTTCTTGAGATTACATGTCCAGGAAATTTTTCTCTCAATAAATCAATTAATTCGTGTGCTAAGTGAGGTATAGCGCCATCCCATTGAAACCACATATCCTCTAGTATTACCATAGCCACCAAGTTCAAAATGTGCCTCATCGGAAAACATTATTTTTTGAGAAAAATCAGTTGGTTGTTCATCGATGAAATTGACAAATGCACGACCTTTTAAATGAACTAATGGCTTCAGTTCCTGTGTTATTTGAACCTTATATGCCTTCAGAGTTAAATCCCTGTGTAAAATACGCCATGTTGTTGATCCACTAAGTCCAAGTTGTTGTGAACGTTGTCTAATGGATATTTCAGGATTTTCGGCAACACTTTCACAAACCAAACCAAAATTTTCTTGTGAACTACCACTATGACTGTATTTTTCACTTTTTTGATCTTCCACGGAACCGGTCTCTTGAAATTTTTTAATAATTCGATCAATAGTGCTTTCAGATGGACAATTATGTAAACCATAAAATTCACGTAATTTTCTAAAAACTCTTTTCACGCGCTGATTTTCATAAAATAATTCAACAATTTGAACACGTTGTTGTACCGTGTACGAAGCTATTTTCATAAATGTCATACATCACACTTTTTAAATGCCCACATACCCAGACAAATTCAGTGCGCCGTCTATATTTTATTTATTCTTAAAAAAGACCGCCCAATTTGAAACATCCTTTACATAAGAAATATTATAATGATCCCAGAAGCGGATAACCAATATAGGCAATGACTAACTTTAATTTTAACAGATAGCATGATGTAATACAGTCCTATCAACAATTATGGTCGAAATTGGTTTGAAAAATAGTATATAACGTTTAAGAATTGAAAAATTGTATATGAAAAAAAATTCTCCGCCTTGGATTTTCACGGATAAACAGGAACAGCAGTGTCCGCTTGATGTTGCGACTAACTATCCTTTAAATAAGCTTCTGTTTTGGAGAATAATTAGATGCCCAAACTTGATACTTCCAGTACTGTTTGAAGGTGTTGAAAACAATATTTTTTATATTTTCGTTATATTTTACCCAATAGAATTTTTTCCATTAATAGGGCAAAATTAAATATACATACATACATGGCACAAACATGTTCAACAAGTAATATAGCGAAAAATAAACATGCAATTTTACAAAATCATAAGAGAACGTAATAATTCTTTACATATACATATATAAGCACTTGATATAAAAAACATAAAAAGTACAAGAAACAAGTAGAGAGAAAGCGAAAACATATTAATTACCTCTACGTGTTCCCAATTGCCTATCTGAGTAAACGTTGCTGTAATTATGATATGTCATCTGCATAAGATACTTTATTAAAAATACTGCACACTATACACGGAGATGACTTTAATATTATATTAGTTAGAAAGTGGATAAGAAAACATAGTATGATAATGATAATTCTTGAAGGAGTGAAGGACGTCTTCCAACAAGGTAATATTAAATCGTCGAAATAGTTTAATTTGATCATTAACTTGTATTAGAAAAAAACTGGCAAGTCGGAAGCATAGATATTTCAAAAACTGTCGTTGGACAGATTACAAGATGCTCTTATACACTGCATATTCAAATTTCGGTGTAACTAGTGAAAAATATATAACCTTCATTGTTTGTACAGAAGTAAACGCTCTGTAATTGCACATAGCAGAGTCCAGTAACTTTTTCGCAGACAAGGCGATGCTTTCGATGTGATATATAAACGAAGCCTTTCATCAAATGAAACGCCAAGATCTTCGACTTGGTTAGTCCGTGATGTTAAATACCAAATTCGAGCCTTAAAGCAACACCTGAGGTTGCTTAAAAATCATAAGAAGTATTCTAGCTACTAAAAATTGCAAAATATATAGTAAAAAACAATGATTTCTGAATATAACTGATATCCAAAAGAATATAAGACTACTACTCAATGTATTCTCAAAAATAAGTTCCAGATATAAAAGAAAAGCACCCTCCTTTAAGTCTGTAAGATGATTTAAGAAGGATATTTTAAGGGCGATAGTAACTTCTTGCACACTATCCACATGTACATTTTTAAAGTGCATTTTAAAAACTGAACCGTTACAAATGGCATGTAACCGATTAGCTTCCGCATTATTGCGCTTTAAAAGCGGATGTCTTTGTATTGTTTCTCTTCAAATTAGCTTACTTATTGTATATGAAACATCTACAGTCAGATTAACTGTAAATTATCTAATATTTTTGGTAGTTATTTTTATTAACGAGAATGTCATGATATTTAAATAAACTTACTAAGACTACATTTTTTCGTTTTATAGTTCTTTATTGCTTCATTTTTAGTTTGTTGTTTTAACCTAAAATAGAAATAGAGGAGAGAGAAATACAATACCTCTCACTCGCTATGACCAAAATACAAAATATAATATTTTTATGAAATATAAAAATAAATTAAAACCAACTGGTGAACTTTCGTCAAATGACAGATTTCCTAACTCAAAATTTACTATTACTGAACAGGATATCGTATTCAGAACATGATCGAAGAGGTTCGACATAATATTAGAAGAAATATTCAAACAGTTCTAAATATGTGTGTGAAGGCAATTAATACCGTCTTATAAAAACATCTGAAGGTACGTACTACTCAAGTCAAAAAAGGTACCCAGTGAGACGGTTTAGGTCGATACTAGATCATTTTGTTAATGAATAGACTTGTCTAGTATAAAATATCGTTCCAAGTGTTAGAACTTGAGTCAAAAATCAGCAATTCGTTTTATGGAAATAATTCAACACCAACAAAACTTGTTCGAGAAAAAACTATGACAGAAAGAACACATTCTTTAGGATTAATTCCTATGTTTCTACTGCAACGCAGAGAGACTGTTAATGCAAAATGAAATATAACATAGTCTATTTACTTCCAATTTCTTAAGTGTCTGAAAAAATCGTTCAATGAAAAAAATGATTTCGTAACACGATAACGCTCGAACTCATACTGCTGTTCGAACGATTAAGTATTTGAATATCCAAAATATTGAATAATAATTCTTTTACCATGTAAATGTGGAATATTTGAAAAAAAATGTTTTGAAGAATGGTTTATACGGATGTAAAAAATGAACTTGAAGAGGAATATTTTGAAAAGTTATAAGCAAAGGTGTTGCGAAAACGTATATACTTTACTAGACTTAACAGAAAGAGAAGATTACTCGTATATATTTAACACGTGACAGTTTGGAAATGTTTAAGTATTTAGATTGGTGGTTTAGATTAGTTTTCTTTTGATGGTCTTAACGATTCATGTACACATAAATTTAAGTAATAAAAAAAGCACGCTGGCTTTTAACTATTGTACGTCATGACAATTTTCGCTGAAAAGTTTACTTATTAGTTCATAGAGAATATACAAGGAATGATTCCAAAATTCTAGAAATTTGGTAATATATTTTAATTTCATTTTCATCAAACTTTCAATCTAGTTTTTCAATGTAATCACCAATTAAGTGAATGGACTTATGCCAACGAGAAGCTAATTTCCTAAAAAAAACTAACAATCCACTTATTTATAGGAGGTTTTTATCTGATTTAGGTTTCGAAGTAGAACAGCCCGTCGTCGTTTTTTAAAATCACTAGGAACAAGATCTTGTGAGTAAGGCGGATGTAGAAGCAATTTCCAGCGCAATTCGTTCTTTCATTCTACATGCGGTTTGAAGACATTTCCTATCCCAGACGATATAAAAGATTAGAATAATATTCTGTGTTAATTGCAGTGCATTTCCGTAAATAATTCATAAAAATAATTCTCGCACAACTCCAGAAAACAGTAAGCATTACTTTTCCAACAAACGAAAGTGCACGTGTTTTAATGCGTCATTCATTGAACTGGTTTTTGGTCTCAGAAATAAAGTAAAATATTTATGTTTCATTATTAGTTATTATCCGTTGTTAAAATTGCCACAATGGGTGAAAACTCTTGAAATTGGGGCATGACGGACTTGTTAAGTTTCATTTCCTGTATCATCTCTCAATAGGTTCTCTACGGCAGCAACATTTCTTTCATTTGCAGAGGTGATCGGGTGTCCATTGCATATCTTCTAGTGTGTTTTGTCAGCTTTAAAATGATTGTTTCATCGATTGACGTTGTGCAAACTCTCAAAATATACCTTGCAGACGTTAAAAAATTTTGGAAGGTTTCGTACCCCCTTTCTCTGATTTAACTGCATCTTTCATGTTTGCAAAATTAGTGGTATGAAAATATGTTTGTATTAGTGAAGTAAACTTAAAACAATATTGAAGAGAATAGCTGCGTAAACATCCATTGTACACTGTATATTGCATTTATTAATGAGTAAAAAGTTAAACAAAACCGTTAAATTCGTTAGGCATGTTCTGGAGTTTCTTCTTGAAATAGTCGTTTAGAAAACATTTCAATTGAGATAGTTTTTCCTCCAGAATTTGAATCAATGCTTTTATTACCAGTACATTCCTCGAATATAAAATAAGTGAAACATATATAATTTTGAATTTTCCGTGAGTCCGCTCCATGGTTGAAGTGATATCAAGTAGAACGAACCGCTCTGGCACAAAAAGTATCTGGCAAGGGTCACATGGCCGCTACATTAGTCGGGCTGAAATAGCTGCGGACGTTGTTTCTTTGCCGTCGCCTAGGGCAGTCGCGCCGGTCTGGCTTCCAACACTGACACAAACGCACACACGTACAAATACACAAACACGACCAGCACCCGCTCGGAATCGTAATGTCGGACGCAAAAACACGATGAAAGGTTCACTATTACTTTTTCATTTTTAATGCCTTCGATGTTACTACTGCTTTTGGTTCTACTGCAGTTATTACTGCAAAGGCGACTCGGCTTTGTACTTGATTGATTCTGATTTTATTTGACAGGACGCCGATCGCGGCGTCGCACTGCAAAAATCGTATACTCCGTTTGATTTTTTTAGGTTTTAATTACACAAACGGTTTGAGCAGATATTTGGAAAAGAATTGACAATATTATTACTCTTTCTTCGATACAAAGGGCAAAATTGAATTCGTTTATTATTCGCTAAATTTAAAATGGCATAGGTTTTGCAAAAAGCAAGCACATAGACAGTTTTTAAATATTTTACTCTTTGTCGCATCGTGACTTCGGTTCTACTTACTGCCTCAATATCGATGTTTCAACAATCCACTGAAATATTTCTTCAACATCTTTATAATTAAAAATTCATTTTTAGCAGGCATCTTTACTCTCTTAAAAGAAATATACACATACATACATATATATGAAGCGTTATTTTGCTATTACAGGCATGTATATTTTCGTGTACGTATGAATGAATTCGATATCTTCAGACTGCCATAACTAATGTTCTTAGAGGGGCGAGCGTCCACAAATTTTGATAACATCGAGCATATCAACTACTACCGTGCAATGTACACTCCGCGCAACATGAATAGGACCACCCGACTTGTTGCAAGCTTTCGGTGGTTTGAAAAACAATTCATTTACTAAAAATACAATGCAAGTTTGTAATGGTATGATATGGCAAATAATACGCATTATTGCGCAATAGTGCCTAACGTTATGCATTGGGTGACGTAAGTACCACATACATATAAAATGCACCGCGCCGGTTGGATACGACCAGTTTTTAATAGTAAGCTACCGGATGAGTGTCGAGTTACAGCGTGTATCCGGATAAACAAACATCTGTAATTAAGGGTATTGTGCAACGATGGGACGACAGAAGTGCTTAAGTTTGGAAGAAATTGGAAAAATTAAAGCGTTCCATCAAGAAGGGTATTCCTCAAGGGCTACTGCAAAGAAAATAAGTCGATCACACCAGGTTGTGAACAATTTTATTAGGGATCCCGAGAATTATGGAAAACGTTTTAAAGGGCGAACAACATCCGTTACAACTAAGAGAGAACGTCGAGCCATATTACGCGAAGCATCGAATTCGGCATTAACGGCAAGACAAATCGCGAATAACGTTGGAACGAATGCATCGGTAAGAACTGTACAGAAGTTACTGAAGACCTGTCCGCATTTAAAACGTTTGAAAATTAAACGACGGCCTCCTTTAAGGGAATTTCAACGCACTGCACGTCTTCAGTTTGCTCAAGCAAAAATGGGGTGGACAAGAGAATGGCAAACTGTTATTTTCAGTGACGAGAAGAAGTTTAATTTAGATGGCCCGGATGGGTTTTCTTATTATTTCCACGATTTACGTAAAGATGAAGTGATTCAGTCACGAAGGCGAGCCGATGTTGGTTCAGTCATGGTATGGGGAGCTGTTTCCTATAACGGACCTGTTGATTTAGTAATAGTGAAGAGCAGACAGAATTCGGAAAAGTACGTCCAGCTGCTGCAACAGGTGAAAGACAAATTTTCCAACGTTATGGCAGGTGGGCCATTTATTTTCTAACAGGATAATGCCAGTATTCACACCGCGCGCATTGTTCGACGCTGGTTTCAAGAACAAGGCATGGAGGTTCTCGATTGGCCATCGCTCTCCCCCGACCTGAACATCATAGAAAATGTTTGGGGATGGTTGTCGCGTAAATTGTACTCCAATGCTACCCAATTCAGTTGCGCTGACGAACTAGAGCAGGCGCTGAAATGAAGTTGGGCGGAACTTCCCGTTGACTACTTGAGAACCCTGTATAATTACATTCCATCCCGACTATTTGAGGTTATAAGAAATAATGGCAAAAAGTACTCATTATTGAACAATAAAGTATTTTGTTATTGCAAACGAATCTTTTATTTTGTAGATTGGTCGTATTCAAGTGGCGTTTAGTTACTCTACTTATTGTCATTAGTAACGTACATTTGCACTGACTTTTACAAAAATTATATTTGGTACCTACATAAATTTTTTTATCAACCCTCTTATTTTCGAAAATAACAATTCCAGCGCGCTACCATGTTTATACCAACTACAAATGTCATATATGCAGTTGGTCCTATTCATGTTACGCGGAGTGTATGTCTTTATTTGATGCAGTTGTCGGCGAAAAATTGCAGCAGAGTTCGAGTGTCGATTCACGACTTCAAAATTGGGTAAATTTGGTATGAAGGAGTTATGCTGGCTTATGTATAATGTATAACCACGTCCATTGTTAAGCTGATTATTGCTTTTCGATTTTGTATATACTATTGTATGTATATATGAGGACGAATTGGTAGGAAAAGAGATTCGACATCTTCCTCCCAATACCCCATCTTTTATGACAACTTGTCATTATATTTTAATTCTTTTCATGCTGATAGGTAAAACTTCAAACATTTCATTTGAAAGCTTCGTTTCATGCGAAAGCCAAAACGCACACTGCGCGTCTTGGCTTTCGACGGTACAGGTCGTATATAAAATTTGTTTCGTGCGGGCTTTTGCCGTAGTTTTCCAAGGTGCAACACTGTCTGCTGATGATGACAACTTAGTTGTCAAGATACGTATACAGAATACGAAAATTAATGTGGAAAGGGGTTATATATCAACCTCAAGAGATTAAGTTAGTTAACCACAGGCCACATCAAAACTATCTTAAAAAAATAAACTGATTTTTTGAAAATATTTGACGACAATTGAGTGGATACATCATGGCCGTCCTATTTCAAAAAAGTTAAGACGTTTGCATGTGTGAAGGGCCAAATCATCAAATATTATGTCGCTCTAGCAAATAAATTGAAAGAAATAATTTATGAACAACGACTTGGTAATGCCAATAAAAAAATATATTTCATCGACAACACATCATCACACTAGTCAAGTCGTTAACAATAAATTCTATTAAGTTAAGGTTTCAGGTGGTACCTCATTCACCATCGATTCGCGAAGGAATATGTTAAATATTTTGAAAAACATTATTTTAAAGCCTTAATTCTACCAGCATATTTTTATTTTTGAATTTGTAAAATGGAAAATGTATAGAAATTAAATGATTAGTTTTTATCTGGAACGCAAATAATATTTATTTTGCTTGCAGTGTCTTCTTCCACTACTCATTTATATTTGAAACTAAAAAACATATATTTTTACCATTTTTTTCAAAAGTTTATTCTTCAATTCTTGTATTACATTTAATTAAAATTTTTTGTAGCTTAGTTGAGATATATTTTCGTCTAGTGAAATTTTGCTATAATTGGATTCCGGTATACGTGGTTTGTTCAAAAGGAAAGATGAATTTTGAATTTTTTTGAAAAGTATTTACTTATTCATCAATATCCATTTTGTCCCTTTCAAAGTAATCCCCCTCAGATATAATGCACTTATCCCAGCGCTTCTTCCAATGCTCGAAGCACTTCTGAAATGCGCTTTTCGGTATGGCCATCAGCTCGTTCTTCGATTCTGACTTTATCTCATCAATTGTAGCAAAACGCTTTCCTTTCGTTGGTCTCTTCAGTTTTGGTAATAGGAAAAAGTCGCAGGAAGCTAAATCTGGTGAATAAGGTAGTTGAGGCATGATTAGGGTGTTGTTTTTGGCCAAAAAATTACGAACAAGCATTGATGTGTGAGCTGGTGCATTATCGTGATGCAGAATCCATGATTTTTTTTCACAATTCCGATCGTTTGAGCCGTATTGGTTCACGCAAACGGTGCATAACTTCCTTGTAGTATTCCTTATTAACGGTACGACCTGTTGGCAAGAACTCATGATGCACCATGCCATGTAATGGAAGAAAATAGTAAGCAAAACCTTCACATTTGATCGAACTTGGCGTGCATTTTCTCGGTCTTCTGTAAAGCGCTTGTACCACTTATAAACACTTTTTTGAGACAAAGTGGACTCGCCAAATGTCACAGTCAACATTTCAAGTGCCTTGGAGCACTTTATTCCATTTTTAACGCAAAATTTAATACATATTCTTTGATCCATTTTTTTCAAAACTCAAAAATCGAAGAACACACACAAACGTGACTAAGCTTTTCAGTTGTCAACAACAAATTACTAATCAAAATTGGCTGATAATGCCAATATATGACTAACACATGGGTACCAACATAACAAAAAAAAATTTCGATAATCAAATCACACAGCGCGCGGAAATTCAAAATTCACCTTTCCTTTTGAACAAATCACGTACAAAAAAAACATAAATCATATTCATTTTAACTTTGAATTTGTGATGTTTCATACACATAACTGAGGAAATAGTTAGTTGAACAGCTATAATTCTAATTAGAAAGTTATGCTTGGAATATGTGTTTGAAAACAGATTTACACATCTTCTATCCTTTCTTCGCTTTTTTAAAGAAATGATTTTATTTTATATTACATATTTTATTACAAAAGCTGCTCTTTAAAATTTTTGTTAATGCTTCTAAAATTAAAATAAATCACACTATATGGCATTTTCAAATATTTAGTTAATTCGATGCCATTATACAAAATTTATTGAATTCAAATCCTAATCTGAATACAACAAAGCAAAGTAGAGAATTTGTGCTCTCCTAGAGAAAGAAATAACGCAAAAGAAACTTCTTTAGAATTCACTGACTTAAATTACATGTCAACTAATATTTCACTACTATATATCCTGCCAAATTATGAAGTAGCTATGAGAAACCACCAACTTAAAAGAATAAACGTACTTCATTACATGTATTAACATCGAAAATTATTTTGTTGACTAGAAAATTATAAAATAAGTACTTAGTTTTTATAAAATATTTTTTTTAATAAATTTCTGATTTTTTAATCATCTGTAAGTTTCTGCAGTGATTGATCATCTGCGGTGTCTAGTTACGATTATGGCGTATGGGTCAGACATCTTAAATACTGTCAAATATATTCTCTGTCAAAGACAATGCTACTAGATCATCTAATAAATGTTCACACGTTACATAACTAACAATGTTTCATATATAACGATGTCCTTTGGTACAGAACAAAACGTAAAACGACAATTTAACAATAAATTTGTCCTTACAGCATTAACTTATCCAGGTTCAACCCCGGTTTATTTGTTATTGGAGCAGCTTTGTTGTGTATAGGACGTTCGTCTTAAATTACACAGTCTCTTATATCAATTTTCAAAACTGTCAAGTACATACATAACTTCCTATGAAATAAATTAATCCCCAAACTGAAAATATTTCACAAAACCGCCGACACAGTAAACTTCTCTAATGACGCTGAATTTTATATATTTTGAATACCTGGAAGTACATCATTGAAAATGGGCAATCTAATAACTTTCATGAAAAAAAGTTCAAAAAGGAAAAATTTAATTGTAATAGTTGAAGAGGAATTAGGACAAAAACGAATAAGCCGATATTCCAATCGCACAAAGAAAATATTTCTGAAGAGTTTAAATAGTCGATTTGGTACGTAGACTTCCGCGGTCGTGGTCCATGCTATGGAACCGCGTAATCTGCCGACGTTTGATTTGTATGGGACATCTTCAGGGCTGAACTACTGCACTGAAACTGAGTTTCAGTGCAGTAGTTCAGCCCTGAAGATGTCCCATACAAATGGGTACGAAACGTCGGCAGATATACTAGTGACGCGGTTCCAGCCCGGAAACCCAGAAGCAGATAGTTTAAATAGTCTTTATGATATAATGATAAATGATACGATCTTAGAAAGTGATACAATCTATGACAAAAAGAATAAATAGAATATTTTAAATCGTTTGATAATGTTTTTAATAATGGTGATGAATAGATCCACGTTTTCCATTCAAAGTAGAGAACATTAACAACTCAACTCTTGCAGACATTAGATCTTTAATAATAATAATAATCCATTTTTTCACGTCCCACAACAGTTGAACGTCAATTACAAAGGCAATGGCAGACCATAATTTATTATTGTGTATTTTTAATAGCTATGCGTACCTTTGTTAACAAATTACTTTACGTAACTGCCGTTATTGTAGCATCTGGTATGTATTTCACAAAAATAATTCCTTTTTGGTTCGAAAAGTCATTTTCAACGGATTCACTCTATCGAAACTGCTTTTAACCAATGTTTCACTAGAGGATACGACGTAACCGCAACCTTGCAGTGTGATGATTCATTCATGAATAGTTTTAGGAGAATTCTAAACTTTGTCAAAAATTTTATAACAACGTTATGTTCTAAATTCACAAAATACATTTTTTGTTGCGAAACATTTTATAAAGCACACAATAATAAATGAATTGAAGAGAAATTTGACACACCAGTATTAAAAATATTGTCCTAACAGTTAAGACGTATGATAATATTATTTAAAAGCTTCCAAACATCTATATTACTTGAAATTGTTTTGTGCAGTCATTGTAAAACATCTTTTGTAATGGTAAAAAATTGCATCTTTCAAAGTAATTTTTTCGCATTGAATGAAGTGTTAAAGTAAATTTTATTCCAAGTATTTGAAGTAACCCCCCCCCCCTAGAGAAAACATAAATAGGCAATAGATCATTCTTCATAAAAAAAAGAATTATCTCAATTAACGAGATGAGTGTGATGGTTTATTGTATACTACGCATGCTAATAATCTACAAGCACAGGCTTTTGTAACATTGCTATTATATACTTCTATTACTATTATATACTTCTTCAAAATAACATTTAGAGATTATTATTGTTATACCATGAAAATATTTTCTTATTGTGCTTGTTCCCTTTAGAACACAAAAATTGTAGCATCATAACTGCTAAAATTACCAAGAGGCAGCTTCCAAATTGCAGGTAACTATTAGTAAACAACGAAATCGAAAGATGGCACATTAGCGAAATGAAATAAAATCGGTATACATGAATTTTACTAACATCAATTGGATATTTTGACCTTATACTAATAATACAAAATATCTGGGTATTACACTCAATGTGAGGCTCAGATAAAACCATGTGAAAGATAAACGTTAAGAACTAGACATCAAATAGAAGAAAATATGTACACTGGAAGATTCAGTTCTGTCAAAATACAACGAATTGCTTTCGTATAAATAGATTTTAAAGTAATGGTTGCATGGCATAGTGATAGAGACATAGAAATGCTCTGTTATATGTCACAAGCAATGGTCGTAGTCCAGATTTGGATTGTTGATTAGACCATTTTCAGCAAGAATTATCAACAAAAACTTTAACGGGATGAAAATAGAGAGGTCATTCATCTCCTGGTTAATACAGATAAGTGAAATCAAGTGTATGCATCAATCAAGTGATATGGTAAAGACAGAGTATAATTTGTCAACTGATTAGAAAATAAGGAATGCTAATGATAGTTAGTTTTAAGATTTTAATTATAGTAAATTGTGTTTGAGTTAAATTACTCACCTATAAATTTCTGCAATACAATTGAATATTTTGTAGAAGTCTTTATACAAAAAAACTTATTAGAGGTTTTAAAAACAAATACTACGTAAAAATAGTAAGCTCAAACAAATAATATTTAATTTAATGTGGTTTCATAAACGTTATGGTTATTATATGTTATATTTTAAATAAGCTTATAATGTGACAATTATACAGAAATGTTTAATGTTTCATGTTTTATAGAAAAATGTATGTTAATTAAACGACAGAGGTGACTGAACTTGTAACAAAAAAATAACGAAGAAGGAGTTATGATATTTGCAGAATACAAAATTTTCCGTATTCCCACCTCTGGTCTACCCGCACTCGATGAAACGTTATTTTCATAAGGGAATATCAGTAGGGACGATGTGTACGCTCTCTCGTCGGGTGTGTGTGCTGAGAGCTTTACCCGTGTGCTCTTATTTAACCCACCCTGTCCTAAACACATGCCCCATCCCTACATCCAATATCGTCAGGGCTGACATTTGAAGCGGACGAGCGGCTCCGCTGCACCCTTATCTGTGGGGGTGTACGCCAATATAGCACGCACCCGACACCCCACTAATCAATCTACCCTGCTGAGTTCTTCCAACGCACAGAACTACTACCACGCCACCGCTACCTCCACCTCCTCTTCCACCATACCGTCTCCACACCCCAATCTACCTCTAACCCCCACCTCCACCATTCCGACCGCTCTCCACTGGACAAGGGTGCAAAGTACGAAATTTTCCGAGGAAGTTTTTTGCTTCCCTTTCTTGGAGAATATAAGAAAATACATCAGAGTTCCTTAATTACTTCGCTGGATACTTGTATATCGTTTTGAAAAAACACAAAAAAGCGAACGCTTTAATGATACTTTTTTATCGTTTTCAATGGGAATATGAACGCTTGAGTATCTTCGTTTAAGATTTAAATCTACAATATCAGATAATTATTAAAACATGTACTTACTTTGTAATAAAACTATTATTATAAAATTCCGCTCAACAAATAGAAAAATTGTATACATTACTAATCTAGTAATAATCGCTATACGTATACGAATGTTAAAAAATTAATACAAACTTTAAATGGAAATGCGAGCTATTGTAATATTTTAGCAAAGTTCATAATAATATGATAACAGAAGACAGGGACACAATAAGTTGAAAATAATACAAAACTAAAAATTCTGCTTAATGTGTATCAAAATTGTTCAACATAATTTGACTTTTACACCAATAATAACCTTAATAATACACTATTGACTCAAAAAAATTCATTTTTAAGCAAAATCGGTTTTGAAACAAAAATGAAGAGTCGATCATCAACTTCGACACATTTTACGTACCGTTTCACTAATTTCTTCGCTCCGTCTCCAAAAAATTTTGACTTCAATATTTTAAATCAAAAATATAACGTTGTCTTTTAATCCATAATTTTCAGATTTCAACGAGGTAAGTCAGTGTCTGAAATGCAAGAAAAAGAGTTTCTGGATACTACGTCAGACTTATACCTTAATTTTTTGATTTTCAATGTGTACTTGCTCAACGAGAACAGGCGTATTAAAAACTCGTGGCCTGCCAATGGCCCTGTAATTGGCGTTGAGTTATTATAGAACATAAACCCACGGATTGTTATTATTATTTCGATTTACACAACACCGCAAAAATTCTTAAGTTATAACAAGAAATTTCATGCATTAGCTAACGTCTTTTCGATTTTCTCCTTCCGTTTTCTTTTAAATAATGGTAACACTGTCAGCCAACAAAATTTTTTTTGCTGGCGAGCTTCTGTTGTCACTTCTCGCAATTGAGAACTGTATTGCATTTGAAATGTTATGCATCGATGGAGAAGGCTTGGAACTTGGAAATATTTTCTTGGTCCCAATTTGTAACATAAGAATTTAGGTGAGGTTACGAGAATTTCCGCGATAAAAACAAGGATTTGAAAACGAACTTTTGAAATATGTAATGTCGACAAAATCTAAAGGACCTTAATATACAAATAATCAAGTTAAACCTCAAGAGAATAGATTAAATTTAACCATATTTCAGGTCTAAGACAACCTCATAACACATGGATCAATAAGTCCCGAGACTAACCCATAGATGGCGCTCGTAGTAAACCAATAACCACGTCTTTCTAGAGTACTAACCTTTGCTTGAAACGTGTCAAAATTTTAAGCCGATCGGACCAGAAACAGCTGAGTTATCGAGGTTGGAGTAAAGTCCTTTTGTAGTTTGTTTAAACAATGGAAAAAACCGAGTTTCGTGTTCTGATAAAACATTGTTTTTTAATGGGTAAAAACACCACGCAAGCAAAACAATGGATTGAAAAATGTTACCCGGATCCATCAAAAGCAACGATTTGTCGGTGGTTTGCCGAGTTTAAACGTGGTCGTACCGACACAAATGACGCGGAACGCTCGGGTAGACCTGTGGAAGCCGTTACACCGGAAAATGTGAGTGAAGTGACAAAAATTATAATGAAAGATCGTAAAGTGAAGCTCCGTGAGATTGCTGAGATGACACAGATATCATATGGAAGTGTATTTACTATCCTTCATGAAAAATTGAGCATGAAAAAGGTTTTTTCCAAGTGGGTGCCGCGATTGCTTTCGATGGAACAAAAACAGCAACGAGTCGATGATTCAGAAAGCTGTTTATCGCTATTTACTCGCAACAAAAAAGATTTCTTGCGTCGTTACGTGACCATGGACGAAACATGGATACATCACTACACTCCAGAGTCGAAGCGGCAGTCATCTGAGTGGCGCACAGCTGGCGAAAGCCGTCCGAAACGTCCGAAAACGCAGCAGTCAGCTGGCAAAGTCCTGGCGTCAGTTTTTTGGGATACACATGGCGTGATTTTCATTGACTACCTCGAAAAAGGTAAATCGATCAACAGTGATTATTATATTGACTTACTGGTGCTTTTGAAGGAGGAAATCGCAAAAAAACGACCGCACATGCAGAGAAAAAAAATCCTTTTTCACCAAGACAATGCACCCTGCCACAAGTCGATGAAAACAATGGCAAAATTGAACGAATTGGGTTTTGATCTGCTTCCCCACCCCCCATATTCGCCAGATTTAGCCCCCAGTGACTACTGGCTCTTTGCTGATCTTAAAAAAATGCTCCAGGGAAAAAGATTTGGCTCAAATGAGGAGGTCATCGCTGAAACTGAAGCTTATTTTGAAGCGAAAGATAAATTTTTTTATAAACATGGTATTGAAAAATTGGAAAAGCGTTGGAACCATTGTATCACCCTAAAAGGTGATTATGTTGATGAATAAAAAAAAATTTTGCAAAAAAAATGTTGTTTTCATTGTTAGTCTCGGGACTTATTGATCCATGTGTTACAATAGATATTTTAAAAAGTCGGATACTTTTTTTACGCAATAAGAGTGTGTTCTTAACATTTAATAAGAATCAACAGCGAATTTTGTTTCTTCGACTACTAACTTGTAATAAAAATTGAATATTAAACAATAATCGTAACATCTCAATAATGAGATAAACGCAAAATTCTAAGACATTTGCTAAAGCGTGTACTTCATTCACAGAAAATTTTGGTAAAAATTTGGTGGAATATATAGTGTGCAATTTATTATTCTTTCGCATCTGATAGTAAAAACATAACAACTGACAAAGATGCGCCATAAATTGAAAATACATCGAAAAACTTATAAACAAAGAGAAACACGGTGATACAAAACACCACACGTCGTAAACAATAATTTCGCAACGAATTAAACTGTAAAATTTCACATCATCCACTATATTCGCCAGATTTATTTCCAATAGACTCATTATTGTTTTTTTAGACAACTTTTCAAAATGAAACGAAATTCTGATTGAATAAGGCTTTAGAGAAGCTGCTGAAACCATCATCAGCTCAAGAGATTAAATTTCTTTTAAATATGGTATTTATAGATCGTAAACACCATTTTTTAATCTCGGTGATCATTAGCAGGGATGCAGTCAAGCAAATAGAAATTATTTTGTTAAATTTGTTTTCTTGAAATTAGATAGCTTCATATGCATCAGCTTAAGAGAATAAGCATATAGAAGGAACATAGATTTTCTATAATGAATCGATATATACATACATATATTCCAAAACTAAATCAAATAACTAATATAAGTGAAATGATGATTAATATAAAATTGCTTCCAAAAAAAATATGTGAAAATTTCGTCTACTAGAAGCCACGATGCATTTAAATGACAACTGGTTGTACACCTCGGTCAATAATGATTAAAGAACATAAAACTAATATTAAGTTCTATGTCAAAAACTGGAAAAATGATACGGAAGTAGTTAAAATCGTTTTTGGAGGTAATCGCTTGTCAAACACAAATTTTTGAGTGACGTAGGCGATTCAAAGGAGAGAAACGATGTAGGTACATAATAATAGACATTCAGGCCGATTAAGTGAAATGGTGATCAAAGAAAATGTTAAAAAAGTTCGTAATTTGTTTGAAGTTTGTTTTATCCTAGGTTTGTATTTAATACTTCGTTCAAATAAAAATATAATTTGAATTTTTATTTAAACATGTTGTGGACGTGCACTGTTAGGCAGACATTAGCCATGTGTACATTAAATAACTTATGTAGTTCAATTATAATTGTTAAAACTATTATATAAAACAGAAGTAAGAAATTATGACATTTTTCTATTTTGGATTATAGTTGCTAATTAAAAATAATTTGATGTTTCATTATAAAAACTCATGGAATTATAATTTATAAGGGCAGGCAGATTGCTATGATTGTGGAGATATTTAGTTAATGCAATTTAAATGACATTAATAAACATTCTTTGTATTTTTCTCATTACAATCCAAGTTTTAATTTAATTAATTTCGAAAGGAAAGATGTTTTCCTTTATACAAACTTGTTGAGCCTAAAATTTTTAAAATGTATCAAGTAAAAATTAATTCCGAATTTGTCAGAATAATAAAAATACAATCATACTGACATTGTTTATTAAAAAAAATGTTGAACTACTTTGAAGAAGACATAATTTCCCTTCAAGTACATATATTAATTTATGAATTTAATCTAAATGTTTAAATTCAATAAATATTATCAAATATTTTTAACAATGTTTATTTGACAATGTTGAATTTAATAAATCATAATTTATAAATTGAAATAAATCGTTTTATTTACTTAAATGTTGTGCATAACTGAATGTTAGGTCTAATTTATTCAAAAAAACACAAGTTCTCTCTCACCAAAGTTTATGAAAGGATTCACAAAAGAAGCCTCAATTTTGAATATAGTGCGATAAGAGAATAAGAGAATATTTATCTCGTAACGCATATTTAATTCTCAAAATTTGTATATACTTCCTTCAAGAAGCACGAAAATAAGTGAAAGCTCGAAGAGATTACAGCAATATGTATATATCCACCTAAAATTAATTTTTATTGAATAACTAAAAAAAGGGAATATTACAATATTTTGAAAAAGATTTTTTTTCTTCAACTATCAGATTAAAATCAAAAGGAATTGAATCTTTTTGAAGTAAATTTCTAAAATACAATAATTCAATGAAAAATGTCTTTTAATGTATTTACATACGTACACATATGTGTAGGTCTTTAGTAATTGACGCAAAATAGCCCATATAATTGGCATTTATGCGCTTTGTAGACACTAATATATGCATATGTACACGCATTAAAGAATATTTTTAAAATCAACAAATCGTTATAATATAACAAAAATACAACTTCTACGTACCGGCGAAATTTTAATCTTGAATTTCTACTCCAGAAAAATAAAATAAAATGTCTATTTGTTAATATAAGAAACCGATGCAAGAAATTATTTTAAATAACAATTTTTTCTGTTAAATAGACGTACTGACGTCAATTTAATTGCATTTTTGGAAATCACTTAAAATATTTCGCTGGCAAACGACCAAAATTATATTCCTCCAACAAAGGAAGGACATCCATCCTTAACTTCAACATTCTAAAGGACCTTATCCTTGCTGTTCCAAACACTCATGATTCATCCTTTCCAGGCAACCCAACCTTTTCTCCTCACACCCTTCGGACGACCCGGCTCTGCTCTTCTGGCAGATGAGTATCCTTTATATCCTGCCGCGTCCTTTCCTGACGTTCTCGCCACCCTTACTCCAAAAACTTTCATACACATTTGCTATACTGTATGTTACACTTCAGGAAATTTAATACCCCAAAAACGGAAAACTTTGAATCGATCCGGTATATTTATTATGAAATGAAGAATTCCAAGTATGTATGTGTATTTTATTATTTTTTCATGAAATGTACAGATAAATAAATTATATTTGATTAGAAAATATTTTCTTTGTCTCTAATATAGTATTTTTGAATGCCAGTAAATAATGTAATATATTACAAACAATATCAAACGCAGTTCAAGAAATAATTAGAAACTCTGGAAATAAAATATTGTGAAAATTTCGATACTAATTGTTCATCGGTTTTTTTTTTGTAATCATTGAAAAATATTCGACTGAAACTGTCGATTCCCGTATATTAATTTCAAAGTAAGCACAATACATCCTTATAAACTATATGCAAAATATTATACTAAACCATGTTAAATAATCAATAAAATATGTTAACTATTAGTTAGTAAGACGAAAGAGAATAGTGTAAGGAATATCATTTTACTGAAGATATATTTTCTATATTATATTTCATATTGGATGAAGATTAATTTCAAACAACAAAATTTTAATAAAACAATTTTATGTTCGTTACCGTGTTCCTGACTTATATCTATGTTTGAAACCTTTGTTCTTGTTATCCATTTCTATTAGTTAAATTCGAAGGATTCACATTATTTTTCAGAAGACATTTTAATAGGATGGCATTCATTTGTACAAAGACCGATAAATCTTTCGATGAAGGCTACTATTTCATGTTCTACTTGTAAATGTCATAATTTGCTTCACCAAATGATGTTCTAATTTATGTTAATAAATAAATATCTATAGGAGTATGTATGTACGTACTCGTATACGCAAAAGTGCAACAACGACGTTATAGAAAAGTTAAAACAAATATATCTAAAAAATAAAGAGGTTCCCCAAACAAAATATTTACAGATCGCTAAAGCTTTTGTATATACCAGACTAGCAAGCGGAGTACTGGACCAAAAGACATACGAAAAAATTAAGGCAGGAAAATTGGAATTTACCTTCAATGCCAATACAAGTGAATCTAAATATTAACTAAAAATTAAGATACAATCGTTAAATTTGGTTAAAGTTATTGCCCAATCTTAATCCTTACAAATTTTTATGCAGATGAAGCTTTTTGTTTCAAGTCATATACAATTTTTTGGATTGATGTGTTCTTAATTTCTCAGTTGTAATTTATTTAGAAACAACTTCAGTAGACCTAACATCAAACAAATTACTCAGTGATTAGTAACTGATTAATTTAAAAGGTTGTTCGTTTTATAAAGCGGTCACGTATTTTATAAACATGTATAGATGTTACGTACTAGTGCGATTTCATTCTAATGGTTTATAATTCGCTCTATATGTAATAACAATCAACTTCTACGTAATCGCTTGTCTACCTTACCTATCCCAAGTGAATAATTGTACCGGTCTTGATATCTTTGTGGTGATGTTTTAACCCAATAAACTTATATTTTTGATTTTATGATAATTTATAATAAATTGGTGAAAAAAAGAATAAATAACAAAATTAAACTACGTAATTTGAAGTTTACTATTATCGAATAGCTATAATTTCTGGGTGCAATTATTATTTTATGATAACCGAGATAATTCGTCATTACTGTTATAGAGCGGCGTACGTAAATGAAAATGCAATGAGTACAATGACGATTATGTACCGTCACGCTATAAAAATAATGTACAATATGGGAATAATAATAATTTTGTTCACATATAAATAAAAATACTACTTAGACATATATAGATACAAATTCAAACATTAACCTGCACTTTCATATCTCCTAAAACGTCTACAATATTTCTAAGGTTGTGAATACGTGTTCATATTTACATTTCCTCGCCCGATGAGCACTACGGTAAACCATGTAAATATGTAGTAATATTATTTGAAGGTTAATATTAAACTACACTTGCCAGGGTCAACTACATAGTCCAATGTAACCTTTTTCACCTTCTTTCTTCTATCTATCCCTGACAACTGATGGCAGCTTAAATGTAATTTGCTATATATTCATAGATCGTGGAGGCAATTACATTGAATTTATTTCTAAAAAACGCCGGTTTTCTTTGCTTTTTACATAGTCCGTCACAGAGAAAACCGAATTTTTTTAAAATAAAAACAAAAGTTTACTATTTTGGTAAAATTCATTTATTTTATTCTAAATAATCGCCTTTGACTTCAATACAACGCTTTGCATGGTCAATTAACATGTCGAATGAATTTTTAAGTTCATCTTTAGAGATATCCTTCAAGATCGCTGTCGATGCCTTTGTTTTCGACATTTTCTGGTTTAGACGTCGACATAACGCTGTCCTTTAATCGACAAATGTAGTTTGGAGAATAGCTATAAATTACAGAGAGCCAAATCCAGTGAATACGGTGAATGATTGACGATTAAAATGCCATTTTTAGCTTCCATTCAGAGCTTCAAGATCGCTGTCGATGCCTTTGTTTTCGACATTTTCTGGTTTTGACATCGACATAACGCTGTCCTTTAATCGACAAATGTAGTTTGGAGAATAGATATAAATTACAGAGAGCCAAATCCAGTGAATACGGTGAATGATTGACGATTAAAATGCCATTTTTAGCTTCCATTCAGAGCTTTGACGCTTGGTCTCTGGATCATATTGGAAACACCATGTCTCATTGCCAGTTACAATAGAATACCTGAAGTTTTCCGCCTTTTTTGAGTCTTTAATCAAGTCTGTTCAATGTTGAATTCAGTTAACTTGTGTGGTACAAACCTTACACAAATCTCAGTCCCAAATGCTCTGTCAAAATGCGATGAACTGAATCTTTGGAAGTATTTAATTCCATTTCCACGTATCGCAATGAGGATTTCGGCTCATTTCTGATAAATTTACGCACAAGTTTGATGTTATTTTCCGTAATCACAGACTTTTTGCACAAGGATGTTCATCATCATTTGTATCCGTACGACCGTCTCTAAATCCTTTTTACCAATCATGCACACTTGTACGTGATAAACACGTATCACCGTACACTTGTTTCATTAAATTAAACGTTTTAGTAAACGATTTACCAAGTTTAAAATAGAACTTAATATTTGCTCTTTGTTCGAAATTCATTTTTCGATCGATGCCAAATACACACTGTCACTTTTTCGCATTTTCTCTGCTTCTAATAGTGCAAATGTTATAATGTTATAAACTCCACAAAATAACCAATAAATGCATATCCCTAAGTGCCAAAATCTTAAATCATAAAACCATCTGACATAAAAACTAAACAATCCAGTCAATATTGGATAAAATAAATCAACCAATTAGATTGCACTGTACAGTCAACGCAAGCATTATGAAGAACTTATTATTATTATATTTTCAGAAATATAATACCTTTGATCTAAATGAGTCAATTTAAGTAAAACAAAAAGCATTTTAGCCTATTATGTTAATTATAAATTTTTAAGCCAGGCTTGCTCCTAAGACCGCCACTGAATCTACATAACTTTCTAGCATCTTGAAGTACAAATACAAGGTCGATATATCAAGTCTAGTCTAAGCGTTTAGGTACATGTATACACTCTAAAAGAAATTGCAAATTATCAATATTATTGATCAATAGAAATTTCTCTTTAGTTAGAGTGAGGTCTCAAACAGCATTCGAGTTTGTTCTTTATTCCTGTCATTTGCAATTTTGAGCAAATCTATTGTACACCATTTTATAATATTCGCCTAGGGTAGGCTGTATGCTTACATAGCGCTTTATTTTAGTAGACTTCATTTCTGTATTCACAAGCTTATTTTTCTATGAAAATATGCTGGACGAAAATTTATGTTCTGATTATAAATTTGCTAATTACCGGATTTAATATCTTTTAAAAAGTATTAAATTTTAATAAATGATAAAAGCAGATTTTCCTCTAGAATAGATATATTGATATTTGGTTTACGATTAACTATTAAACTAAAATTGTTGTTGACACTACATTAAGCAGTTCCATATAAATTACTAGAACTATTTTTAAAATTGAAATATTTTGATTTAAATTTTTTATGGTACCATTTTAAAAGATACAGCAAAAAATAAAAAATTCATTAATAAAGTAATCGAGTTGCTTAAAAAACGAACGATAATTTCAAAGACAAAAGAATGAAAAGTTTATTCCACTACATTCAAACTATTTATTAAAATAAACGGAATAATTCGCACTGTATACGTATTGGTATCATGCAATATAGTTATATTTTCGCCTATCTGTAGTTAATATTCAGGTTGGTCCTATGAATGTATCAGCTTGAGAGAGAACAATGGACGGTTGGAGGTTAAGACCCACGGTAGAGAATTACCGTGTTCGAAGTAACTTGTTTGTTTGGGCTGTCGAGGGTTACTCACTATAACGCCGGTTTACGGTCCGCCCTTAAATAGCACGACCCTTTCGATTTATGGAAAATTAGAAGATTATGGCCATTGGCGTTCTAGATGTTTCAAAAACATCAGGATATTTCTGATCAGGTGTGAAATCACATTTACTCACCCTATATGCATAATATATTCTTGTTATTTCTGGTTTGATTTGCTGCGTTAACTCTTTATAGACTCTTTGGAGCACTATTGTAAACATGTAAATACATTTCAATGCAAGATACGCATATTTCAATCGTTTTAATTAATTAAAACTTATATACCTTTTATCATCTTTAATATCTCTTACTATGATAATTAAATAACAAAGAAAATAATCTATACAAACAGATCTAATTCTGATGAAATAATATTTCGTATTTTGTAGTTGTATACTCATATTGTAACGAATAAAACAAAACTTACATCCAAATCGAGTAATTATAATACCATAACCTGATGAAAAAATTGTGTAATTACTAAATTGCTAAATCAGTTTTTGAGACTATGTTTACGAAATAATTATTATATCAATAACATACATATATGCAAAATATATATATATATATATATATATATATATATATATATATATATACGAGATGTGGCTATTAAATAACGAGACTGACGCTGGTACAGAAGAAGTGCGCATGCGCCAACCGCCAACGACTGAGAGTTATTTATCATGAAGCCTTCTTTTTCGAATGCAGTGCCTCTTGCCTCTGTAAACAAATCAATATAGCCGTAGACTTCGTTCGCATTAGAGTTATTTTTTTTTCTTCGGAAAAATGTTAAGTAACTATTAATCAACATTGCTACCTTCACGTTCTTGGTCAACTCCGTGAAGGAATAAGGAAAAAACGAACCGAATTGTGGAAGGACATATTATGGGTTCTCAACCAAGACAATACACCGGCTCATTCCGCATTATCAGTCAAGAAGTTTCTAGCCAAATACAGTGTTAGACCATCCGGCTTGTTCGCCGGATCTTGCGCCGTGCGACTTCTATCTGTTTCCTAAGGTAAAATCTGCATTAAAGGGAATAAAATTTGAGTCCGTTGAAGCTGTGAAAGCAAAAGTGGCACGCGTCCTGAAGGAGCTGACATAAGAAGGCTTCCAGCACTGTTTCGAACAATGAAAGATTCGCATGGAACGTTGTAGGGATAGAGGAGGAGTGTATATTGAAGGTGATAATAAGTAAATATGTATGAAAACAAAATAAAATATTTTACAGCGTTGGTCTCGTTATTTAATAGCCACACCTCGTGTATATATATATATATATATTTAAGGGCTTCACGATGAACTTTAATGGAAAATAATTTTTTTCTGCTATATTACATCCTTCCATTAACCGCAGAAAATTTTTCATTAAATTTTCTGCAATTAATTAAGCGATGTAATAGAAGACGGCACAGAGCGATACCATAATCGTACTTACCTTAATTTTTCCTACAGACACTAGAAATGTTAACACCCAATATTTTAATGAAGCAAACACAATTATAATTTAGTTTAAGCAATAAACTATGGAGTGAACATATATACAAAAAATATATTTATGGACAAAGAGGTGTATTCTACTCGGACTATTGTTTGCGAATAGAAATGGATCTAATAGACAAATTCCAATAATTAGTAACCAATAATAAAGTTTAGTGATTAAAAGCGAAAGGCAATAATTATTATCAAAAGTATTCTGACAATTTAGAAAATTATTATTTTTTCATTTCGATAGGTAATGCTGTAACTTGATGTAACGTGCATAGTAAGTACATGTTTATTATAAATTCTTTACAAAGACAATTTAATGTTGCTGTTTAAAGTTAAAATACAGGAGCTTATTTATATACGGTCATTAAACCTAAACCTAATTACAGTTATAATAAATATAACTTTTTTACTTTACTCCTTGACTCCAATTTTTTATTAATCAACTTAGTGTACACCATCCACAACAATAATTAGATATTTCATAAAAATAATGAAATACACTTAAAATAGCATTTAATGCTATCATCGAGCATGCTATATAAGAGTTTTATGTCGTTTAAATTTCTACGTTTCTTTACATAAATCAAAGTAATATATATCGAATAAAGAAATAAAAATATAACCTTAACCCTATGGTAAGTAAGACCTAGTATGTCTAAAATGTAAATATTTAATTAAATTTCTCTGAACAGACTTTAATAAACCGACCTATGCTTTATAGGTTTGGTTAAAATAATTTGAAAGTGAATGCTGTAAACTACAATATATGTATATATATATATATATATATATATATATATATATATATGTGTGTGTGTGTGTGTGTGTGTGTGTAAAAATACTTCGACGCTCAATATAACAAAGCCAATTAAATGAAGTTTAAGAAGCAGTATCTCGTCATCTATATAATAGAAAACTTTAAAGAAGTTAGTAGTAGATGACATCGACTTGTTAATTGTTACTTATAGTCTCTGACAAGTATTAGGTAAGACTCGATAAATTCGTATGAGTTGATCACTTATTGACGATGCAATGATGATTGATTATCCAATAAGGCGGTGATTCAAATATGTCAACTCTATTTTACAGGTCACTATTACTGTATAATTAATACTATACTAATTAGGCTGTCCAATTAAAAGAATTCATCTCTCTATGAATTTCATTGATAATTCTAAGTTTTGGGAGTAAATAGTACGTACACTGTACCTTTCACTAATTCCACAAGAAAAATAGTGCGATGTGAGGTGTGAGATCAGGACACCTCGGTGGTGAGAACTGGAATGTCAGGTCTTCATTCCCCATGTGACCTATCCTTTCATTTAGGAAGCGTCAAATATTCAGGTGCGAATGGGGTATAACCCTCGTGTTAGAAAAGGTAGTCTTTATTCATTTGAGGGACAAGCCAATTTTGGAGAATTCTAAAATACGTTATTCCAGTAATCGTGTTTTCAACAAAAAAGAAAGTTCTATAAACCTCCATCAGCGATATGGTACAGAACGCATTTATTTTCGGAATGTCACTCTCACGCTACAGAACTAAACGAAGTTTTTACAGATTCCATATGCGAACAATGAGTCTATTGATTTTACCATTTAGATGAAATGTCGTTTTATCGCTAAAAATAATACAAGGCAGAAACAATTAATCTTTCATATTTCGGAGCATACGGTCACGAAATTCTGTACCAATTGTAGGTGGTATGTTTTGTAGATTAACCTCAACACACTCCAAGCGTATATTTGCGGTAGTTCTCTACTCGTTGATTTCATTAGGCAATACTCAAAACTAACTTGAATGCACTCCACTTTCTCCTCCAATACATATTGTAGATCCACTTCCTCTTCAAATTGTTGGCCTGGTCGTTTACTCTTACACACAAAAGTCACTTTTATCAAAATGTTTAGTCCAACAACAAACGCTCTGCCTCGTTGGAAATTCAATGTTAGCAGTTGCAGACTCACTTTAACTGAACTTACGAATTGAAAAATCGTGTCTTACATAGGTATCTTGTTTACAATTGACGCTATGCGGCCCTAGAGTTACTCTAGCGGTAGTACTCAACACTTTCTAGCATCCACTTTCAAATATAATTAACAAAATTCAAATACAGCAAACAGTGCGGGAAGTCAAGACATTTGAATTGTGTCCATCTTTTTCTAGCATACTGCATAATGATAATAATGTATTTTCAATCATTTTGATGAAGTTATTTACGATTATTTTAGGATGGTAATTATTAACTAAACTACTATTTCCACTTTTTCTTGACGGAAATGGTTTTAGATATTTTCCAGCAATCAGAAAATTGCATCCAACGATAATACAGTCTAATTAGAAAGCTGAGGACGTAGTAATGGCTCAGTATATTTTTTCAATTTTTTTTAAAGCTTCCAAGCATTATTCAAAGGAATTGGTTGATCAATTAGCTAAGTGTCAATGCTATATAAATTATAGAGCATAAAGGTTTCTATATTTTTGTAGTTTTTAATATTTTCGGCAAATTAAACAATGAAGCCCTCCAATATATCCTCACATTAAATGTGTGAAGTATCTATTAATTACATTTTCATTGATTATAAAATACATAATATTGTAAAATATAAACCATTTTTTAAACTGATTCAATGTACTTATATAATTTACTGTCTGATACCATTATATGTTTACTACTAAAAATAAATTTATGAATGAAAACAAGAATAATATTTTTACTACAGTGAACAATCTTTCACGTCAACTTACTTTTCAACTTAACTAAAATAATTAAAAATACTAGTATTTTTTTTTCTCTAGAAAGTGACAGATATATTCGTCTGAAGAACAGTAGATTTTATGCAAATAATGCTAGGGAATAGATTTTTGTAAATATCTTTAAAATAAATTTGCCTTCTAAACCTACAAAAAATTATTTCAACATTATATTGTAATATAGTTTTAAATGAGATAATAATTCTAACAGTTTATGAAGTTATATCGTGTTTGTCCATATTTTCGTAAACATTAGTGTATACTCTCCAATGGTGAAATAATAGCATGACTAATGTTCATAAATACACAGATTATTAAAATTTTCTCTTATTTTATTTTTTAGTTATTGCATGTAACAATAGGAATAACGCACAATTTTTATTATTAATGCAATTAGATTTCTCAGTCCATATTACAATCATGGACAAAATTGACGAATATATTTTGTTTACAATTACTACTGAAAAACAATTTTAATTTATCGAAGCAAACCTATATATGTGCTGATGATAGGCAGGCATGAACACTCGCTTTAATATATTTTGATGTTTAATTTATAAAAATGGCATGTATTAGCCTCTCGCGCATTTGATTGTAAAAAGACTCTCATATAAGTAAAAATTATAGTGAATTTTGTCTTTCGAAGTGAAATTAAGTAAGCAATAGTGATTTGTATTCGCACTGCCTCTATTTAAAGCAACAGTTAGACAATATAGAAAAGCTATAACGACCCGGATTGTAACTGTACTTAACAAAGGATGTAAACAAAAAAATATCGCATTACAATCATAGAGAAGTCAATCTATATTATCGAATATTTTAGAAAGGTATTAAAAGACTAGAAATTTCGTACAAAAACACGATCAAGGACTCAAAAGATATACAACAGCAATAAACAACCATTTTTTGATACTTTTACACGAAATTGCACATCGACATCCATGCATTTCAAAAATGACCTACGAAATGTAAGACGAATTAATGTTAGTTTAAAAACTATCAGGCGATAATTAAAAGAGACAGATTTAAAGGCAACACGCCCTGCTATAGTACCACATCTTCCCAAATATCACAAAGCCCGTCTAATAAAATTTACTAAAATACACGTATAATGAAATACCGAGCACTGGAAAAATATTCTGTTCAGGAATGAGACTAAAGTTCAATTATGGAAGCCGGATCGACAAAGTTGTGTCAACAGAAGAGCTGAAGAAACGTCGCCAGCTGTATTATCATAGTATCCGATGTAGAGCCACAGGCGGAGCACCGGATTCTAGGATAATTATTGCTAATTATTTAAGTTTTTTTTCTAAATAAAGAGTGTAAACTCTAGCTATGATGGTTTGGGATAACATTTCGCTGAAGACAGGTAAAGTTTTAGTTTAAAATATTTGTATTCTGATAGTAGAAGTAATTTTTGAAAGTGGCGACATAATGCTTTCTGGAAGTATTAGTTGTTAAGAAGTCATCGAACTCGTGAAAGTAATTTAAATGAATGATTAGTTGACAAATATATCGAAAACATCTTACAAAACATACTTTGCCATATTTCAGTCATATTATGAGACATTCGTCATAATGCACAATAACACTCGGCCGCATACCACTGAATAGTAGCTAATTAGTTTAATACAGTCCAGATTCAAAAACTAGATTGGCCACCATATAGTTCAGAATTAAATCCGATAGATCAGATGTGAAATGAGCTAAAACACAGCATACAAAGAAGTACAATAGAAAAACTTGGATTTATATCACATTATGAATGGAACTCAATTCCTCAAGAACACATTCAAACTCTAATTGACAGCAAGTCAAGGAAGATGCATTTCAAAATAAGAGTTCAAGGAGGTAATACTCGTTAGCAGCTATACCATAATTTGCTATCCCAGTATCATTTATGCCAAAAGCAAATATCCTTACTTTCATAAAATTTAGTTTTAATGACTTATCTTACCAAAAAACTAGTTCACCTAAAATTTAAGAAATAAACTGTTTCTCTTAGTACGAAGTATTTAAATTATTTGATTCATCAGAATTTATTTTTCAAAAAAAGATTATTAAAATTTGAAAATGTTCGAAATATTATTCACGCGTTTATATATAAATTCATTAAAATAGTTATAGTTTCTATAAAAAACGCATTCTTGAAAATGAAATTTTGAATGCGCGAAAACACATTTAACGTTGTTGTGACCTAGAACTATCTATTTACATTCTTAATGTTGCGTGCGTTCTTGTTTACTCACGAAGTATTATTGTAACCATTTGAAATAATCATGTAAAGAATAAATCTAAAGTAAATAATATATTATTTATATAAAAGAACTATAATTTAATAAGCATTATGCGCAGGGAAATTTAATTGTTACGTTTGATACTTATGGTTAACTTGCAAATTTTGCATTTCAGTAATTACAAATGCAGATATTATAAGAAGCAACACACTACTATTAAAATACTTAATACTTAAATAAATTTACCGGAGACTAATTTAATTCCTCTTATTTTAGGGGAGTTAAAACAATCATTTGAACTAATAAATTCCATCAATATGAATGAATCAACGTTTCCCAAATTATGGTTTTGTACATTTTCAAATCGTTGTCGTTCATCATACAATTTTAATTTCTGTTGAATCTAAATACTTTAAAATAAATACGTCTATTTCTTGACAAAAACTTTGGAACAAAATTTGTAAATAGATAATATGAGTCTTCCAACCCAAGGGACACATTCGAACACACCCAAGAATTGATCGGAAACATTTTAATAATTTAAATTTATAAAATACTCTATCCTAAATAAGTATTCGATAAATCTATATATTTGACGATAAAATACACAGGTGCATATACTCTATTGTTTTGCGACACTTCTTCTTCAGATGCTTGAGGTAAACTAAATTTTAACATACCACCCTCGACAGAAAAAATTGGTACACTTAAATTGCTTTATTGTGAATAGGTGTTTTCTATTAATTTAATAATAATCATTTTGACTTATCTGTATAACTCAGAGTGCCCACTTAAAAAAGCCATGCACAGTTAACTGAGTTAGAGGGGTGACAACGAAAACGGGCGGTCGTTACGTCGAATTGTCTAAGAATTTAATGTAGGTAAAAATAGTATCCTCAGAATTAAGCAGAGGTGGGCTATTGGGGCACGATTAACAAAAAAATGTTGTTCGTCAAGAAGATCGAAGATTTCTACCACAGTTAATGATGCAGTATTTATTAATTACCTACGAGATAATTCCCTTTCTACTACCGTAGCAGCAAAAGAAAATACTGCACTTTCTGCGACCCATGTAGCAGTTTTTTGTCGAATTAGAAATTATAATTTAAGAAAGTATTTATTGCTAGAAAAGGATTTCTAACTCAAGTCCATCAATAATGACATCTGAAGTTTGCAGAAGAGTACAATTTTTGGGAAAATTTCATCTTTTCAGATGAAAAAAACGTTTCAGTCATGCCATAATGGTCGATTAAAGTTATGTAGATCATGCAGCAGTAACATACGAATATGTTCACCAACTGCAAAGAAGTGGACGTTTTTCTACAAACGTTTGGGCTTGGATTAATGTTTTAGGAAATTTCTTGGAGAATAGATGAACGATTTACAGAAAATGGTTACAGAACCGCATTAGATAATAGAGTGATACCTACTGTAACACAAATATTGCTGTAAAACTTAATTTTTTAACAAGACAACAGTCCTATTCATATTTCACATGTTCTTAGGAATGGGTTAAAGAGAATGAAGTCTCTATATTACCATAGTCGGCAAACAGTGCCGACATAAAACCCACGGAGAATGTCTGAACTTTATGGCAAAATGTGTAATGTCAATTTTAGACCCAGAAATTCAGAGGAGTTGCCGGAAGATGTAGAAAACTGTTGGGAAGAAATCACACCAAAATACAGACGAAGTTTAATTTATTCAATGCCATGACGCCTTCACAGTGTCATTGAGCGAAACGGTGGTTTCACAAAATATTAGCTATATTTATTCATTTTATGAGTAATGTCAAATTACAATATATTTTTTCCCTAAATCAATTTTTTTAATCATTTTTTTATTTGTTACTCTAGAAACAAACATTTACTATTAAGTATCCTTTTACAATTATTAAATAATGCTAAATTCGCTACTAAGACTTCCTCCATTTTTTATGTTGCTCATGGTACGCTGTAGAACTTTAAGAATATCCTATTTTGTACAGTATGTATAATAGTAAACTTGCAACGTAAATCACAAGTTCAAATAGTGTGAGAGTCTTTTATATTCATACCTTGACATACGGTTATTATTAATTAAATGATTAGCGAAAAAAAATCCATTTTTTATTTATATATGAGTTAGTATGTTCTAATATACACCTGGGCATGTGCCACATACTAACTTGTAGACTCCCTACTTTCTGCTATTATTGGATTGGCAACTAAGTACTTTCGGTTTTGTAGTATAAAATAAAACACTTTTTTTTAAAACAAAGAATAGTCTTTAATCAATTATATATTTTCCATTCTGCTCAATGATCTTTTCCCATCTTCCTTTCAGCTGCATGATTCCGCACTCATAAAATTTCTGGTCCTTATCACCAAAAAACTGAACCAGGTGCGAGTGAAGGTCATAGTCATTTGTGAAAGTTTTACCATTCAAAGAATTCTGCAAACTTCGAAATAAATGGTAATTAGATGGTGCTAGATCAGGGTTGTATGGGGGATGTGGCATCACTTCCCAGCCAAGCTCCAATAGTTTCCCACGAGTTGCCAAAGATGTGTGAGGCCTTGCATTATCTTGGTGGAAAACTACACCTTTCCGATTTGACAATTCTGGCCGTTTTTCTTTGATTGCTTCATCCAGTTTTATTAATTGTTGACAGTAAACATCAGAATTGATCGTTTGGTTCCTTGGAAACAGCTCAAAAACACAACACCTTTGTAATCCCACCAAACTGACAGCATGATCTTTTTTGGATGCAATTCGGCTTTCGATGTGGTTTGAGCTGGTTTATCGTGTTTGTTCCATGATCGTTTTTGAACTATGTTACTGTACAGGACCCATTTTTCATCACCAGTGATGATTCTTTTTAAGAAAGGGTCGGTTTCATTTCGTCTAAGGTGCATATCGCAAAAGTTGATTCTTTGTGTTAAATGAATTTCTTTCAATTCGTGAGGTACCCAAATATCAAGCTTCTTAACTAGCCCAAGACATTTTAAATGTTTTTCAATTGTTGTGTGCGATACATGTAGCCTCTCCGCAACCTCTCGAACAGTTATATGATGATCTTCTTCAATTATGACTTTGATTTGGTCATCATCAACTTCAGAAGGCCGACCAGAACGTTGCTCATTTTTGAGGGAAAAATCACCAGAACGGAATTTTTTATACCAATTCTGACACGTGCGCTCTGTTAAGCAATTAGCACAATAAACTTCACATATCTTTTTGTGAGCCGCAGCAGCTTTCTTCCCTTTACGGAAATAAAATAGAAAAATATGTCGAAAATGTTCGTTTCTGCACTCCATTTAAAATTAACCCACAACTAATAGCTTTAATAAAAATCACGCACTACTTGCTTCTGAAGTTACGTCAATGTGACTAGTATCACGCGACAAGTACAGCACTAACATACGTTATACAAAAAATAAAGCAACGCTCTCTATCAGTTAAAACCGAAAGTACTTAGTTGCCAACCCAATATAAGTTGTGTCACTATTATTTTTAATATATTTTAAAAAGGTATCATTGGTTGTGAATGCTAGTTTTAAAATTTCTTTCTTAAAATATTTTATCAATTCTATCTGTCTTTATTCAAGCTAGTCATCATTATGAATTTTCATCAGGTAAAACTCGAATCAATTCGATATTCAATAAAACAAAATAGCAGTTACATCAATATACATACATATGAATGAAAAACCAATAATTTCTATATAGATGCCAAATACATTTTTCCATTCTCCCCAAAGTTATTAATTATAGTACAAAAAATATCAAGAAGGGGTAATATCACAAATTACTAATGTTTTTACTTTTAGTACTTACATACTTTAATTTAACAGAAATATTTTATTGCATTTATATCTACTTATAAATGTTAAAATCACCTACCTATCACACCACAATGTCAACATTTAGATCATAATAATTAACATATATAATATACGGACCAATACCTAAATAATTCAAGGTTGCAACTCAATATATGTGCAACTACAATAATTAAACTACACTTATTAATGAAAATTTCAGTAATAAGAAAAGAAAAACACTCAAAATTAGTTATAAAAATATATTTATTAAACTAGTAGTTTGTTAATAATAAATGAATAAATAAATAAAAGAAATAGAACATACACATAATTTTTAAAAACAAAGAAATTCAAAAGAGAAAGGAAATTTAATAGAAATAATGGGAGATCAAATCATGCAAAAAACATTCAATGAGACGACTCACGGTTTTGTTCTCGAATTTGAGGGCGTCTTCGTCCGTGCAGCCCAGGCTACGCATGTATTTCAAATACGTCGTGGTTATCGGCAGCGAGTAATCAATTTCTTTCGGCATGAAATATTTTCTCTTTTCCACTTCTTCCCTTTCTAGAACCTCGACGGGTGACCAGAGCTTAGGAGCCGGGGTGGGTGGATTTTGTGGCGAGGGATTATCTGATAAATGATTGAGATGTCGCTTTTTCGGTGGTGTCCTGGGAGGATCCCTGGACGTGAGATTGCAAACGTCTAGGGGGTTGCTTGATCGTTTGGGTTCCGGAGGGCTGTTCGTTCTTAATGAATCCTCGATTTTGCCCTGACTTTGAGAAATGTCCCCGTTTCTTTGCGAAAGATCTAACGTTTGACATTGCTGGTTGTGGTGAAGCTGATGAGATAAGGGCAAAGTGGTGACGCAGTTTATAGTAGCTGTTATACTATTGGAGGCAGGAATAGTGGACGTTTTAAGATCCTCGTGTTGTTTCAGAGATTTACTTAGATCTAGGTAAGTTATTTCGGCTTGAGATATTTGCGGGGCCGTCTGAGAAACAGTAGTTGTATTCAGAGTTTGGGGTGCCGGCAGGGTTGCTAACGGTAATACCGGCGCCGTAGTCGGTACCAAAGGAAGCGTGGGACTCGGACTAGGGGTCGGTAGAACTGAAACGGGTGACGGGGAACGAGGATGTTTCTGACACTCCGTGCAACCCAGAAGGAAGCGAGTGACGGCTTCCCGAGGCAGGAACGCGTACGTCTCCGTTATCTGGAATGAAAACAACAATTGGTAACATGCGACTGGCATTTCAATATACGTTTTTACGTGTGCCTTTGTATTTGTATGCATCGGAGAATTATGTAAATCGCAGACTGTTTTAGTTTCGCATTCGCTTCATGTATTACGAAATACTCAAATTTTAAAGAGATAGATTTTCATTACATTCTCTACCTATACTTTTCCTATAAGAAATAAAAACTATTACAATTACTCGCTGATCACAAAGAAGTATCAAATACGAAACAGACAATTAATTTAAACTGATGTTTCTGATTTTATTTGAGTGTTAGCATTTGCATTTTTACAACAAAAAATTTGTTATTATTGTAACTTAATTACTTTTTTGACATTAACAATACTAAATTAAAGGGAAATTTTACAAATAATAACCTTTATCGATGTTTTTTAATAAAATACATAATAATAGCATTAGCAATAGATTTCTGAATAAACAATAGAAAAAAACCTAATTTCATCTAGATTTTAATAGAACGGTAAACATGGCAGCAAACACTGATATTAATAATAATGATAGTAATAAAAATTCCTTTATATGAAGATACAAAGCATCATAAAGCGTATAAGATGTATAACAGCATTGCAGTATCAACCGCTTACAGTTTGAGTTCAAGTCTGTATATACGAGTATGGTCCCATAAGTACCTTGCCTGACTTAGAGATGGAGGTAGTTGTTTCAAAAATATCACTGTATTAGAAAGTACACAATCTATAAAGCATATGTTTTATGTTTGAAGACGCCACGTTGTTTAGTATTTGTTTGGCAGCCATCAATAGTGAACGTTTTCAGCGAATTTGTAAAAATGGAGCAAATTGGTCATTGTTACATGATACAATACTTTTATTTGAAAGGCCTCAGCCCAATCGATATAAAAGCTGAACTGAATTCTACTCTGGGTGAGTCTGCTCCTTCGTTTACAACAGAGAAATATTGGGTAGCAGAGTTTAAACGAGGCCGTACGAGCTGCCAAGACGAGAATTGCAGTGGACGACAAAATGAGGTGACGACTCTAGAAATGGTGAAGAAAATCCACAAAGCGGTACTGAATAATCGTCGACTGAAAGTGTGCGAGCTAGCAGACATAGTAGGCATTTCAAAGGGTGCGGTACATCGCACGCTTTAATGTTATCCTGTTTTTGGAATGCATATGATGATTAAATCCGGTTGAAGGATTAAACTGCTGAACTAATAATATTCGCAAATATCTTTAAATAATCAGCATAAGCAATGAAATTGTAACGAATTAAAGTGAACGAACCATTTAAAGATTAAAATTTGATCCCCGCGGTATGTCTAAGGAGCGACAAACCCCGAAGAGGAATTGTTATTGTAGCAGACGTATGATGTACGGCTAATGAGGTACGATGCAATTAAATCCACAAATTTAGAAAAAAAAAACTAAAAGTACCAAGTTTAGCAATAAGTTATCGATTATGTGAAAAGCATTGGAAAAATCAATATGGATTACATCCACCTAAAAACGATTATCCCATGCTTCCCTAATAAACTGTTATTTCTAGTAAATTCATAACAGTGGACCTAATTTTTGACAAATCCATGTTGATATACGGCAAGATATTTTATTTAGCGTTGGCAAACATACTCGTAAAGTTTTGCAAAATTAGACAATGTATCAATTTGCCTGTAATTAATAATAATGTATAATCATTTATAGAACCCTTCTTATGGATAGATGATAGATATTATGGATAGGTGATATTTGACTAATATATCGAATACACGGGACAGTAGTAGTATTAGAGGAAAGGTCTTGCTAAAGCAGAACAAAGCACTATGGCACATTTATGAAAGCAGAACAAAGCACTGTAGCACATTTACATATGAATTTGTCAAGGAAGGACCAATCTATGATAACCATTTCGTCATATAACTCAAAGAAATTAGCTCGTTTGAAATTATAACAGGTATTATTATTATTATTATATGAAAAATCAGCACTAGCTTCTATATGAACTCGTACTTTCATATTTGTAAATTTTATATCTAACGAACTGCATATGAAATTTAGATTTTGGTTTACGAACATTTTGGCAATAGAACTGGATAATTGTTAATTTTAATAGGTCTCTTCCTTACTTCTGTAAATGGATCGTATTTCTTTCTATAAACGTAAAGCTGTCTAAATGCAATGCTATAAAGCTTTTGCTTCATCAGACTTGTAGGTAGCAAACATCTTATTTAATATGTGTGTATGCAAGCATTAAATCGAATACTTGAAAAACTATTACAATATTTGTCAGCAAAGGAAGGTTTTCGATGGGATACATGCGGTCGACAAAACAAAACCTACCCGAGGAGTTCTCAATGAATGAAACGCGTAGTAGTCAGTACTTTGTCGATCATGTATGTGTATGTATGTAGAAACTGGTTTTAAATATACATGAGAAAACTTTGGTTCAGAAAATCTTTTACGTGGAACACATCAGAAATTTTGAGATGCATAAAAAATTGGCAAAAGCTACGATATATCCCTTTTTTTCCAATGATGGGCAATAAATTAGAACACAACTTTATATCAAGAAAAGAAACAAAAGAAACATAATGAGTATAAACTTAGAAGTTTAACAATTGTTCGGACAGTTTTTGAAAAATAAAATAAATAAATAAATATCTAACATTTAATTAACAACTTTTCGTTAATTGATCTAGATTAAGTAAACATGTAAGTTTCAATTAAATAAATAGAAGTTTTTGGTAAATTGAATTTCTTCTAGATATTTATCAACACATAAATAATTTAGATTGTAAAATTTACAAAAGCACTTGCCAATATTTAATGGACAAATAATGCTTTAGGAAGTGACGCTCCAAATCGGATAATTGGAAACATAGGTGTTATAAAGGATTTGGTAAGGGAAAGAATTTTCTACATGATGATTCCCATGTAGATAGCCCAATACTGTAGTTACACCTAAAAATATATTGTCTATACAGTGCGTGCTAAATAATGACCACAATATGATGCATGTTGAAATAGAAGAGGCTTTACAGATTTGATTTCGATATGTTCGCAAAATTTTATATGACGAAATTCATATAAAAAACGAAGCGAATTCAATTACATTAAATGCAATTACATTAAATAGATACATATACCACGTTCCTTGAACGACAAGCAAAAGAATTAACGTATTCCGATGTTTTTCTCAATAGAAAAAGTCTGAAATTATTTCTAAAATAGTAGCAAGGATAAAATATGTATACCATTCTATGATATTCCTATTTGTCTAGCAAATGATGTCTAGATATATGAAAATTACTCAACTCCAACGATTGTCAAGGAACAAAGAAATGTATGCAGTATTTTTAAACGGGAAAGTTTAGCCAGTTATTAAATTTAAAGAAAAGAAGACAGTAAATTCTCTCGCAAGAAAATTAACGTATTAACGTTAATGAAGGAAGTGAAAACAAGCCGACGTATATAAAGTTATGGATAGTGTTCTAATTCGTGCTGTCATTAAGAATTTCTGCCGAAAAGCTTATCAGCAATAACTGTTCATACTAAGATTCAGATACCATTCGAAGTTATTTTATTGATAATTATATTATATATTCCTGATGTTTTGTACCTGTATTAATATATTACAACGTAACACTCTATACATATGTGCATATGTTCATATATGAAACATATTTAACAGTAAATAGAACAAGAAAGTGATGTACCCGACCAAATAACCGCATTTCCATATCGCGAGTCTGCAAACGTTAAAATATTGACAATCAACAGGTGTTGCATCCGCCGAATATCAAGCAGTAGTAGCGATAGCGGTTGCCCAGTCAACCAAATATATCGGATTAATATTATAACGAGTGTCTGTTAGGCAAGATGTATGCCATTGGTAGTCATTTCTGCCAGCCAACTCGATATATCGATTCGTGGCACCTTTACGCACATGATGGAATAGTTTATTAGTTGATAATTGATACATACTTTAAAATACGTTTTTGTCACATTGATAAATTCAATTATAAGGTATGAATAATCTAATTATTATTCAGATGTAAGAAACAAAGCAGTATTAAAATTGTGTATTATCTAGTTACGCTCATTTAACAAAATTCTGTGTTTAGATTATGAAACTAAAACAGTAAACTTAAATTTAATTAATTTAAGTTATTTCTTTTAAGGATAGTAGCAATCATTTTTTTCAACAGAAACCATTCTTACATAATGTTGTAATAAATAATTTATCGATTTAATGGTAGTTTCATATATACATAGACATACATAATACACTAAGTATTTGCCAGGTAATCAATAAAGATAATGCTGTTTTTTTATATAAAACTTAAACACACGAAGAATTTTTTTTAAACAATTTTATTCATTAAAAGAATCACCTTCACAATCTATTACTATTTGCCAACGAGAAACAAGTTTGGTTATGACAATAGATAAACGCCCGTATCCTTTCCTAATAAACGATCCTTTCGCTGGACCTTCAGGATGTTTACCTGTTAATAAGTTCTCAAAGAATGCCATGGTATTGTTACTCTGAAAGCCCCTAAGCCAATATTGAAGCACAGATGCCTAAAAGAAAATAAAAAGTAGCTTCGATATTTAGTTAACTAAAGCCAAAAAAGAAAAAGGGGTTCCCTTTGGAGTAAAAAAAAAAGTTAATCTCTATACAAGTTTATTATATGTTCATTTACTTTTGATAATACACGGTATAAAAGGTTTTAATATTAAGCAAATATTTAAAAAAGAAAACGCTTACGTTACTGTTCAATTCTCCAATATAAATATATTGATAATAATCCTCTTCTATTCATATAGTTGGTTCACACTTGTGAAACGAAAGACAAATTCGATAGTATATATGCCGCTTATAGGACACTTTCCAAAAACAAAAAAAGAACGCAAACAAAATATAAGCAATAAATTACGAAGAATAATAATGTTCAGCTTACAACTGAATTGGTAGTTTCTTTAAATAATTGACACTATGATAAAAAAAAAGAAAAGATTGACTGTGGCCTATGAAAGCAAAAGATTAAATGAATTTAAAAAAAATTATTATAATTAGCTGATGGTAAACTAATTAATTGTTAGCGAGTAAAATAAACAATTATGGCTAGCCGTACAGTGAGCCCTTACTGAAGTTAGAGTTAAAAGGACAAAAAAAGGCAATAAATGACTAATAAATCAAGAACTATTAGTTAACGCAGTCCTTAATAAATGCAAATGAAGCCAATTAATTAATGAAGGTATATTTTAATAACAAAGGCTGTCTAACGAGTCAACAATTAGTTACAGCTATTAAATTCTATAATATATATATGAATAGATAATTGTATAAATACCCTCTATTAACTAGCCTTGCTCTTAAATTTACACTGGGGCTTGAATAACACACAGCAGGATCTAAACGACCTTATATGATCCCGTAACTAAACTATACGGTAGAATCTAAACCCAACCACTGATACCACAGCCTTAAGAAACAAATAATAGTTACAATAAACTAATATAAAAGTAATAATAAGTACGAACGTCTTTGATCTCAAGTTTTAGTACTCAAATTCGTCGAGGAGTCAGATCACGGCGATGTACCAAGGCTTTGTTAAACATTACCATTGCAGGTTAAACTCTGTCGTCTTATTCAGATGAAGGTGGGATCTTTATATATAAATAACTCCGCCCGTTCGGCAATTAATAAATTACCTATCACTATGGGTAGAGAAAAAAACAGATAATGTAGAAAAAAACCAAAGAGGAATTAGGCCACTACGAAATACAAAATTTTTATATTCCAAACATCTAATTGGTTTTGAGGGTTAATTAACAGGATTAAGATTGTCCCTTCAGTAAAATTGCCAATATTAGTCCAACCGGAATTTTTCGACCTCAAGTCGAGTTTTTATCGACTTATCTGACTAATCCCATTAACTCGATAAATAAATCAGTCTACATGTATTTTCCAAGATACACATTGCAGGAATTGTAATAACTATTCCCAATATAAATCTAGCACAACTAGTAATCCAAAGTGGAACTTTTAATGATCAATAAAATTAATGATTAATTGTTCTTAAAACCCAAAGAATTGACGTTTAAAATATAGATAACATCGTACACACATAAGATTTACACATGGAAATTAATATGTTCAACCTGTCAGTTAATCTTGAATTGTGGTCCAAAATGTAGAAGAACGCAAACGTCAAACGCTAATTTGAATTTGTTAAGATTTATTATGGTTGAAGAACCTTTACTGCGCCACTATATTTCTGATATGACACGACAATCAGAAGAATTAGTCATCCATCCAACAATTAGTCAGCCATTTAAAATGTATAAATGTGTATAGACTTATGAATAAATACTTTATACTCAAGACATAAAATTAGTTTCACGTTCCCGTTACATTATCTATTGTTTTCTTTTTTGTGCACAATGCATATATTATTTTACGATGAATTTCATTTTAAGAACTTCACAAAATATTTTATTATTATTATTTTGTATAATACCTCTCAATAATTTAATTTACTTAAAAATAAATTGAGTTAAAAGACAATTTTAGATTTAAATACTTTTTCATTTGCAGACTTTAATAGTCTAAATAATGCATGTACATATATAATATGTGAATACATTTTTACATTTAGAAACTTCCATCATTACATACAAATAATTAACATTTTTTTCTAAAACAACACTAAAAGAATACATTTTCTATGAAACGCAAGATGTTCAAGGTAATTTGTAATAGCTTCGTAGTAAACAATTTATATTTATTGAAACACTTTTAATTGTCTCTATCTTTCGTTTTATAAAAACAATGAAACATCGAATCACTAATTTAGTATAGAAATTTGCAATTTTTAAATTTACATAAAAAAAACTAAATTATTTTGTTTACACCTGAATATGATAGAAATCGAAAAATGAAATACGTACAGTTCGGTACGTCCTTTTTTGTCCAGCATGCTTTCCAGGTCTGCCTTCCAGTTCCACGTGTACGTTATATATAATATCGAAGAAATTTTCAACAACAGCTACTTTTCTGTAGACCGGTTCACCATTGGAATTCTGAAACAAAAATAGAATTTATTTAGAAACCATTTATAAAGTGATTTACTACTAGATTTTATTTAAGGAAAGAATACAAATAAAAATTTCCATATCACTTTATAATAAACTATTTTCTGACATGTATTGAGTTCTTAGTGACGCGTTCTTTTCTAATTAAAGAAAACGAATTTTTGAATATACTTACAGAATTTGCATTAGAAAGTATTGAAAAAGGCGATCGTTCATACGTAAGTAATTACAGACCCATAATCATGTTGTATAATTTTGCAAAACTTCTAGAATAGCTACTATACAAGCAACTTTCATTATGCATCAAATCTTTACATGTTGTGCAATCAATAGTTAGGTGTATATCTGGCAGATAGGTGTATATCTGGCAGATATACTACTCATTCGTAGGCTGATGTCATCCATATAGATTTCATCAAAGCCGTCGATTCAATCGATCACTCTTTATTATTGGCCAAGTTGCATATCTTTGGGTTTTCTCTTATTTTTCCATATAATTTCATCTTGTTTAACGTGCTAAATATATTATAATAGTTTGCAATCTAGACGGGTAAAAATCTGACTGCGGGTTTTAAATATTAGATCTCTTTCCATAATGTGATTTACGGCGTATTAAAAGACTCCAAAGTGTACTGTTGGCCTAATTGGTAAGATAGTCATCTAGCAGACGGCAGATACGTATATAGAATATGGAAATTATTGTTATATTAACATTATTATATTGATTGTGCCATCGTTGCATAAAATCACAGAAATACTTAATTAATTTCTGTGATTTTATGCATCGATGCAACGAAATATGTATGAATACATATATTTATTCACATGTGATTTTACACAGTATTGTGAAAAAAAGTTATTTCAGAATGTTCTGTATTAGCCACATGGTCGTCTTTATTTAAAAAAAAAGTAAAATAGTGCTTATTACTAACACTTTTTAATGATATATATTGATGTACTATTATTTTCGAAAAATTAAAAGAACACCTTTTCCCTAACAAACACAATAAATGTGCACAAAGAACAATAAATTATTGAATGTATCTATATTTTAAACAACGAAATAAATTGAGAAAACAAAACCAGGTACATATTCTCACAATATCTTCTCTATATACATACATAGTTAACGTCGTTACTTTTTTACTCTTAATTAATAGTTTTTAGTCGTACTCAAAACTGAAAGGAATAGAGATCGGATCTCTTTTTCCATCTTAAAATGTACACCTGTATAATAGAGCTTTTACCTAAAGCTTTATCAAGGCAAAACCATAGTAACCCCACGCTAGAGGCAGCTATTTTTCCTTTGTACGCTGTACCTCGGGAAAGGTCGAATCCAATCCCCAACTCTCGTTGCACCATCGAGATCTCCCAACCACCCACTCTCTCTTTCCTACCCATACTACCGATCCCTCCCGGGTTTTATACCCCTGGTTACCCTCAGCTGAATACCCCGACAGCCGGAGTTCTGCCGAATCATCCTCAAACCCTGCAGACCTCCGGAATATACCGCCCCCAACGACTGCCACCGCACCACCACCCACACTGATGCTACTGCTTCGCTCCTCGTGTCCTTAGTTCGGTTCCGTATTTTTAGGAGCTGGTTTTCATGTTGTAAAAAAGTTTCTTTGCGATATTTGTATTAACGTACGTGAACATTTTATTTCTGTATATATAACATTAAGTCTGTACAAGTAAAAAGTAAAAGTAAGTAATAAAATTTAAGTCTTTGGATGTATTACAACTTCAATGCATAAGTATCATGCAAATATTTTTTCTTCCGTTAAAAAGAATTAAAGATTCAATAATGTGCAGTATCTTACATGTATAACAAAAAAGATAGTTACAAACATGAAATAATATTCGATTTTTCCATTATTATACATTCATTCCAAAAATAAGTATATATTTTTGGAATATGAAATGCAGAAATTTTTGCAAAAATTGCGTGAATAGCAATAAATATATATATATATATATATATATATATATATATATATATATATAATATATATATATATTATATATATATATAAAAATATATTAAATAAAATTTGAAATTTTTAGTTTTCTAGTTTCGAAAGAAAAAAAAGAATTATTGCTATTCACGTTATATATACAAATGCAGAAATTTTTGCAAAAATTTCTGTTTCGTAGATACGATGTAAATAGTATAAGAAAATTAGAATTTTCAGTTCACATTGTAAAAGCGCATAATTATATACAATTCATAATGTCTGTGTGTTTCTAATTAATATCGGTTTCCATAATGCAATTAATGACACGTTAATAAATTCGAAGTTCACGGACTTGCATGGTCTAATGGTTATGATACCAGTTCAGCGTGCTGGATGTCGTGAGTTTGAGTCTCACCAGGGAAAATTTAATTTAAAATAGTCTTTTCCTATTACGCAGTCTTTATGATTAATATCTTTCAGGAATAATCGGAAATTGAATGGGATTATTAACTATAAATTGATATAAGTACATTAAGATGCAACCTGTTTTACAAAAATTGTCTGTCAATTTAAAAATTTCTTCTTTCGTTTAAGTTCATATAAATTCCTCCTTGTCCACTTCTCCCATATGCCTTGACGACAATCTTTCACTTATATTGTAATGGATCTTTTTTCCACAGTTTATAATAAGAAAAAAGTTAAGATGAAAATGTTAATATGTGTTTTCGACAATATTCTACAATCCATATTTCGTAGTCCGCCAAGAATTTTCTACGAATTTGTAATTATACTAATTAATAACAACTTTCCGTTTCGAAGGAAGCCTCAAACGTTATTGTCTGCAAATCAATGTTGTCTTGAATAGACTACGAGGTGTGGCTATAAAAAAACCAAATTAATACGAGTATTGTAAAATCTTTTATTGGTTTTCTTTCATAATTTTAATATTATTCTCTTCAATAAATTCCCTTCCACAAACTGTACACTGTTCATATGCATTTTCCATTGGTCAAAGCAATATTGCAAATCATTTTTATAAAGTATGTCATGATCTCCATTAGTTTTCATTTATAGTTTTTATTATATCAAATCCAGTTCTTTTCAGTGCTGATTTGACCTTGTGAAATAGAAAAAGCACTTGGAGCGAGGTTCGGTGAATAGGGTGCGAATTACCTCATGCCTGGGGCTAAACTTCTTGACATGCAGTGCAATATAGTTCTGATGAAGAAACCATGATTCGTTTTCCCACAATTCGGGTCTGTCGTCTTCTTACACAATGTTGTAACGTTGGTTCTTAGTTTGACATTTTGGGATTCATCGCAATTCTAAGAATTTAGGTTTCCTTTGAATAATTTGCAAAGTGTCAGAACAAATGTTCATCCGCAGTTTCTTTTGTTATATAAGGCTTTTAGTATCATTTTCACACACACTTTCTTCATGTTAAAACTTGCTTGTAAAATATGTTGAACACTTTTTTTGTCGATTTCTACTAATTCAGCAAGAGTGCGAATACTTAGCCGACGCTTTTTTTGGATCAACTCGTCGACATCTCCAATGCTTGCGTCCATTTTCAACTTGCAGGTCGTCTTTTCGAACTATTTGAAACACTCAAAACCACGAGTGCACAATGAACACCTACCTCCATATCCTGTCAATAAAGCAAAAGCTTATCTCGCAAATGATTTTACATTGACTACTACACATTGTTCTACTTTTACATTTTTCTGACGAAGCAAAGATGCAAGATCCACTTTGAACGAAGGCTACTGCCCAAAACAAATTTTCCTCTTTCCTCGTTCAAAGAAAATACATCGATCAAGATTTGACCCAAAGAAATGGTAATCATTTTTTCTAAACTTCGTGGAATTGTTATCCAGGAATATTATGAGCTAAAGATATTATAAAAGCTGCCTAGAGTATTTATATATACTACAGACCTTAAGTTCTTGCTCACCAAGAAAATAATAGAAAAACAAGCGCAATACTAACTGCAAATATAAATTTTAATATATGATTATAAGAAATGTTTTAAAAGCTTAAAAGAAAACTATTCTAACAAATTCTAACAAATATTGTTTTTGATCATGTACAGTATACATGTTGCTAACGTTGGATCCATAGTAATTTTGTGGATGTTAAAGAAGATTTTCACACTTCTCTGTCTAACTCATGCCATAATAGCTCCATAGAATTCATGTCAGGGCTCTGGGGAAGCCACTTTAAAATAACAACTATCTTTTCCCGTTTAAATTCTCCTAAATACTACCGACACAATTTGGATGTGTGTTTGGTAGCGTTGTTTTGCTAAAACACAAAGTTTTCTACAATTAGTCATGTTCCAGAGGAAATAGCATTCAATTCCAAAATTTCTCGTACCATTGCTTTCTTAGAATATCGTCTATTTTAATAAGAATGCCTACAGATGTTCCAGCAAATTAACCTCAAACCGTTACTGATCTTCCTCCAAAAGTTCCTCTTCTTGAATCAATCATCTCGTTCTGGCCCAGTGAATCTAAGCCCAGAACACTTATCTACTCTTCTAGCATGCAATATTTCTATTTTCTTGCTCAAGCAAATTGTTTTATTGTATTTTGCTTGTACAATAACGGTTTTCATGGAGCAATTTTCCCGAACAATTTTCATTGGCGTAAATACCGTTTCATCATTGTATCGCTAACTGGTTTATTCGGATTAATGTTAGATTCTGCTACAATTTCAGGTGCGGTTTATTGCTCGATCCCCTACTGGTGTTATTATTTATCGGTTTGGCCGTTTTTTATTCAAAAACTACTAGTTTCTTCATTTTTTTTTAATAATAGTCCACAGTTTTACGGTTTTTAAAATAGTAATTTTGCTATTTGCCTACTACTTTTGCCAAAATCATTAGTTACTATAAAAGCACATTTTTCGACTGACAGTTCTTTTCTACATTGCATTTGTCAAAATAAGGATATGATTTAGAACAATACATTAACCACAGCTCTTTATATGAAATGAAAAACCTCCCGTTACTTGATTTATGATCTAATATGGTCGAATTTAAAATTTCCGAAACAAAGATATTTATATAACCACCTTACTTGATTTGTAAAATGGTAATTGTATATAAACTAGTTATTTAAATGTATAAATGTCGAAGAATACTGTATGTATTATGTTTATCTTTCAATTAAAATTTTATAACAATTGACATTAGGCCAATGAATATGAATAATATGGGAATATACATATTGGCAATCACTTAGTGTACCTATTAGATGGCAAAAGAACGATGTGAAAAGTGAAGCGAGAAAAATATTTCGGGTGGGGACTGATAGTAATGTATGTGTTGCTATAATCATTTTCGTTAATTCAAAAATTCACCATACCTCGTGTACGTACGTATATACACCGGTACCTTATACACGCAATAATTACTATAATTTGCAAGAATATGTGCAAGCATTAAACACATTAATGAATATATAGCTCGTATGAAATCGACATATGTACATACATATACACAGTCTGTCGCAGAGAAATCGGAACTTCTTTAAAACAGTAATTCTTAGTGTCGCCGTCTATTAACAAAAATATGCCTTGGTAACGTAGATCCTTCACCAATGTTATATCAAAATATCATGACATTGGCATCGTGAGAAGCAGAGAAATTGCGCATAAAGTAACAGTATGTATTTGGCATTAGTCGAAAAATTAATTTTGAACAAAGCAAATATAAAGTTCTGTTTTAAACACGGTAAATCGTTTATTGAAACGTTTAATTTGATGAAACAAGTGTATGGTGATGCGTGTTTATCACGTACGAGTATGTATGAGTAGTATAAACAATTTAAAGACGGCCATACACGCATAGATGACGACGAACATTCTGGTGTAACAAAATCTGTGGTTACGGAGAGTAACATCGAACTCGTGCATGAATTTATCAGAAATGAGCCGAAATCCTCATTGCGATACGTGGAAATGGAATTAAATATTTCCAAAGATACAATTTATCGTATTTTGACACAGCATGACTGAGAGAGATTTGTGTAAGATTTATGCCACACAAGCTAACTGAATTCAACATTGTACAGACAGATAAAAGACTCAAAAAAGAACGAGAACTTCGGGTATTCTATTGTAACCGGCGATGAGACGTGATGTTTTCAATATGATCCAGAGACCATGTGTCAAAGCTCTGAATGGAAGAATTCAAACGAATACAGACTAAAAAAAAACCGTTTGGAGAAGTCAAAAGCGAAGGCAATGTTGGTTTGTTGTTATGATTCGAAAGGCATAGTGCACAAAGAGTTTGAACCAACTAGTCAAGCAGTCAATGTTGTATATTATGTTTGTGTTACGAAGCGTCTTTTGGCGCGTATTCGTCGTGTGCGCCCTCGATATCGTGAAAATGGTAGCTGGAGTTTGTTACATGACAATGCACCGTCTCATTGCTTGACGCTTATCACTGATTTTCTAACTACAAATGGCATTTTAACCATCAACATTTCACACCCTGTGAGTCCTACCCATTCTCCAAATTACATTTGTCAATGAAAGGACAGCGTCATGCCGACGCTGCAGCCATAAAAAAGGCATCGATAGCTATCTTCAATAACATCTCCAAAGATGAACTTAAAAATTCATTCGACATGTTAATTGACCGTGCAAAACGTTGTATTGAAGCCGAAGGCGACTACTTTGAATAAAATAAATGAATTTTACCAAAATAGTAAGATTTTGATTTTATTTTAAAAAAATTCCATTTTCTCTGAGATGGACTATGTAAATAATATCAAGTTAATTATGCGTTTCGATTCTGATATTAGTTGTTACTCTTTTCAACTGAAGTATTAGAAAACCACCAAGTAATATTGTAAATTAAAAACTTGAATAAATTACAGAAAACAAAATATCTAATTTCCACTACATGCACACATGTAAACAATTAAAAGAGTTGAGCCTTGAAGATGTCCCATGAAAGTGATGACGAAATATCAATGCCAGTATTGACGAAGACGCGATTCCAATTCGGAAGCTAAAATAAAAGAAATTAAAAGAGAAGAAATATTTGTAAAAATTATAAAGCCAGGAAAGAAAGCTAAGGGAAAATACCGCCAACTCATAGATTATAAAGAACAACCAGTTGAAAAGAAATATAAAACATAGTAAAAGCAGCCAATCTCTATTGCCACAATGGAAAAAATATACTAGTAGAAACAAGAACGAATATAATAGACGAATGAATGTAAAAATTAAATATCGTAAAATAATCGGTATTTCAAAGTTACGTACATTAGCCATGTGTTATCTATTTAACGGAATAGATGTATAGGTGTTTTAATTTGTACATCATACTTACGGTTAATTTAACAGGTTGACAGTAAAATTGACATTATCACATTGAATAAACAATGTTGTACTGAAGCATGCAGTACTACCAATCATCCTTACACACCTATTCAAAATGTTAATAATAGACATTCATTATAGCGACAAAAGCATAAATATTTGGAATAACATTAAGACACTGATCTGACTCTCAATACTGTTGTTGTAATATTGCAGTTGATTACTAGTTCAAAATTTAAACTCTAATAAATTAAATTTAATAATTTTGTCCCCAAAATTGTAATTTTTTCTATTTTATACGTGTCATTCAATCTTCTTGTATAAAGAGAGAATGTGTTAATAAGACGACCTCTATTAAATGGCATGGTATCGAAACACCTGATGTTACACATACACATAATTTAACAGAATATTTAATATTTAACAGAAATATAATGTATGATTTATGAGGTGCGATCCGAATGATTTGATCTTTTATTACAGTTAAAGGAATGTATTAAGAAATTATGAATTATTTTTAATTAATATCTGGTAATACCCAATATCGGCCTCTATTTAATATTATTTCATATGTTTTTTATATCTACGGCACTAATTAGGAGCACACAATTTTTTGAGAGACAGAGAAGGGAAGAAGGCCAGTATAACAAGAAAACAACATTTTTTTTGCAAAATTTTTTTTTAGGACCAACTGCATAATCACATTTTAGGGTATAAACATGGTAGCGCGCTGGAATTGTTATTTTCGAAAATTTGATAAAAAGATGTTTATAAAAAAATTTTTGTAAAAGTCAGTGCAAATGTCGTTACTAATGACAATAAGCTTCAGTAATTAAACGATGACCTCCTCATTTACAAAATAAAAGATTCGCTTGCAATAACAAAATACTTTTTTTCAATAATGATACTTTTGCCATTATTTCTTATAACCTCAAATAGTCGGGATGGCTAAATGGAATATACAGGGTTCTCAAGTAGTCAAAACCCAATTCGTTCAATTTTGCCATTGTTTTCAGCGCAACTGTGGCAGGGTGCATTGTCTTGGTGACAACCATCCCCAAACATTTTCTATGATGTTCAGGTCGGGGGAGAGCGATGGCCAATCAAAAGCACCATGCCGTAAGTCTTGAATATAACAATGCGCGCGGTGTGATTGGCATTATCGAGGTAGGAAAATAAATGACCCACCTGCCACAACGTTGGAAAATTTGTCTTTCACCTGTTGCAGCAGCTGGACGTACTTCCGAATTCTGTCTGCCCTTAACTATTACTAAATCAACAGGTCCGTTGTGAAACAGCTCCCCATACCATGACTGCCGCTTCGGCTCGCCTTCGTGACTGAATCACTTCGTCTTCACGTAAATCGTGGAAATGCAAGAAAACTTTTTTGGGCCATCTAAATTAAACTTCTTTCTCGTCACTGAAAATAACAGTTTGCCATTTTTGTCCACCCCATTTTTGCTTGAGCAAACCGAAGACATGCAGTGCGCTGAAATTCCCTTAAAGGAGGCCGTCGTTTAATTTTCAAACGTTTTAAATGCGGACAGGTCTTCAGTAACTTCTGTACAGTTATTACCGATGCATTCGTTCCAACGTTATTCGCGATTTGTCTTGCCGTTAATGCCGAATTAGCGGCTTCGCGTAATATGGCTACCCGAGCGTTCTCTCTCAGTTGTGTGTTGTTCGCCCTTTAAAACGTTTTCCATAACCAGCGACAAATCGTTGCTAAAATTGTTCACAACCTGGTGTGATCGACTTATTTTCTTTGCAGTAGCCCTTGAGGAATACCCTTCTTGATGGAACGCTTTAATTTTTCCAATTTCTTCCATACTTAAGCAGTTCTGTCGTCCCATCGTTGCACAATACCCTTAATTATAGATGTTTGTTTATCCGGATACACGTTGATAACTCGACTGTTTCCGGTAGCTTACTATTAAAATTACTGACACGTTTCAACCGGCGCGGTGCATTTTATATGTATGTGGTGGTTACGTCACCCAATGCATAACGTTAGGCACTATTGCGCAATAATGCGTATTATTTGCCATATCATACCATTACAAACTTGCATTGTATTTTTAGTAAATGAATTGTTTTTCAAACAACCGAAAGCTTGCAACAAGTCGGGTGGTCCTATTCATGTTGCGCGGAGTGTATATACAGACAGAGGAATATTGTCTCTATTATCTATAGGATTTTTCAGTGTCTAATATCAATTTCGAACTCCTCTCTACGCGGGTGGTTCCATAAGTAGCCGGCTTGACCTAGAGATGCACACAATCTATAAAGCATATGTTTCAAGTTTGAAGACACCACGTTGTTTAGTATTTGTTTGGCAGCCAACAATGGCGAATGTTTTTAGTGAATTTGTAAAAATGGAGAAAATTGGTCATCGTTACGTGATACAATACCTTTGTTTGAAAAGCCTCAGCCCAACCGATATAAAAGCTGAATTGGACTCTGTTCTGGGTGAGTCTGCTCCTTCGTTTACAACAGTGAAATATTGGGTAGCAGAGTTTAAACGAGGCCGTATGAGCTGCCAAGACGAGCACCGCAGTGGTCGACCAAATGAGGTGACGACTCCAGAAATGGTGAAGAAAATCCACAAGGCGGTACCGGATGATCGTCGACTGAAAGTGCGCGAGCTAGCACACATAGTAGGCATTTCAAAAAGTGCGATACATCACATATTATCTGAAAATTTGGACATAAGAAAGCTATGTGCAAGATGGGTGCCGCGTTTGCTCGCACTCGAGCAAAAACAGTGTCGTGAAGATGTTCCAATTGAGTGTTTAGCGAAGTTTCACAGCAACAAAGCAGTATTTTTGCGCCCTTTGATAATCACGGATGAAACATGGGTCCATCACTTCACACCCGAGACAAAAGAACAATCAAAACAATGAACTCGAAAGGGAGAACCGGCTCCAAAGCAGGCGAAGACTGTTTCATCTGCAGACAAGGTCATGACATCGGTTTTTTTGGATGCGTATGGAATAATTTTTATTGACTGTCTTGAAAAAAGAAAGACTATCAACGGGAGTATTATGCGAACTTATTGCAACGTTTGGGCAAAGAAATCAAACAAAAATGGCCGCATTAGGCTAAGATGTGTTGTTTCATCAGTGCAATACACCAACTCACAAATCCGTTATTGCAATGGCCAAAATTAATGATTACAGCTTGAATTGCTATCTCATGTCGCCAGATTTAGCTCCCTCGGATTATTTTGTGTTCCCGAACTTGACAAAATGGCTCAGTGGTCAAAGATTTTCCAACGATGAAGAAGTGATGTCGGCAGTTAATGGCTATTTTGAGGAGCAAGGCAGTTCTTATTATAAAAAGGGTATCGAACTTATTGAACATCGGTGGGAAAAGTGTATAGAGCTGAAAGGAGATTATTTTGAAAAATAAATATATTTCTTTCCAAAATGTGTTTTCTTTGTTGGGTCGGGTACTTCTGGGGCCACCCACGTAAATAGGAGACGGCGCTCTAGGTAAAATCAGGGCGTAAGAAATAAGAATCCGTCGTAAGTATATGCCATTTAGAATTTTTCCATAGATTATAACATCGATTTTCTTTACTTTTACTTTACTATGTTTTCCTTTTCTTTAAAAGGATTTTATATTTTTATTTTTATTTTCGAGAATATTTGGATTTTATCAAGGACATACATATCTGCAATTTTACAGTTACATAGCATTAAAATAAATCACTATTTCCTAATAACTTGTAGCCACATATTTATTGATATTTATTTTATTTCATACTTATGTAGTTTACTTAGTTGATGTGTGAGAAAACATAATTCGGATATCAAATGCCCGTATTCTCCTGATTTTCCTTCGTTTGCCACTACCTAATAAATCCGACTACTCCGTAACTTTTCTTACACGCGTGTTTAATAATAGATAAAAAGAACCAAATTTCTTGTATGCATTTATTATACTAAACAATGCACAAAACTAAAGATTAGAATTCTAAACATTGATGTACTAACGTTAACGTATATTATTTAATTGGTAAATTGATTAAAATTGGATTAATAGTCAATAAATATCATTGTGACCAATGATTTTATCAATCGCCTTCTTGATAAACTTGAGGAAAATAGACGCATATTTTGGTAATTAATAGTATAGTGTATCTAGGTTATAGTTGTTATGTAAAACGAAAATAGTATACCAAAACTTTATCATTCACTTGTTTTCTCGACAGTCGAATATATATTGTATAAATTCGCTAAAAATTGTAATTTGAATACAATATCTACAAAGGAAACTAGAAAAATCTACCTAGCCATGACAGAAACAACTAATTGTGCATTGCCTTGTATCGTTTAATAGTAGCAATCTTTATCTCCTTAAGTGTGTGATTCGATCATTATTTTGTGCTTTATAAAGTGTTTCGTAACAAAAATAGAACATAATCCTCTTACGGTTAATTTAACAGACACAAACAAAAATAGAACATGTAAAGAGGTTCTTTGCATCTGAGGAAAGCCCGAACACAATCTTCAGCCTGATAGCTCATGGCCATCGTCTTTTAGGAACAAGCAGAAATTATTCATGTTGAATACATAACAAAGAGGACTACTAACAACAGTTACTTACGGTAGTACGTTATCAAAATGATGTGCAGCCATTGAAGAAAAAAACTAGATTTGTGTCACTAAGAAGTACTCCTTCTTTATGATAATTTGTACGTACACAAGGCAGCCAAAGTCCGACCAAATCTCCGCGAGTGTAACTTTTCTGAAGTGGACCACGCACATTGGTTGGGTTTGGCTCCACCCGGCTCTCTTTTATTTATAAATTTGAAAAAAACACTTCAGACAACGATATGTTGCAGGAGATAACAAAGTGAAATGGATGATTGATACATACTTTCAAAATCAACAGATATCAGGTTTTCTCTAATGGGTTAAAGTCGTTCCAGTACATATAGTGCAAGTGAGTTTTAGTGAAAGGAAATTATACAGAAAAATAAAATTATAAAAAAAGTCTTTTGTTTCATTTTTAAGTAGAAAACTTTTCTAGTTCCCCTCGTACTTTATCAATATAGTTAATAAAAAGCTTCTTCATTTCCATAGACCTTGATGTATTCGCTAAAATATACAAATAAAAACATTTATATTCGTGCAATATATTATATGTACCCGAAATAAAGAAAAAAAAAAGTTCCTAGAAAATGGTACTAATTTTATCAAAGGATAAAGGTTACTAGCTAGCTTCATTCGTTGTATTCCTCGAAAATTTTCGCATTTGATTATAATTTTACAATTCGAGTAATAATCGCGTAAAAGTAACAACTGTAATTAAGTTTCTCGTCGAATTAATTCGTTTAAAAAAATATCGACTTTTGGATAAGCAATAGAAATTTCTAATTATATCCATCGCGATCGACGAAATCTCTCTCAGTGCGTCCGAAATAGGTAGGTAAGTAAATTAAATTCAGCACTTTCTTTTGATGAGTCAAGCTCCCCTCAACCGAGACGTACTTACTATATATGCTCGCCTTGCCGTCGTGCCGCGTAACCCGACTGAGTCAGAATTAGCGAAACCCAGTAGGTACGGGGATTCTAATAAGCTAGTCTGGAGCAGTCAAATGAAATAAGAAACCGGAGGTGTGTCACACCAGCATCGCTCCCCTAGTGGAGAACCCCCCAGGGGTGACGTGAAGTAGAAGATGGAAGTAGCGTCGCAATAACGCTCGGAGAACTGTTATGAACGATATCACTGGGGTATCTTTCTCGTAACTGCGGGGGTCTGTAGGTCCGTACCTCTTCGACGCAGTGCATTCACATGAGAAATTAATATGTATTAATGCCGAAAGTCCTTTAAACATATAAAACTTCTATTATATTTATAGAATGTTATTTTTATATTTAACTTATATGCAAAATAAATGTTCATACTATAAGTAATTATAATATATATATATTATTATATATATAATATGTATATATTATACACAGTCTATTTCAGAGAGAACGGAACTTTTTTAAAATAAAAACAAAAGCTTTCTATTTTGGTAAAATTCATTTATTTTATTAAAAGTAGTCGCCTCCAATCCTTTGTACGGTTAATTAACATGTCGAATGAATTTTTAAATTCATCTTTAGATATGTCCTTCAAGATCGCTGTCAACGGCTTTTTAATGGCTTCGATGTCGGTATCGCGCTATCCTTTTACCGGCAAATATAGTTTGGAGAATAAATAGAAAACATAGTGGGGCAAATCTGGTGAATACGGTGATTGGTTGATGGTTAAAATGCCATTCAAATCAAAAATCAGTGATAAGCGTCGAGCTACGAGATGGTGCATTATCATGTAAGAAACGCCAGCTACCATTTTCACGATACTGAGAGCGCACATGACAAATACGCGCCAAAAGACGCTTCAACACCTAGATAATATACAGCATTGACTGTTTGATTAGTTGGTACAAACTCTTTGTGCACTGCGCCTTTAGAATCATAAAAAGTCCCAAATGCTGTGGGAAAATGCGATGAATTGAATCCTTGGAAATATTTAATTCCATTTCCACGTCTCGCAATGAGGAGTTCGGCTTATTTCTGATAAATTCACGCACAAGTTCGATGTTACTTTCCGTAACCACAAATTTTTTTGGACGAGGATGTTCGTCGTCATTTTTATCCGTACGAACGTCTTTTATACCACTCATACACACTCGAAACTGATAAACGCGTATCACCGTACACTTGTTTCATCAAACTAAACGTTTCAGTAAACGATTTACCGAGTTTAAAACATATCTTATTATTTGCTCTTTGATCAAAATTCACTTTTTGACCAATGACAAATATACACTGTTACTTTATGCGCAAGTTCTCTGCTTCTAATGAAGCGAATGTCATGATATTTTCACATTTCGACATAACATTGGTGAAAAATCTACCTCAGCGACGAATTTTTTTTTAATAGATGGCGCCACTAAAAATTACTATTTCAAAAAAAAAGTTCCGTTTTCTCTGCGACGAAATGTATATATATATATATATATGCATATGTATATATCACACACACATACTGTGTAACTATTTCGCCATTTAAATCGATAGGCTTGGTCTCTGGTCATTACATGGGCAGTATTGTTCTCTATTAGTAGATTAATATGCAATTATATTAATTAATATATTATATTCTATAATACACTTAACTGGATTAATTTTTCTGATTCTCGTTTCATTTAAGCACATCTAATTAGAAATTAACATGTAAGCTACTAATTTTTTTAATAGATGACGCCACTAAGAACTACTATTTTAAAAAAGTTCCGATTACTCTGCGACAGACTGTGTATATTCATTAACATATCTAAAGAAATAGATAGTATTATGTAGGAGTATTATGTAATACGTCAAAATTATGCCAGTAACACATTATCTACATATCTATCAATTACATTGCTTATAATTGATTCATAAAACAAAACCAAAATATCTGAAATTAGTATAGTTAGATAATTTCAATGCATAAATATACAATTCAAGATACTGGCCAAAAAAGGCTTTTGTAAATATTGCTCTAGAATAAAAGTACAAAAATTTGCACGTTCAAGAAGTACATCGAATGGCTTTTTATGTCGCTGATTGTAATAGTACTGAGCTTATTTGTCAATGAATGTCTACAATTAATGCAAAATGGTTTAATTTTATCATCAATTTCAGTTTAGAAAATAATAGCATGAAGTCAAATTGCGTGAAGACAGACGATGTGGAAGAAAAATAATTGCATATCAAAAAGCATGATTTTCAATATTCAGGGGAAAATAATATATACTGCTTATCATATTTGGAGCATTTCTGTAACATCTTCACAGTTTATAACACAAAACTTTATTCTGATTCTTTGTTCTTTATTTATTTTATGCAAAGTATAATCAATTAAATGCGTCATATTTTCTGGTACACGAAATTTTTGCAGATTATTTATGATTGAATGATAGTGATTCGTCACAATCTCTTGCCATTAGTTAGAAATACTAGTTTCATAAAATATAGTTATTATTCATTTATTATCAGAAAATAAATGTAAGTCTTTTTTACAGCTTCAATGTGAAGTTTTTTCCAAATAAACTGCTTTATAATAAATCAAAGACTTAAAGATTTGTCTATTCTAAATAAGGAAAATAGAAAGAGAAAATAATAATATTTCTGTTTAAATTCATCAGTTTTCATTGAATCACAATTGGTACGTGCAATTTCGCATTGCAATGCTAATAATAGGCCGTATTTCATACCTTATAAGTTGACTGGTTTAACCGATTCATGGAATAACTATACTTTGAAGATAACTATCTAACTTTTTCTCCCTCTCTCTTTCTCTTTCCGTATATATATACATATATATATATATATATATATATATATGTTATTTTAACAATAACAAGACATTATAAGAAAAACTAATTTTATAACTGGTACTTAAATAATACAAAACTATATGTCACGAAATTTAAGAACATTCCGTATATAATTGTATTTTCGAACAGGCCTGAATTTTATATACCTTAAAGAATATATCAAATATTGTAAAACTTACTTGTGATAATATAACAAAGAATGTATAGACTCATAAATAAATATTGGCAATTCATATTTCCTTATGTAGCTATAAAGTAAAACTTTACATCATTAGATAGTACTTGTCATCATTGTATATAGTATAGGTCATAGTTTTTGTTAAATTGTTAATATTAATAATAAACCGTAAACCTGAAACAGGATAAGTTCTAACCAGTATAAGTACGATGGAGCGTTTTTATATTCGCGGAATGAGCGGGTTGTAGAGGGGTGAGTAGGTGCACTGGAGGCGTGGCCTGTGCAGCGACTCATGATTAGTATAAATACGAAGTTTCATTGTTATTAGACAGTTAGTCTTTGAGCTATCGTCAACCAAGTAACATAATCAGGAGTGAAAAGTGAAATATGGAAAAAATCGAATATCGTGCCGTTATAAAGTTCCTTACCAGGCAAGAAAAATCAGTCGCGACCATAATGAATGAGATGTCATTGGTTTACGGCGACTCTTGTCCAGGAAAAACCATGGTGTACAAGTGGCATAGTTTATTTAAACAAGGAAGGGAATCCCTTGATGACGACCCGAGGCCGGGCAGGAGCATTGAGGTGACCACGCCAGCACTTATCCAAAAAGTTGAACAAATTGTACTCGAAGATGCTCGACTAAAGAAGAAACAACTCGCAGAAATGGTTGGAGTATCCGACACAACAATTTTTAAAATCCTACACAATCATCTCGGCATGTCTAAGGTCAGCGCAAGATGGGTGCCGTGAATGCTCACGCCGCCGCAAAAACAACAGCGCGTAGAGTGTTCGCGTGCATTTTTGGACCTCTGTAATGAAGACAAGGATGGTGTATTGAGTGGGGCACAGCACCTCCCAAGAAATTTAAAGTGTCACAATCAGCTGGGAAACTCATGGCAACGGTATTTTGGGACTCGGAAGGAATATTGTTGATTGATTATAAAGATAAAGGTGTTTCTATAACCGGAGAATATTACGCTTCAATATTAGAGCGACTAAAAGAAGCCATTAAAGAGAAAAGACGGGGAAAATTGACAAAAGGTGTTCTGCTTTTGCACGACAACGCGCCCGTCCACAATAGCCGCGTTGCGTTAGCTGCCCTGCATAAGGTGGGCTTCGAAATTGTGAATCACCCACCCTACAGCCCAGACCTGGCCCCGAGTGATTATTACCTGTTTCCGAAAATGAAAAAAGAGCTGCGGGGTAAAAAATTTACTGCCGATGATGAAGTCAAGGAGGCAGTTTCGACGTATGTATTTTGCAGATAAAGAGAAATCATTTTTTTATGAGGGTATAAATAAATTAATTGAAAGATGTGAAAAATGTATCCGTCTTGCAGGTGAATATATTGAAAAAGAAAAATAATTTGGTTTTTTTATTTCCACCCCTTGTCCCCTATTCCGCGAATATAAAAACGCTCCCTCGTAAAATCTACAATGAATTAATAAAGCGATAAAAAGGAAATATTATTATATATGTATGTATATACAACCATGCTCAAATATATTAGACACCTTACGAATTTATGTACATACATACATATATAGTTTATATAGTTTAGTCAAAAGAGAGGTGAGGAAAATAAAACTGTTGCGAAAATTATGTACAAAGTGTTATTTAGTAATATAGTACAATTTATCAATATTTTGTCGCTCCGCCTTAATGACAGCTCGCACTCGTCGAGGCATACTTGCTACTAAATTGTAACACTCTGCCGGTGGTATTGCAGCCCATATTTCGCGAATTTTTGTTGATAATTCTGCTTCTGACAGGCATTTATATTCCGTGATCTTAGTTTTTAAGATATGCCACAAATTTTCAATGGGCGACAAATCGGGACTTTGTGGCGGCCAATCCAATACCTCCACTGTGTTTTCCTCGAACCAACGCATTACAGCTCCCGATTTGTGGCAGGGCGCATTATCTTGCTGAAAAATGTATTGTGTAATATTCTGGTCGAATAGTTTTAGCACAGACGGTTCTAATACTTCCTCCAACATGGCTAAATAGCGTTGGCTATTCATCCGTCCATTGCACAGGTACACTTCTCCAACACCGTATGCAGACATACAACCCCAAACCATGATACTACCACCTCCAAATTTTACTGTGGGAATGATAAATTGTGGTTCATAAGCATCCCCTTGCCTACGCCGAACGTATAGCGTCCCAGGTAATCCCCAAAGCTGCCAGGCAAAAGAAGAAAGTTAGCACTTAGACAGGATTAATTTTGTTTAATGTTACATGTAGACTGAATTGCATACAACGATAAAAATATTAGTCATGAAGATGTACTTACATACCTCGATATTCGATTCATCAGACCAAAGAATCTTCGACCACTTCTCGATTGTCCAATTTTCATGTTGTTTGGCCCATAAAAACCGCTTCTTTTTATGAGCGTCAGTTAAAAGCGGTTTACGTCGCGCTTTACACCGTCGTAAACCAGCACGCTGGAGACGCCTTCTCACTGTTTGCGCATAAACTGTTACGCGATAACGCTGTTTCAGCTCACTGGCGAGCTGTTTCGACGATTTTTTCCTATCACTGAGAGCCAGTCTTTGTAAAATTCTGTCTTCTCTAATCGAGGTACAGGGTTTTCTGCCACTTTTTGGTCTGTTAACAAACGACCCACTCTCCTGATAGCGACTAATGGTTGTACGGACTGCACATCGCGAACATTTTTTTTTTGCAATTGCAGCTATTGATAACTTCTGGGAATGCAGTAGTACTATTTGGGTGCGTTCCCCTACCGACAGCTCGCGTGTTTTAGGCATTTTTCTTCAACAAATAACTGACACAACGTGAAAAAATAAGATAATCTAATTGATCTCTGCCACAAACTCACAAACGAACGTTGCTCACGCACTGCTAGAATGACACTAAATTTCTAAAATCCACAATGTCCCCTTTCCACCTATTTTTTTCAATAGGGGATTAACTAGGGTATTCAAAAACGCATTTCTGTAAATACCATTAACTATTTTTACGGTTAATTTCCGTCAGACTTGGATAATACCGAGAATAAGGGTTTTTACCTGGGGTATCTAATACATCTGAGCATGGTTGTATGTATATATATATATATATATATATATATATATATATATATATATATCTTTGCAATGCAATAAGTTTCAAAATAATCATAGAATAAGTAAAACCTATTAATCTAAGAAAAAGGAATAACCAGAAACTTAAACAAAGTTATCTGGGAAAATTAGAAAATTAAATATTCTTAACTAATTATATGTATATGTATGTAAAATGCACGATTTTAAATAAGATCTTAAGAAGGTTAAGATATATCCATAATATAGGAGATTATAGAGAAGACGTAATTACATAGAACTCAAAGAAATAATATTGTTATAAGAAAAATTACGAGAAATTGGAACTATGAAATACAAAAGTAGGGTTAAGTTTACACCAGCAAGTTTGGATATTTAGTTTTAAAAGTATACATTTTATAAAATAAAAAGAAATTGCGAATAGAAAATGATTAAAATTTGATGATTTATAATTAAAAAATTTTACTGACCGTTAATAATATTCATAAAAATGCTTCGCTTTTGTTTTTTTTTTTTTGTTAATTTCTTATTAGACAATGAAAGTTATAAATAGTAATCCAATTTGAAATGAAGAAACTCAATTCATCATTTGCATAGTAGAGACGTATAAATTTGCTAAAAGAAAAACAAATGATATGAGAAACATAAATAAAGATGGTAGAAATCCGAATACTTACAACGATATTATAATACATATAAAAGGGTAAAAGTGTTAATTTTCAGTGAATTTTAAATGATAAATACATAATATTAAATTAATGCGATAGTATAAGCTATTTAAACAATTTGTATATGTATTTAAAGAATAAATAAAATATTTATCCCTATTAATAGAAATGATAAATAAATAATGAATGTGTCTTAGAAGAACTTAACATACTACACTTGTACAACTTACGAAAAGAAGTTAAACCTACATTACCATAGTAAGAACTGGATGAAGACAAGGATAACATCTAGTAATCAAGAGCACAAGGAAAAGAGAATTCGGAAGTAAATCTACTATTGAATAAAAATTAAAGATTAAATTAACTATTTAAACACAGTAAACAAATTAGCCGAATACGAGTATGAGGGGAATAAAAAATACAATTATTGAAATGTTTATAGGGTAATATTAATTTATTAATTATTGATTTATTAATTACGTAACAGTTTAGAAATTGAATTATAGGCTAAATCATATAATAAGATTCAAGTTATTTTGTTACAATGTTTTAAGGTTCTATTTTCTTAAATTATAACACACAATTTGGTTAAAAATATAATGTCTTTTATGTACAAAACCTAATAAGAGATATACCCAGCTTACAGTCATTAGATGCTACGAAATTCAAAATATTATATCAATTTTCTTTAAAATATTAACTCAATTAATAGATACAGCGTATATCATTATTTTCGTGAACATACAATATTTAATAGTCGCATTATATAAGAAATATCATACAGTATTAAGGTCTATTGAAAATTATTCACAAATTAAATTCTTAAATGTTTTTTGTATGTTTATCTTGATCCATATTTTATCAATGAGGTGCACGATCCCATAAGCTTGAGACAGCGTAAAAATATAAAAAAATAAGCAAAGTAAAATGAATAGAATAAATATCTTTTAATTTATTTAATATAACTATCGATCACCTTAAAAATATGATTTATAATATTTGACGCAAACCAACTTGTAACATACTCATTTATTTTAATTTCGAAAATAAAATTAAAACAACCGTAATTTTTGTCATAATATGTACATATACATATACTTACGCTGAGCTCTCACTCATCTTCTGGAGCGTATATGTCATATTTTACTCAATAGAGTGTAGGGAAGAATATGAAAACGAAATTCCATAATCGCTCATACATATTTTTATATTTATTCACTGCTACTATAATTTTATACTTTGCACTGTAATGCGACCATGCAACCATTTCATCTTTCATACTACTAGCTTTTCCAAAATCTGATTTCAGATCATATGATAGAGGGATGAAAACTGTGTGGTGAAATCCACACAAAGTTTATATTAATTAACTACCATAACTTCCAGGTATACTGTTATAGATAAATAGAGAGAGAAATAGATAGATTAAGTACGTCTGCATAATATTATTAAATAAAATATATTCTTTTATTGTATAATAAGTGTCTAAAACACTTTGTTTGTTGGTACTGAATGTGTCATTTAGGAGAAAAGCTTTCTAACATATCGATTATGAATTATTGTTTCTATATATTAGACATATCTGCACATTATTAATAATAGTATCTTGTTCGTCCACATAACATATCCGATGTACTAAAAGGTTAAAACCCAAGGACGGAAAATGCGCTCACTTAATCGATACAGTTGTGAACATATCACGAAGGCTTTTTTTTGTATCATCTCTTCGAAGCCATGGGCACTGACGACCATGTTTTTGTCGCTTGTTCGCTGGCGCAAAAGAGACTGGTATTACCCGCGCGAACTTCATTTTTCCCCATTTCGCAGTTCTATACCTTTTTTTGTGTGTATATCCTTTGAAATATCACCCTCCATCCTTTGTCTCAATACCAGGACTTTCGCAACTCGCAGAACGTAGAAAATTCTATTCCTCAACAAAGAAAAGTTTTATAATCATCGGTAGAGCACACCTCCAGCAATCCTCGTTTTGGATCAATGCGTATAATATTCTGTGATAAATGAAAAGGAAAGCTGTTTATACGCACGATTCTAGAATAATTATTCTTAATTATGTTTATTCGTTTTAAAAAGTCATTTAATAGAAGGCAAAATGTGCTGAAAATATTTAAGTGCATACAATGAGTGTAATTGATATTTCATTATCATAATATCGTAAGTATATGTATATCCTTTGAGAAACATAAATATTTTTGAATATCGGTATTTGCTATATGTGTGATCATATATACAATTAGTGTATTAGAAGAAAAAGCAATTTTTTAATATACTAAAATAATGGAATGTTAAACGAATATTCCACATAATGACTAGGAAACTACCTTACTACATAAGTTGTTTATTGGTATATCATAACTTCCAAACCAGAGATCCCAGTTTTTTCTCTAATTTTGTTTTCATTAACCATCAGAAAATAAAAGACAAAAAGTACATTCGTTAAACTTACATAACTACATTTAGCATGTACTGTCAAGAACACAGAAATTTTATTGAAAAATACATATATAAATAATATTTTGTTATTCCAAAAAAAAAAAATAATAAGCGTATGTATCAAGTGGAGGCTTTCGTGATCGTTTCCTATTGAAGAATCTTCTACTAAGTTTAGGCGTGGTCGAATTGTGTTTCTTAGCGTATCAGCGATCATGTAAATTTGATCAAGTTTTCTTGACCTTGTTATCTTCTGCTTCAATTTATTGCGCCTTGGTCGCTACACGTTCACTGAGTCGACAATATTATGATTTGGTGATCCCTTTGTTGATAAACATTTAGCACCAATCTCCAGGTATAGTTCTAGCCATGCTCTTGGTTGCATCCACTTGGCTCTTCAGTATTTCTAATAATTCTCTCATCACTCGTTAGTAGTAAAGCTGGCTTCTAAGCAATACACCTTAATGTTCTCGAAGTATATGTTAAGACTTTCTCTTGGTATCTCGTGGTTCGACGATTGAAAAGTTTTCAATAAGATCTTGTTCTCTCAATCCCTCGCAGCTAGTGTATAAGAACGGGAAATAGCGCTCTCCGATAATCTGAGCTAATCCCAAATTAAGGTGTAAGATAACATGTCAAAAATTGTGTGGTCGTAACAACATTGTATTTAGCCTTACCCGGTCAAGTAATAATAATATAGTAATAGATGTAAATTTACTAAATACTAAATCTAGTAAGTAACTTATTACGTAAAACAATTCAAACGAAATAAAGTAAATGACATTAAAGTGTGTGAAGGTGACAACAATAACTACAACGATCTCTAGGTCATGACAAATGAATACATTTATGTAATTAAACGAAAACAAACATTTCTTCGAATTAAATGACTAATTATTTTAAGGATAAAAGTTTTGAGCCTTATGATAAGTATAAATATATGCAACATATGTAAATTGTGTAAATTAAGTTTATTTAATGAATATACGATATATACGTTTATATATAATAAATATTTGAGTAATTTCTATTTTCTTTCAATGTTTATAATCTTAATTCTGCAGATCTACTTTTCTTCAATTTCGGAACATAATTGAACAGTACTAGAAATTTATTTGGAATGAGCTACGAATAATTTTAATCAAAACAGAGTTACATTGACAGTATCCTTTACATATTCTTGTACAAATATATCTGACATAAGTTAAATTTAACTCTTGCGACCTTGAAAAATGTCTATAAATTCTCAAACACGAAAAACCGATGTTCTTAACTGTTAATGAAGAATGTTTACAGATCTGCAGCAACCCAGGCACACATTAATAGAGAGTGTGATATTACACATTGTTACTGGTATCTGGTTACTGGTAGTTTTCTTAAAGTTGTTGTTATATTTTGAACAGTATTCACTTACTCTTCTGTCCGAGTAATCTCACAGACACTGATTGAAAAATTTCGGCAATTAGGATGGTTAAATCATGTTTCCAAGTATTCCTTTAAATTTCTATTGGAAACATTCACTGGAGAATTTGAAATTAAGCTCAATGACAATGGTAAGAAGATTATTCTAAATGGAAACTTTGTCCAACTAGTCTGATTCACAAGAGAAATGTCATCTTGTCAACTTCCTTTAAACTAAACACTGTTTTGGTGCAAATTTCGCGAAAAAGACCTCTTCCTGGTACTCTCAATATTTAACAATCGACGCAACATTTAGCTTTTATCTTTCAGATTACCTGTCGTCAAACAAAAACTACTTACATCTGTTGAACTTTTGAAACCTAAACAAATCGATCCACAATATACGTTTCCACATATTTTACTCAATCAAAATGCTGAAGTTCCTAACTCATCAGGACTGCTATTTGTGGTGTCGCAGTTTTAATAAGGACTTGACAGGATTAACATTATTGTGGCAACGGTTTGTATATTTTTGTTGGATATTTTAGATGGTACAACATGTTAAGTGATGAAGGAAGTATTTGTGTAACCATTACACTAACTATTTGCATAAAAAAAAGAGAAAGCGCAAACGGATGAACGACTGGTTAAAAATAAGAAATGAATACAATTATGAAAACTTATTTAATCAATCTGCGATTTAGTGAACCAAATGATTTTCGAAACTCCCTACGGCAAATCGTTCGATGGATGGGAAGGAAGCATGTGGTAATTAAGATACATCACATAGAGGTTCATTATACTACAACTACAAAAATGTTCGGGTATTTTACTGATGGTAGTTGTGAATTCTGATAATGAATTTATTATATTAGATGCTGGTGGACAAATATCAGACGGGGATATTTAGGTTACATAGGGCTGGGAAAAGTATTATTAGGTAAATTGTGCCAAATCCCAGAACTTATGATGTTTGTCTCTAATATGTACTTAGAAGAAGTTGCCATTCGTTATTATCGAGGATGACGTTTTTGCAAAATTTTATGAAACCTTGCGGTTAGGAATAGGCATGAAACAATGAATTTGCGCGTCGTATTATAGAAAATCCATTTGTGACTTTAGTATTGCGTCATCTCCTAAGAAATTCCAAATAACTGTCTTTGCATATTGCTATTTGTACAATTATTTAAGAGGAAATCAAACATATACGTACATTTCAAGGGTTTGCATAGTTAGCGAAGACTTAAACTCAGACAATATCATTAAGGAAACTTGGAGAACATACCATATGCTCAATCAATATCGGTTCAAGTTTCCTTCTTCAGAAATCCATTCACAAATGCTAAAGTCGTCAAATGCAATTTCTTCAATAACGAGGACCGTTTAGAACCATTTAGGACCATTAGTTCCAACCTATCTATTAGAACATAGATATGTAATGTAAAAGATCTTCAATCAATCTGAAGCTGGAGAGTGCAGCGCCATCTTAAAGCATTCCATTCTGCTGATGGAATACTTCAAACCTTTCCCACGACACTTTGCTCGATCCACTTGGTGCATAAAAACCATAATATATGTTACTAGGGTATATGTAGCTTTACTGCTTTTCGCGGACTTATAATGAAGACACGTTTTCTCAGGGTCTTTTCCGCGAGTGAATTCTGTGTGGCCTGTCAGTTGCTAGAGCTGGAGATTGTCTGATGACATATACATATATATATATATATATATATATGCTCAATCAATATACACTGCAGGCCATAAGTTTGGAATCAGTTCCAGTAAATTCATAAAAACTAAAATTTATCTACGTTACGTTCGTATTACTTTGATATAAGTACAAAGGATTATTCTTAAGTACATTATAAAGCTTTACATAAAAGATGTAGTTTTAAATGCATTAATAGTTGGAAAATAACCAGAGATTAAGGAAACGCTGCGTGCGGTATTATTTATTCGAGCAGGTAATATTTCTGCATAATGTACGATTACCTGGAATGGACAAATTTTATTGCAGACCCTTCCGCATAAACCTTTTGTAATTACATTTAGTTTTTATATTTATAAGTATTTATACATTTTGAAGTAATGAGAATATTTTAGTTGCTTCGTATCATTTAAAGTGTGTAGACACATAAAAGTGTGTAGAATCAGTAAACATCGTTTGATTATGGCGAAGAGAAAGCAGATATCGCTAGAAAAACGTGTAGAAATTATTAGTCATCATAATCGGGGAGATTCTATACGGGATATCGCGAAAAGAATGAAGATATCGTACAAAGGTGTACAAAATACAATTAAAAGATACCAGTCTACTGGAGGGTATACGGACAGAAAACGATCAGGAAGACCAAAAATTACAACTCCTGCAGAAGATCAGACAATTATATTGACGTCGAAAAGAGATAGAAGATTAACGGCCTCGCAAATCCGCGGTGAGTTTGACAGGGAGCGTGAAACTCGGATCTCTTTAACCACAGTAAAAGGCGGCTCAGAGCGGCTGGACTGATGGGACGTGTAGCAGTTCGCAAACCGCTTCTACGTCCGCAAAATAAAATAAAAAGGCTACAATGGGCTAAGTTACACAAAGATTGGACAATAGAACAGTGGGAAAAAGTACTATGGACCGACGAATCAAAGTACGAGGTCTTCGGTTCCAGACGTCGGATATTTGTAAGAAGAACTGCTACGGAAAAAATGTTACCGCAATGTGTGGTGCCCACGGTAAAACATGGTGGCGGTTCTGTAATGGTTTGGGGATGTTTTTCTTCGGCTAGTGTAGGAGATCTGGTGAAAATCGACGGAGTTTTGAAAAAGGAGGGTTTCAGACAGATTCTCGAACACAACGCTGTGCCCTCCGGTCTGAGATTACTTGGAGAAAACTTTATATTCATGCAAGACAACGACCCAAAACATTCTTCTCATTTATGTAGAGGATATCTCCAACAACAGGAAGCTGACGGTGTTTTACAAAACATGGTTTAGCCGGCACAATCGCCAGACCTCAATCCAATAGAGCTGTTGTGGGAAGAATTGGATAGAAAAGTGCGTGAAAAGTGTCCGACGTCCCAGACTCACATGTGGCAAGTTATACAAGATTCTTGGGCAAATATACCCAATGAAACCCTTACAAAATTAGTGTCTCGTTTACCGCGATTGTGTGCTGCCGTCATTAAAGCAAAAGTCCGTTTAGTTGATAATAAAAATAAGTGGATGTATGTAAATAAATAAAATTTGCTTTTTTTCCTGCTTATTTTATAATAAAACGTTTTGGTATATTAATATTGTTTTATTTTTACAATGTTTGTTAAAGCCACTACAATATTTTCATTATATTCAGAAGTGATTCCTAACTTATGCAAGTGATTCCAAACTTATGGCCTGCAGTGTATATATATATATATATATATATATATATATATATATATATATGTGTGTGTGTGTGTGTTGTATGTGTGTGTGTGTGTTGTATGTGTGTGTGTGTGTGTGTGTGTGTGTGTGCGTGCGTGCGAATGTGTGTGTGCGTGTGTGTGTGTGTGTGTGCATATATTTGTTTGTTCGGAAGATGTACCTAGTACCAAAGACCGGCAACAAAAAAAAATTAATAGACCATATAACCTAATTAGTTAATTAAAGTGCGAAACGACAATATTGATGAACAATACTCCATATATAATATGGTACTGTAGTCATACCTTTCGATGCGACTTTTAGCGAGCTTTTCTTTTGAAGAAGTTCGATATTTAATTGAAACTATATATGTTCCATATTCTAACATAATCTTTGTTCTCATTGTTTCTTATTAGTACTTGTGCTTAATAATTTTTATGTGAAAGAAATTTTATACACGTTTGTTAATATACAAGTTAATTTTATATAGTACCAAAGTAAAGAAAGTTAGTTAGGGAATGATATATTAATTAGAGCGTGTACATCCATATATTATACAGTACAAAACTTTATTAGTAAAAAATTTAAAAAATACACCCAGAATATATTGAGTAAAGCTAAAATTAGAATTTGACTTTTTAAAATTCGACAGGATACCACGTAGTGAAATCCGAACCAATCAATTTTAAATAAAGTATGATAATAGAATTTTCGAAGACTTAAACGCGTGCATCCCATATAATATATACATATGTATACACATCAGGAACGGACACACCTCTCAACTCCTCTTGTAAAAGTTCGAGTCCGAACCGGCTCATGACAGAGCGTACTTATTTGTGTCCGTGGGTTCGGTGGCCGGTCGACACCCGGGGCTTATAGCTCCTGCTGTTAAGCTGGACCCTGTGCGCCGAGTTCCCTCTCCTTCCAGCTACCCAGGGATCATCTAGGCTTAGTCTCTGAGATACGCCTCGCAGCACACCCATTACACGTCTGTTATACGAACGTACACTCGTGTATGCGTGTTGCGCTTGTATATGTATGTATGTGCTGGTATCTCTTGATGTATTCGACGAACATTTTCTACGTATGAGCGAACGAGCAATACGTACATATAAAATATTCTCTCTGAAACCAACAAAATAGTAACATCTACTGTCAAACAGGAGCCTTTGTTGGTTATGAGAATTAGTCTAGAATTAACTTTTCATAGACTTTTTCAAATTCCTAAGTTTTATTTATCGTCATTATTGTTCTAAATTATCGACTGCATGTAGATCTAAATTTAATTTTTAATTTCTATTAAATGGGTTCCTGTGTAGAAATTTCTTTGAAAAATAGTTTGACGTTTTAAACATGTAGAAATAAACTTGACAGATTAGTGCAAGATTATATACAAAATATAAACGATAATTAGTAGGAGTTAAAATTCTAGCTCCAAACACTCAAATATTTCTGAAAATTAGTAATTTCTACTATATCATCATTGATTAAAATCACGGAAATTTGATTAAAAATTTCTGCGTTGGGCAAGGACTCGAACCTGTATCTGTTGTTTACTTGACGGCACCCTTACCAACTAGAACATCAAGCTGCACAGTTTCGAGCCCCTTAGTATATCATAAATTACATTGTGAAAACAGAACTAATAGTTATACCGCGCAGCCAGGTTTTGATATTAATAGTTATATACAAATATATAACTAAGCACTTCACTATGGGAAATTAATGTAAATTAATATTTTCTGGTATACTGTTCTTGATTATAATAACAGAAATTAAACGATCCAGCGCAAAAATATTTAGTTAATCTTCGTGATTATAATCAACGATGGTACAGTAGAAAATACCAATTATCAATGTTCCTAATTGAAATCCAAAAAACGAACGCTTGCAGATGCAATATCTTCAATTAAATATGGTCAGACTCTTACTTTTATTTATAAATAAAAAACTATTTTGGACTGACTGACTTGTTAGCAATCTTAAATCTATTTCCTTTACAAACACATTCGTTTGATAGGTAATTTTGATGGAGTCTGTGGTTGATTAACTTAATCACTGAAAGTTGATATATAACTGCTTTCAACATTAATTTTCGTATTCTGTATATGTATTTCGACAACTAGGCCTGCAGATATCTTCAAAATGAAAGATAATGCTCCTGAGCAGTCCAAGAACAATGGCCATACGCGCGGCGTGAGCTGTTGCACCACTCTGCTGAAAATAAAAGGTCTTTGGGCTAGTGTGAAGTTTTCGTAAGCAAGATTCGACAAGCTTTTCCAACAAAACGACATATCATTTTGTTAATTATCAATCATTGTTTCTTTATCGTCAAAAAACATGGAACTATAACTCCAAAAAAAGGGTGTCCTCTTCTCTACACTTCGCCTAATACAAACTGTTGCATCTGTGAAATATTAAAGTTTCCTATTAGAGATTATCTTTTTGTTAATATCTCCCCTACAAATATAAATAAAATACACCATTATCTAACTAACTATTTAATTTACTTGAAAACAAATGACAATTCCTATTTACGTAAAAAATTTGCCTTAAAAAAGTGTGAAACTTTAGTAGTGGCCACATAAGGTGCTGTCGATTAATGGAGGAAAACTGAAATCGGCAAATTTAGGTCTTTCCAAATTATCTCAAAATTTTCCATGTCCACATTTTTAAATAATTGTGTATGTTTATAACTTTCGACAAGTCCGTGAATTGTTTTTGGTTAATTTTTCTGATTAGCTTATATCATCACCCGGAACAATTTACGGATTTATTAGAAAATTTAGTACTTGAAAGTGTATTCGTAAATATTCATAAAAGAAGAGTTGAAGTTTTCCACGTCTTATCTGAAAAATGAAATAAATATTGTTTGCTATGTTGAAGAAAAACATATCACTATATTTAATAGAAAAGGATCGTAATATATCCAAGGCTTCTTCATTTAAAAAATATAAACCTTATAAATTTGTTAATTATCAAATTCTTTATGAACATGATAAAATTAAGAAACTATGTTTAAAAATTGTCTTTTAGCTATTGATTTTATTAAATTGTACAATTAAGTAAAATCTATTTTACATCAATTGTTTTGCCATACTGTAATTCTCGTATATAACTCCTTTCATTATTCTAAAGATCATACACAATTTAACATATTAAAAATAATAATATACTTTACATACATACATACATAACACATACAAAAAAGAATAATTAAAGAAGTAAATGAAATTGCCGGAAAAAATAAGTTAACAAAATCACAGAAATTCAATAAAACTAATTAAAAACTATAAATTGACACTACCCGCAAAAATATCATTATAGATATTCGCATTCCTAGACATAGGAATTAAAGGAGCTTTCCAAAGCAGATTTGTCATCGGAATACGTACATGAACGTGACCCCACTTCTAGAGAAGGAACGCGGAACAGAGAAATTTAATTTGGGCAGAAGATCTGAACAATCAATTCGACCATTCACCAACTTATAAAAAACCCGCTCTGTAAGGATCTGCGTGCCTCTAGTGAGTTGACATTGTGCTCCTCTAACAAAAAATACCACCCTAGAAAGATTTAAATATCAGGAATTTCAAAAATCGACATTGAATACGTTCAATTCATACTCCAATTTACTAACAACTAACGAAAGAAAAAGTGCTTTTAATAAACCAATGTCACCAAAAATACTTTGACATTACAAAGCCAGCGCTCTTCACCGCAAAACAACATACCTTATCAATTATCAATATGAAAGTTACACTTCATTAACGAATCAAACAAAATACCAAAATCCTTGATAGAATCGACTTTCATAACAATGTGGCTATCTATGAAATGCGAGAAAGGAAAAGGAGTTAACTTGCAGATAATCACAAAATATCTACCGATGTTTAAATCAAGACGATTAGACTTAGACCAAGTTGAAATAAGGTGTAGACTGGCTTGCAGCCTAGTGACTTCTTAAATAATTCTGCTCGAGATAAAATTGTATTAACTTAAGGGGGTAAAGAGCGAAACCATAAGAAGATAGTTTATCTATCTAGTAATATACGATGACCTATTGTGTCAAATGCGGGACAAAGAACAGTCAACGTGTTCCTGTTTGTCCACAATTTCACAGGAAAACTGTATGAACCAAACCAGTATAAAAAGATGATATTTGGACCTTAAACTACGAGCATTTTGATGATATACATACATTTAAAGTAACAGGAGTACTGACCTTAATCAGTTTACTGAAAAAACAATTTTAGGAATGCCATTTTTGTATTTAATTTTAAGTTAGTGTTTATTCACATATTCATATTTTTATAAATTGACACTGTTAAAAACATTAACAATTAAAATTTGAGTAATATTATCAATTAGTAATTTTATTGTATCGCTGTATAACCTTAATTTGTTTTTTAAATTCTTTTCAACAGGATGATACGGTCTCTCGGCATAAACAATCTACATTAAATCTTTCCAGAGAAAAAAGTCGATAGATGGGAAATTTTTAAATACACGAGCCACTTAATTAGTCCCATCTTCCAATCCAATTTCGATGAAATATTGTCTCTAAATATTGGATAACTGTGCATGGATTATGAGGCGTATTACCATTATGTTGCCACATTTCGGTCAAAAAAACATCTTCAACAACAACAGGTATTGAATTTCTTAAGAATCCATCCACATTTCTCCTGTAAGAGTAGATTGATAGGAAAATTGATTGATTGCATATACACCACAGAGAGTATATAAGTGGTGTGTCATTACTTTGTTGAAATTCGACTAATTATTATCGAAAATACGTTCAACAAAAAAAATTGAACGCTTCCTTTTTTTTCTATAATAACTGAAATACTTCAAATCATTACACATAACAGTATTTGTAAGACTACCAGCTTCTAAAAACTAAAAAGAAAGATGGAGGGTACAAAAGAAAGTGTATAAGGGACGGACAAGAGACTATTCTATGGTATGTATTATAATGACAGATTTTTATACGTAAAGTCGTCTCAATTTCACTGGATTTTAAACAAATTTTTGTCTCTATTAGTTTCCGAGTATATCCCTACATATACGTGGTGTAAACGATATACATCGAAGTATGTTAATATATAATAGATACGTAAAACAACTATTCGAACTTCAAAAACATTGGAAGAAACTTTAATTTTTGCGAAAATTTAGGAACAAAAACTTTTCAAATACGGTCATGTATTCAAAATGAATTTAAAAAAATAAATAAATTCAAATTATATGTTAACGATTCAAGATTCATTTATTTGTTCACATTCCCAAAAAAATTCCCCGTGTATGTATCTACTTATCTTTTTTTCTGTCAGTTGTTCTGTTCTTTTATAAGTAGCAAGCCGTTCACCTTCGTAATATCACGATACGAAATAATATCGAGTTTGTAAATTTTTGTTTACATTACTTGAAGGACGTCTTTGGTTTGGAAACAACTCTTCATAAATACGTCTACTGACTTTAACATTTCCATCTGTTTCACCATATAGTAAGACGACATTTGTAATTCGTGATTTGAATAACCATACGTCATGGAGGTTGATTGATAACAGACTGATTTCTGACTTACAGGTTGCATCATCGCATCTACTGCTATCATCACTACGCTTCAGTAGGGCTAGCGCTGAAGTTATACAGGAATACTAGATTTACCAGAATCGAATCGAGCCATGATTATTTATTAAATATTTTTTTCATTGATTTAGTTCGAGATAGAGATTTCGTGCATTAACATTTATACACTGTATATATATATCACGGGAGAGAGAGAGATTATACATATTAATTCGGAAGTAAAAATCAATGCATTGAAAAATTGGTGTATGGAAGAAAATTGCATCTGATACACTTTTTATCGTACTATTGTAAATGTAGTGTTCGAATTGTTACAAAAAGCATTATTTTTTCATAACAAAATATGCATCCTCAACGTGTACCATATTCCAAACACGTAACTAACTATTTGATTATCAATATTTAATCTCTATTTATATTTCATTCAACCCTCATAGAGGCACGCATTCAGATCCAGAACTTACAACCGACAGTATGGATTTCTCTCGATGATAAGTTGAATTTAAAGCGTTGTCGGACACGTTTCAAATGACTCTCCGTAACGATACGGTCTTTTTGATACTGTCCCGACTGCAAGATATTTTTTCTCACACACCTATCGTCGTCCTTTTCATCTCTCTGTTTTTAACCTATTGCGCTGTCTTCTTTTTTCTTCTACTCCTCCTCTTCTTTCTTCTTTTCACTCCAAACGACTCACCTCGCATCATCGGCAGCGTAACGGCAGCAATTTGACGTGAACACGGCACTCTATTAAAAATGAAGAAAAATATGCGTTGACTACGTTGAAATACTAAAAGAATAAGATGAAGAACAAGAAACTATGAAGAAAAGATGAAGAATAAGAGGCGAAAAAGAAAAACTAAACAGAGAAACGACACAAGACACGTTTCCTTTCGATTTTTAATTTCAACTAGTTTTCTTTTTTACATTTTCTTGATTTTTGTTTTCTCATGACCGATCTTTTATTCTTTTGCTTAACATGTAACCCGTTATAGAAATTAAAAATGTTTTTAGAAGTACGGCTTTCTAGAATTGATTTTTGTCTATCAATATAGAAAACTTATGTAAAAATGTTTATCATATCTTTCTTTATATAGACTAGCGTGTTCATTTTCGAACCATTATATGTATGCGAGCTTAAGAAGAATTAACATCTGAGAATAATTCAAATGTTAATAACACCCTGTTTACGACAAGTTTCGATTATCAAAGTCTCATTGGGTAAGCTGCTGTATCATTAACAAATATTTTCTGGGTGTTATCGTACCGATGCGATACAGCAAAGCAATGAAAAAACAATACCTCGCTCTCTTATACAAACACGCAAATGTCCGAACGAAAGAACGAAGTACGTATTCTTCCCGTAAAATGGACTATGTTATCACGATGCGTATATATATAGGTAGACACTTTAAACGTGACATATGCCTGAGAATAAGTCAAATGTTAATAGCATCCTGTTTACCACGCGTTTCGAGTATCAAACTTTCATCAGGTTAACTGCAGTGCTTTTAACGAACTTATCGTACCAATTGCCGATCTCTCAGAATAAGTTTGAAGTAATTATTAAGCTTACTATGTGTATTACAATATGTACAGATAGACTATTTATTAACTTTCAGTTTCTCATTTTATTCCAGGATCGTATGCGGAATTTATAAAAGTAACATAATATGATCTCTTCATATATACATACTTACATATACATACCAGGTGTACCAGAAAGTCATTACTGTTTTTTTCGTAAAAAAACTACATAATTTTCAAGAAAATGGAAAAAGTTATTTATTCAAATTATGGGCCATTTGATTCTACACTTTTTACTCATCTTTCAAGCAATTTATGGATGCCATCCCAAAAGAACCGTTTGTTCTTTGAGTCATTTTCTAACTTCTTCGAAATCGGCGAGGCGCTGCTTTGCAAACGCGTCCCATTGATGCGAAAAGGTGATAATTGGACGGAACAAGGTCTGGAGAGTACGGAGAGTGCGATACTATGTCCCATTCAAGTGCTTTCGACGTTTCCTTCACCGTTTTTGCTATATGATAAGGGCCCCTTATTGCGCTGTAAAATCACTTTACCGTGTCTTTGGGCTCATTATGGACGTTTTTCTATCAATGCATGGTACAAATTGATAATTTGTTGTCGGTAGCGATCAATATTAACTGTTTCACCAGGTATCAGCAGTTCTTAATACACTACGCCACTCTGGACCCACCAAAGACAGAGTATTGTCTTGTGATCAAAACCATTTAGCCTTGGAGTCGATAGGTCAGCTTCGCCAGGTGATAACCATGATTTTTTGGGCTTAGGGTTTTCGAAATAAATCTATTTCTCATTACCCATCACTATTCGATGCAGAAATGACTTCATACCTTCGAAGCAGCATTTCACAGACGATTTTTCGATTTTCCATTTACTTGTCATTCAATTCATTCAATTAATGTTTTCCCATCTTTCGGATTTTTTCCATTGCTCGTAATCGGTCGTTAATAGTTTCTTGGGTCACGTTTAACGCTTCCACTAATTCTTTTTGAGTTTGGGTTGGGTCTTCATCACCTGCAGTTGCGCATCTTTAAACTTTTTCGGTTCACCAGAACGTTCTTTGTCTTGCATATCGAAATCACCACTTTCGAATTATCGAAACCATGCCTCACGTGTTCTTATGTTTGGAGCGAGCTCACCGTATGTTTCTACTAGCAAAGGAGGTCAAATCATAACATTACATACTTAAGCCCAGTAACATCTATTAGAAGAACCAGTAATAACTTTCCGGTACACCTGATATATGCATATGACGAAGCGTCAGGCAAACCAAGAGTAACTCGTCAGGACTGTCCTTGAACTCGGTAGAATACCCGGAAGAACACGGATGCGAATGCATCAGAATTAATATATATGGTGTCCAGACGCTTCAATAAACTCTTTTTCATGTTCTTCAGAGGTTAAAAATATAATATGCTATTCTGTGATTAGTCTAACGGAAGTTATCCTCTACTAACCTAAAAACAGTTAGTGTATGGCACTCTAACTTGTTTTTAGGTTAGGTTAAATTAAGGTTATATTAATTCTAATATATCAGCTATACAGGCCTTAAAGGCCCTTGGTGTTTGTCTTGTCAAAATATTATTTACCTATTACTAACTTGTAGTGACGCCTTACAATAAAATACAACCTAAAAGCGAACTAATGTATGATATATTCGTATTTGGATTACATAAATGAAATTAGGCAATTTTGGCTTTTTTAAGCCTACTATTTTCTGAAATATAAAATACAAATTATTAAAGTCAAATTTGTTTTTCTTTTTAAATTGAACACGACAATATCTATACATATAAGAAATAAGATAAACAAAATACAATTGAAAAAATAGTTCTTTTTATTTCACTGCAAGGAACTAAAATTATAAAGCCATAGAATCACGTTGCTCAGTCGCACTGTGCTCTTAGAAAGTTTCAAATTTAACATTCACGAAATATAAATTAAGACTAGAATTTCCAAGAATTTAAATAATTTTAGTTTCAGTTTATTCTCTAAAAATACTGCACAGGAAAATGCAAGTAAAAATTGATATGAAAATTCTAGAACTCATAAATCCTTCAATAGCTTTTTGTGTATAATTCATTCATGTAGACTTATTAATTTATATATATTGTAGATATACAATTACCTAACGACCAAAAAACTATCGTTAAGAAGACATAGTTAACAGTTAACGTCCTAACAAGAGATACACGCGTGCCGAGAGTATCCAATACACAATTCCAATTAAGGGTATTAGAAAGGATTCATGCAAATCGGTGGAATTTTTAACCGTGTCCTTCTGCTTCAGATATGTGGTCATAAAATTGCATACCTGCAGATCGTACACCAAATCAGTGACAAAGATTGCCTCCTGGCATACATTAAATACACTTTACCTTGCACTCGGAATTCTTTACAAACCCACTAGTCGTTTATGACATTCACTTTTACAAAGTAGTTATATACATACATATGTATGTATGTATGTTCTTGCGGACAATTGGAGCAGAAAAAAGGATTCTGTGATATTGCAAGTATTAACAGTTTTATTGAAAATATAAATAAATATGACCGGATATATAGATAAAAATTATACAAACAAAACTATAATAAGAGGAATTAATTCAATAACAGTGTTTTAAATACAATTGCATATATATATACGAGGGTAGTTTGACAAGCAGTGAGAATGGAAAAGAAAAACGAATTTTTTAAATACAAAATAGTTTTTATTTTTCAATATATGTATTTTCCTAAAAGAGCAATACATTTATTCCAACGGTGCTCCAATGCCCTTATGCCATCTCTAAAATGCGATTCCGGAAGGCTTGCAAAACGTTCATTTACGAAGATGATAAGTTCGTCGTTAGACGAAAATTTCTTTCCACCTAATGCCGTTTTCAATTTTGGAAAAAGGTGGAAGTCGGAAGGGGCTAGATCCGGCGAATAAGGTGCATGCGGTACTAATTGGAATTGTAACTCGTGGATTTTGGACATCGCAACTGTGCTGGTATGAGAGGGAGCGTTGTCTTGGTGAAACAGAATCTTTTTCTTTGCCATTCCTGACCGTTTAGCACGAATCTCAACATTTAATTTTTGTAGAAGTTCTGCATAATATTGTCCGTTTATCGTGGCACCTTTCTAAAGGTAATCAATGAGCAAAATGCCCTTTGAATCCCAAAAAATTGATGACATCACCTTGTTTACCGGTTTTCGCTTTCTTTGGAGGTGCAGAACCACGTTCTAACCATTGTTTCGACTGTTTCTGAGTTTCATCGCAAGTAACAAATCGCCTACAGAAATCAACCGGATTCCGCTTATAAAGGTCCAAACACTCATTGTAAATGCGTAAACGAATGCACTTTTGATCAGTCGTAAGCAATCGCGGCACCCACCTTGCCGAAAGCTTGGAAAGGCCCAATTCTCTCGTTAAAATGTGGTGTACGCGTTCTGCTGAAATGTTTACCATGTCTGCTATCTCTCTCACTTTGAGTCGTCGATCTTGCGTAATAATATTATGGATTATAATCATTTCCTTAGAAGTCACGATTTTGGGTGCTCCAGAGCGCGCTTCATCAACACAGCTTGTTCTACCACGTCTAAATTCATTTACCCATCTACTTATTGTGGCGGATGATGGAGCAGATTCACCTAATGTTTCCCGTAACTCATCTTTTATATCGGTAGCTTTCATACCCTTAATTACGAAGTATTTAATCACCGCACGATACTCTGCTTTTTCCATTTTAACAAAATGACGTGTTGCTTCTTTTTCAATCAGTTGTCAAAAATAAACTAATCAACTGATTTATCTAAATATCGGAATGTAAACATATAAATAGCCAACTTAAATTACAGTGCATTTGTTTTACGAATTAGAGCGCCACCTATGCGTCATTCTCACTACTTGTCAAACTGTCCTCGTATATAATATTTTTTGTATTTTTTGCAACAGTGTTGATTGATAAATTATTTCATTTCTTCACGTTTCGGCAATATATATATATTGCCTTCTTCAGAATTTTATTATTTATCCAATATTATATCTACAAACAAACTCTTGCTAAATATACGATATACAATTAATATTAATAATATATATATATATATATATATATATATATATATATATATTAATATTAAATTACATTAAAATTTTTTTTTGGTTAATAATTACCCGCCCCACCAGACTCCAAACATCCCCAAATATTACCCAAAAATGTGTCACATATATAAAAAAAATTTTTCGTATGTGATTAATCATACTTTATTATTTTCCATATTCTGGTTGTATTTTATTTATACACACCGTTGAAGCAAGAAGATGTGAGTTTGTCGAGTGTTTTGATATGAAGAAAGTTTTTTTTATTTTATTTTATTTTTATTAAAACCATGTGTGTCTGACATTACAGCATTGAAAAAACATAAAAGCAAAAAAAACAAGCATTTATCTTTAAAAGAACAAAAATCATAACAAAAGAAAGAAACAATAAAGCTAGAACCATATTAGAAAGTATTCACATAAGAAATGAAAAAAACTCGATAAACTACAGAACAGATACGTTAAATTTATCAGCAATATATTCTTCTATTATATAATCCTCCCTTAGAGACGACCATGCATACACAACATAGAAAACAGACACACATGGTTTTAATAAAAACAAAATAAAATAAAAAAAATTATCCCCATATCAAAACACTTAACAAACACTCATCTCCATGCTTCAACGATGTGTAGAAATAAAATACATCCAGAATATGGAAAATAATAAAGCATGATTAATCACATACAAAATTTTTTTTATATATGACACATTTTTGGACTATGTTTGGAGATGTTTGGAGTTTGGTGAGACAGGTAATTATTAACCAAAAAAAAAAATTTTAATTGTAATTTAATAGTACTGTTTGACTATATACTGTATATTTAGCAAGAGTTTGTTTGTAGATATAATATTGGATAAATTATAAAATTCTGAAGAAGCCAATATATATATTGCCGAAACGTAAAGAAATGAAATAATTTCTCAATCAACACTGCCGCAAAAAAACACACAAAAAAATTATATTATTACAATAATTATAAACGGCAAAAGGGGAAAAAAAGGAACATACTAATGAATATATAAGACACTGTTATTGAATAATTCCTCTTAGTATAGTTTTGTTTATTATAATATATATATATATATATATACAGGGTGTTTCAAAAAGAATATACGTATTTCGAATGGATATATTTATTAAACTTTAAGACATACGAATATGAAACTTTACACACATATTTACGAACCTCTCAAGTTCAGATTACAGATGTTCAATATGTCCTCCATCAGCGACACGAACAATATTACATCGATACTCAAATTCCTCCCATACTCGGGCAAGCATGTCCTTCGTCACTGATGTTCTGGCAGTACAAAACCGGTTCTTCAACTCTTCCAGGTTCTGTGGTAGTGATGGTACATAAACGTTGTCTTCAACGAAACTCCACAGGAAGAAGTCACAGGTGTCAAATCCAGTGACCGTGGAGCCCAGCTGAGACATGCTAAGTCGCCAGTTCCTTGGCGACCAATCCAACAGTTAGGTAGAGTTTTATTCAGATATTCACGCACTTGGCGACTCCAGTGAGGGGGTGCCCCGTCTTGTTGAAAAATGAAGTTGTCTTCGCGCAGCCTCGGAAACAATCAGTTTTGTAACATAGCGAGATACTGCTGACCGTTAACCGTGTTTCCATCAAAGAAGAATGGGCCGTAAACATATGATCGGGATATCGCACAAAACACATTGATTTTAGGCGAACCTCGTTCATGTTCAATGGCTGCATGTGGGTTCTGTAGACCCCAAATTCGAACATTGTGCTTGTTTACCAGACTACTAAAGGGAAAGTCGCGTCATCACTGAACACGATGCGTCGTGCGAAAGTGTTATCATTGTCAATAGCATCATGAATCTCGTTACAAAACGCCACACGTTTCCGTTTCTCATCAGGACGCAGAGCTTGTAACAACTGCAGCTTGTACGGCTTCATAACCAACCAACGTCTCAAAACACGCCAAATTGTTGTTGTAGGCAGTCGTAACTCTCGACTGGCACGACGAGTGGATTTTGAAGAATTATGTTGGAAAGCAGTTTGAATTCGTGCAACATTTTCTTCAGAAACACGAAGGCGGCCAGGACGCTTTCCTTTACATATACATCTTGCATCTACAAACTGTCGATACCATCTGCGAATGTACCACTCATTCGGAGGATCAATTTGGTAGCTCAACCTGAAAGTGTCTTTGCACTGTAATCACGGAATTTCACCTCGCAAACTCGAGAACACAAAATGATTTCTGCTGCGGAGTAGCCATTTTAAACATGTGACGGTTACCAAGAAAAACAGAAGACAACTGACATCTAGCAGCTATTAAATAAACTAGCAAACAATAGTCGAGCCAAGACGTAGCGATCGATAGTTTGTACAAAATAATACTTTGTAATACGTATATTCTTTTTGAAACACACTGTATTATATTTTATATAATTATATTTTAAGATGATATTAGTGGAACTAATTCAATAACAGCGTCTTTAATTTTTACAATATTATACAGTATTTAAAAATAAAACCAAATACATCAATATTAGAATCATTCGTTATAATTGAAAGAAATTAAGGAAGAAAGGAGTTAATTACTTACTGTGAAACGATTCAATGTAGAATTAAGATTTTCCTAGATATCAAAGAGATATGATTTAATATTATACAAATAAAGCCTTATGAATGAAACGTTGGAAATTTTAAGCTAGTTATTAAATAGTCACATATTTGGTAAAAAACCTACAACAAATTGTTTAAAAGTTAGTAATAGACAACAACAGGATTGAACAAATTGTATTCTTTAAACAGATTGTTGCAAGATTTGTCATCGATGAGAGGAAGGTAATTTTTGTTATTTATCAAAATATCAAAAGAAAATTAATAAATAGAGTTGGAAAGGGTTGTTGAAGCAATAATAATTTGATTTTGAACAAATAAAAATAATGTAGTAATTTAATATGTAAATAATAAGTATAACTGATATAAAAACATGTGTGGAAAAATAGTATTAATCCTATAGATAATAACATTTGTAAGAATATAGGTACCACACATACTATTATATTAAACTATAAAATAAAGGATGATATGTTTGTTAAAAGAAATATTTCCAAAATTAGGATTAGTATTTGGAAAAAAGTGAGTTTAAAGTAACATCTACAAATACAATTTTTGTAATTAATTAATTCGAGATTCGATTTAATTTGAAGACCAACCATTAGACTCTGGCTTATTAATCACTAAGGTTGATATATAACCCCTTTCCATATTAACTTTCGTAATTCTGTATACGCATTTCGACAACTAAATTGTCATCATCAGCAGATAATTGCAAAGTGTCGCACCTGGTAAAGCACGGCGAAAAATACCTGTACGAAAACAAACTCCGTACGCGATCTGTACCGTTGAGAACCAAAATGGGAATTTTTGCCATAGACAAAATGAGTGAAAATCTTTAATGAAAATTTTAAAACAAAAATACAAGATGATCGTACTGATTCAATGGTTGTTTAATCCTGTCGTACTTTTTTATCTGAAACGAGTGGTGTACGTGTCCAGTCTTGAGATTAAGAGTGCTCATAGGCATTAAAAGAGATGCTAAATAAAAGTATTATTTTCATAAATTTAGAAAAATTAGTTATGTTATATACACAGTCTGCCGCAGAGAAAATCGAACTTTTTTAAAATAAAAATATAAGCTTACTATTTTGGTAAAATTTATTTATCTTATTAAAAGTAGTCGCCTATGGCTTCAATACAACGTTTTCCACGGCCAATTAACATGTCGAATGCACTTTCAAGTTTATCTTTAGAGATGTCCTTCAAGAGCGCTGTTAACGCTTTTTAACGGCTTCAACGTAGGCATAACGTTGTCCTTTCATCGGCAAATGTAGTTTTGAGAATATATAGAAATCACAGGAGGCCAAATCCGATAAATACGGTGAATGATTAATGGTTAAAATGCCATTTGTAGTTAGAAAAATTGGTGCATTACCGTGTAACAAACGTCAGCCACCATTTTCACGATATTGAGGGCGCACATGACGAATACGCGCTAAAAGACGCTTCATAACACCAAGATGATATACAGCATTGACTGACTAATTGGTACAAACTCTTTGTGCGCTATGCCTTTCGAATCATAAAAACAAATCAACATTGTCTTCACTTTTGCCTCCTTCAAACGGCTTTTTTTTCTTCGCTTGGATGTTTCCATTAAGAGCTTTGGCGCTTGATCTCCGGATCATATTGAAAACATCACGTCTCATCGTCAGTTACAATAGAATACCTGAAGTTTTCGTTCTTTTTTGTGTCTTTAGTCAAGTCTGTACAATGTTGAATTCAGTTGTGTAGTAGAAACCTTGCACAAATCTTTCTTAGTTCCGAATGCTGTGTCGAAATGCGATGAATTGAGCCTTCAGAAAATTTAATTTCATTTCCAGGTCTCGCAGTGAGGATTACAGCTCATTTCTGATAAATACTAAATTCTATAATTTTAAATATATTACTTTTAAGCATTTCTAAGTTTGATAGATATAGTTTAGCCTATAATTTGTTTCAAAAACTGGTTGATGACATCGAAGCAGAAATATTTTGTAAAATCTGATAAGGATTTATTACTTCGACCATTAAATTGACGACAAATCCAGGTCAACAATTTAGATGCTTCAAAATAGTCGGATAGGTGTGCCGAAACCGTCGTTGAGTGCTTACAGATATTAATAGCATTATCTTCAACAAAATTGCTGTATAAGAATTTGTTATACGTAACTGCCTGGGAATCTACTCGACCATTTACTAATATTTGGTTATAAACTATTCGCTGCGATCGACTGACAATTTTGACTTAAAGCTCACCGGCATTCCAATATCATTATGTATGTACACAAACGATGAATGTTCTTCTAAAAGAATATTGAAATTCGGGGTTGTAAAACTATCTCAGGAAATCCACAGTATAAGCCCTTTTCATTATATACACATATACGCCTTATAACGAAACAAATATTTGTATTTTTCCCAGCAATTAGTATAAATAAAATCAATGAGTAAGAATTTTTAAATTAACAAGGCGTATACAGTCATTTACCACTGTACAATGATTCTTAAAACTGAGTACATGTCAATGTAAAAAGTAAAGAATTCTGCAGTTGCATACATTACAGTGTTCGCTATTGAAAAGAAACTAAAGCAGTAAAAATGATGTTCCTTGAAAAAATAGAAGACAAGATCACGAAGGATAAAATAAGAAATGATACATTCAGACGAAACCTACGAGTAGAATCTACCAATGAAAAATTTATAGAACAACTAAGATGATTTTGATATGTGTTGAATGCCGGGTGACAGACTTACAAAGAAAGTATTCGAGAAGCGAGTGCCAGGGAAAGAATAAGAAAGAAAAGCCAAGAATCAAAAGGATCGATAAAATTAGAGAAGAAGTAGAGAAAAAATGGACGACATAAAATGAAATGTGAAATCTAACAATGAAGATGAAAATATACAACGAAACTCCACCAGCCTTATAGATAAGAGTAAAAAGACCTAAGAATAAGTAAGTAAAAGAAATATAATCGTTACTCTTGAACTTAAAACTTCTTACTTTAAAGCAAATGTAAATAACTCGACAGTGATTTCAAATAAAAAGCGCATCAATATCTGAAAAATTAAAATTCTGAAATAGGTATCCTCTCCAAGCACAATTTATTGCTAATTGAAAGTAATTAATATTTCCTTTCTATCTTTCAATTGGATACCAATAGCAATAATTCAAATTTAAGAGTTAATGAATTTAAAATAAAAAGGACTAATTTCATATATAATGTGTAAATACATAATAAAATAGACTTTAAACATTCCATCTGACCGTTCATAATAGCGTTTCTTTTATACAAGAAATTTTTTGAACTTTTATTACTCTTACATAATCTGTCGCAGAGAAATCGGAACTTTTTTAAAATAGTAATTCTTAATGGCAGATGTTTCACCAATGTTATGTCAAAATATCATAACATTTGCATCATTAGAAGCAGAGAAATTGCGCAAAAAGTAACAGTGGGTATTTGACATTGGTCGAAAAATTAATTTTGAACAAAGAGCAAATATCAAATTCTGTTTAAACTCGGTAAATCGTTTAATGAAACATTTAATTTGATGAAACAAGTGTATGGTGTATAGTGTATGGCGTGTTTATCACCTACGAATGTGTACGAGAGATATAAACAATTTAAAGGCGGTCGTACGGACATAAATAACGAGAAACATCCTGGTTCAAAAAAAAACTGTTGTTACGGAAAGTAGCATCGAACTTGTGCGTGAATTTATCAGAAATGAGGCGAAATCCTCATTGTGATATATGGGAATGGAATTAAATATTTCCAAAGATTTAATTCATCGTATTTTGACACAGCATTTGGGACTGAGAAAGATTTGTGTAAGATTTGTATCACACAAGCTAATTGAATTCAACATTGTACAGATTTGACTAAGGACTCAAAAAAGGAGGAAAACTTCAGGTATTCTATTGTAACTGGCGGTGAGACGTGGTGTTTTCAATATTATCCAGAGACCATGCGTCAAACCTCTGATTAGAAGCATCCAAGTGAAGAAAGACCGAAAAAAAGCCGTTTGGAGGAGTCGAAAGTGAAGACAATGTTAATTTGTTTTTATGATTCGAAAGGCATAATGCATAAAGAGTTTGTACCAGTTAGTCAAATAGTCAATGCTGTATAACATATTGGTGTTATGAAGCGTCTTTTAGAACGTATTCGTCATGTGCACCCTCAACATCGTGAAAATGGTAGCTGGCGTTTGTTACATGATAATGCACCATCTCATCGCTCGACGCTTGTCACTGATTTTCTAACTACAGATGGCATCTTAACCATCAACCATTCACCGTATTTACCGGATTTGGCCCCCTGCGATCTATTCTCCAAGCCACCCTTGCCGATGAAAGAACAGTTTCATGCCTACGTCGAAGCCATTGAAAAGGTGTCGACAGCGATCTTGAAGAGCATATCTAAAGATGAACTTAAAAGTTCAATCGACATGTTTATTGACCGTGCAAAACGTTGTACTGAAGACGAAGGCGACTACTTTGAATAAAGTAAATAAATTTTACCAAAACAGTAAGCTTTTGATTTTATTTTAAAAAAGTACGGTTTTTTCTGCGACAGGCTGTGTATATCTATTTTCATATGTATATGACAATATTTGTAAGTATATAGGTACTTTAAAGAAAATATTGTATCTTTGTCATAGAAGATTGATAATATTAATAATAATGATAATAATGTCTAATGGATTACTTTAAGAATATTATTTGTGTGTTCCTTCTTCTTGTTCTTCAGTTTTTTTTTGGATAGTGAGTATAAAGATGATATAAAATATTATTATTAGTTTTCATTCAATTATTAACATAAGGTAAGTATACAAATTATTATCTCATTTGCATGATTCAATAAAAAAATCGTCTCACATACCAATTACATTATTTAATTAATACTAATACAAATTTTGCCATGAAAACATATTTTCCTAATCACGGATCAATATGGAAGAATCTCGAATTTATGGTGTTGTAAAGGGTAACAATTCTCCGCTAATTTTAAACTATAGACCAATTTCTGTTGAATTTTGTAAGGTTTTTGAAATATGTATTTGTTCTTATATTCTACATTTACTAACAATTTTATATGTGGTTTTCTACAGGAATTTATTCCGTCTCAAATTTAACGTATTATGAATGACAAGGATCTTGTAAACATTACATTTCTAAAGAATTTTTATAAAATTGACCACAGTATGTTGTTTCATTAATTAAAGTCTCAAATCTACTAAATTTCATTACACGTAAATTGCAGATTATTGTACATAGTGTATACGGTGTTTCACTCAAGAACATTTGTGGCAACATCTAGACAACCATTAAGCTTCAACTGTTACTTCTCATATTTATCAATGATACAACGTCTGTCATTAATGCTGCCTTTCGCATATGATTTGATGATTCTTTCAGTTATTAATAATTAGAGCAATTATATTCATCTCCAGCAGCAACTACTTAATATCAATACTTGTTGAGATAATCATCAAATCAGGTCGCTGTTAAAAACCTGGCAAATTAATATTCATTAAACACATCAATAGAATTGCAGCATCTGGCGAATTAACGTTCACTGAACACATCAGCAGCACTGTAACCTCATCATTTAGCATATCTGCTTTTATTATTGGGAACTCCAAAACATTTACGAATACTTCAGCTTTGCTGCGGTTGTTATAGTCACTTGTTAGATCAAAACTAGAACACTAGCAAGTTCTAAGAAGGAAGATGGCCAGTATCAAACTCGAAATCAAGAAATTTGCTTTCGCATTTTGGAATAATGTACCTACACCTATGTTCCTTAAATGCTTCGATATATATCTAATTTTGTGCTTTCTAACTAAATGTAAATATTGGGTCTGGGAAAAAGTTCGTGGCGTTTTTTCAGTAAAATTCAACTGGTCCCCGCATGGCGCGTGGACGAATCATTTAAACCGAATATGCTCCATTATTATCGACAATGTTTCGCCATTTTTTTGGTAGATTTATCGGTGAAAAATGTGGTTTCTGGTCGAAAAACTGAATCAAGTAGTTTTCACAGGCTTCTTTTGAAACCAACTTAATTCCATTGAGAGAGTTCTGCAGAGATCGAAACAGATGATAGTCAGAGGGTGCTATATCCGGACTGTAAGGTGGGTTCAAAACTTCCCAACCAAACTCTCTCAATTTTTGACGGGTCATCAAAGAAGTGTGTGGTCGGGCGTTGTCATGATGGAAGACAACACCTTTCCTATTAATCAATCGCCTGGCGTAATCTCTCTAGTTGTGCACAGTAGAGTTGAGAATCAATCGTCTGACCAGTTGGAAGTAGCTCGTAGTGGACGATTCCCCTCCAGTCCCACCATACACACAGCATCACTTTTTTTGGCGTCAATGTTGGCTTAGCGAACGCTTGTGACGGCTCACCATCCTTTATCCACGATCTTTTACGCTTCCGATTATCGTACGTAATCCATTTTTCATCTCCGGTTATTAAACGTTTCAGAAACGGTTCGATTTCATTCCGTTTCAGCAGCGCATCGCAGATGTTAATTCGGTCCATCATGTTTTTCACGCTCAACTCATGAGGAACCCATACGTCAAGCTTTTTTTTGTAACCAGCTTTGTGTAAATGGTTCAAAACAGTTTTGTGGTCAATGCCTAGCTCCATATATATGCTGATATGCTTATCTTGTTGACTTTTTCAAGAATTTCATCAGAAGTGATTGGACGACCGGAGCGTGATATATGAAATTTCCAGAACGAAAGCGAGCGAACCATTTCCGCGCAACAGATTTCGATAAAGTACCTTCACCGTACACAGCACAAATTTTATCACAAGCCTGCGCAGCGTTCTTCCCCTTATCATAATAATATTGCAGAATATAGCGAAATTTCTCATTATTCTTCTCCATTTTCAAGAGCGAATAACTTTCCAACCACTGCACCGATTACAATGTTTCTAAGCTCAAACTAACGTTCGGAAGGTCATTAAAAAACGAGCCGTCGGTGGTGTCGCTGTGACTTGTTGTTCTTTAGTTATCGGCAACCAATGCCATCTATCGGGAAAAACGCCACGATTATCGTAATATGTCACTGTACATGATTGGGTTCATTAATCTTGTAGCATCTCCTCCTGTTGTTTTCTTCAATATGATTTTATCACACAACTATACCTTTAATTAAAAAAAGCTCCTAACATCCTATATACACTATATATACACATAAGTAGATATATATATATATATATATATATATATGTATATATATGAATCGTTTTTTAAGTAAGTACCGTAAGTAAAATTTGGTCGCTGCAGTGCTATGGTCGCTACTCCAAGCAATACGCATTGAGTACTTACATCTGTTTGTTAGTCACAGTTTTGTGCGTATTCAGAATGCTTCAAACGATTGATAATCCCACCATTTGTGAAATACGCGCTGTGATTCGTTTTTTCCAAGCAAGGAAGCGTGAAAGCAGTTGAAACTTATCGGCACGTTAGTGAAGTATATGGAGAAAACACTCTAAGGGAGGGAATGGTGTATAGTAAGCGATCGTCAGTATTACTAAAGAAAAAAAAGTAGATGCAATATTTCGAGAAAATAGACGCTTAATGATTTCGTCATTGTCCGATTAGTTCCTGGAAGTTTCAGGAAGTATTCTTCTTGAAATTATATGCAGTGATTGGAAATTCTGACGTTGGATATCTATGTATAAGAATGGAATTCGGAAACTGGTTGTACGATATGAGTTAAGTTCCTTAATATTAGTAATAATTATGTTGAAAAGAAAGTATAAGCTTTCATGCTAATCAAATGTTGAAAATTTACTTAAAAAGTATTTACGAAGTAACTTAAAGTTACTTCGTAAATGAATTTTGATCTGATGGGCAAACTAAATAAATAAATAAATTAATTAATTAATTAAGGGACCTCCCGAAAGCTTATTATTATGTCATAATGAAATAATGTAGCTATTGATTTTTTACACGTTGGCCTTTTTTTAAATTTCTAACACATATTCATAATAATATGATTACATTCTATGCATAAAGTTTTGCTTTTTACGTCATTTGTACTCATACATATCTTTGACAGAATCCTAGAATTTCATAAAATACTTTCAAAATCATACAATTTTGTTTTATTGAGCGGTGGCGGCTTTTGTGTTTCAAGTGTAAGTTTCATATACAAAACAGTAATATAGAAACTTATTTACATCACTTAATAATTGCTAAACCTGTTTGTTAAGTTTAGAAAACTTATTTTACAGCTAAAAACTGAACTAAAAGTTATTTACGAACGTGATAGTTTTTATAAATGATCTCAAAGCTTCAATCATTTCTTAATAGAAAACTTATTAAAACACTTTCAGAAACCGCAGAATTGTTAACTATATTATATACATTGTCTTTTAAGTTTTGCATATGAAACTGGAATAAAACAGTAGATAGCTTTTAAAGACTTCATTGTTTCTCGAAGTTTTCTCCACGAAGATTAATGTACTTTTGCATGAGCTCGAACCAACTCTGGAAGCAGTTGTTCCACTCGTTTGTTGGTACAGTTAAAATTGAGTTTTTGAAGGCATCGACTGCTCTTTCTGACGACTGGAACCTTTGACCACGCAGTCCGTTCCTGATTTTCGGGTAAAGAAATCGTTTGGATCTAGGACCATACTGTGCGGAGGATGGTCCAGTAATTCGACGTATTGTTGTGTTAGAAATTCAATTGCCTTGTATGCTGTGTGCGATGACTTGCGGCAAACGGGTGGATGTATACCAATTTGCAGTAACAGTTCTTTGATCGTATAGAGTGATTGTTACTACCGACCTGCTTTCGACACAAGTGTCGCAACCATCTTTTTGAATTTTTTTGACACTAATTCACTCTAGCTACTTTCTGTTCTTCGGTTAGTAGACGCGATATCCAACGGGAAACTAATTTTTTTTACACAATTTTTTAAACAAAATTTTTTGAATTCAGTTCTTTGAAATCTCCAATAATGCTTCAATCTGACGATATGTCACATGTCGATTTTCATTACCGAAAACAGAAATCGACTCAGCGAGGCATTCTTGTTGAGAAAATTGTCTTCGAAAATTTTTTAGTTGAATTGTTTTCAGCTAACTTGTCAACTTTGACAGTTCGTTGTAGCGACAACACTACACGTATCGCACTCAAACTTTGGATTTAGGTTAACTAAGGATGGAGGTTCGTTTCTAGTGCTGACATTTGTTTGTGGCGCCCTCTATATCCCACTATGCAAAACTTGGAAGACATCCCACGTAACTGTAAGGAGCAAGTGATATTTTTTATACACATATAGACAAAAACAATAAAATAGCTCAAAAAAATTGCCTCCATTCGCAATATTATGTCTAGAAAGTCATTTATATATAAAATATCCAATTGTTACAGATAGTAGTAATTACAATATATTCATTACAACATTACAATTTTTTGAATTAACAATAATTTTTATGGCAAATTTCATATGATCTCCTGTAAGTTTAACCAAGTGCAACAGCTGGTTCGTAAGACTTAATTCTTCACGTTTTTTCGATAATTTTTTTCGTCTGAATTTGGCTCCTAGGTTAATATTAAGATACTTTACTATTTTTACGTACGGAAGGATGTGATCAAGCCATTGGTATTTTTCATCTTTTTTAACAAAATCATTTTGAAAGACTTCTAGCATAACCAGCACAGCATCGTAAACAGAATAGTTGCCCTGATCTATCCTTGCGTAAAGTTATAGTTAGATATAGTTACTTTGATTGTACTTATAAAAAAGGGCTTTTTTGTAATAACAAGCTGTAAGCATTCGATTCTCAAAAAGTAGTTTTGTAATGTATATAAAAACATAATTATATTAATAGTTTTCAATAAAAATGTTAAACGTATACTAATTTATGCAATTAAAACGTATAATATTTCATTATATACAAAAATGTTAATGCATGAAAAGCAAATAATAAAGAAGAAATTATTTTTATTTCTTAAATTTCTTTGTTTAACGTATTCTTCAACGTTAGTCTGTTGCTTTGTTTATAACTGTAATTATTACTAACCTTGATTATACCACATAATGTGTAAAAGCGTTACTTTTTTTTATTAAATGCTGTCCAACGATCAACGGTAAAATATAAATTTTTAAATGTCATACTGACATTTAAGTTTCATTTAAAAATTAAACTATGATTTCTTCATATGCAACCAAGGTTAACTAACGAATGATAAATAGATTAAATAGATAATTGAAGTTAATTAAAATTTTTAGATACTTACAGGCTTGTTTATTTAATTATGCTTCTGTTCCTATAACCGGTCGTGCTATAGGGCTTGTTGTTAATATATATATATATATATATATATATATATATATATATATAAACTATCTGCTGATGATGAAGACTTAGTTGTCGAAATGCGTATACAGAATACGAAAATTAATGTGGAAAGGGGTTATATATCAACGTTACGTGATTAAGTTAATCAACAACAGGCTCCATCAAAATTACCTAATAAACCTAAATTTATGAAATCTCTAATCTAAATCAATCTAAATTTATAACTTATTAATGATTTTGATATATATATATAATATATATATATATATACTATATATACATTAAAGATTGGATTAAAGCATTATTGGGGATTTCAAAGACCTCAATTCAAAAAATTTTGCATAAAGAATTGCGTGTCAAAAAATTAGATTCCTCTTGGATACTGCATCTGTTGATCGAAGAACAGCAAGCAGCTAGGGTGAATTAGTGTCAAAAAAACTCTTGATCGCTTCAATGACGGAAACTCTAAAAACATGTACAATACTGTCTGTCAGTGGTGGATCTTGGACTTACTCATATGAGCCAGAAAATAAAGGCCTATTGTCTGTTTGGATGTTCCAAGGTGAAGAAAAGCCGGCAAAAGTCATCCGTTCTCGAAGTGTCTCCAAAAACATGGTCGCGACATTTGTCTCGAAAGATACAATTCCTCTATAAGATTAAAAAAACGTTACTGTCGATTGATATACAACCACTTGTTTACCACACGTCATCACCAAGGCAATGCAAGTTCGCACACAGCACGCAAGACAATTGAAGTTTTAACGCAAGAGAACGTCGAATTGTTGGACCATCCTCCTTACAGTTCGGACCGAAGTCCCAAAAATTTCTTTACCTTTCCGAAATTCAAGAAGAGACTGCTTCCAGAGTTGGTTCGAGCGCATCTCTCAATTTTTGAAAACTTAATTCGATATTCTCGTTCATTTAGAACAATAGGATACTTTTACTTGTCTTCCATGTAAGAGAAGTTTATTAAATATATATTTTAACCTATCTTACGCTAACACATACTTTTAAAAAACTACTGCGATGCTTTAATATACTACTACTGTAATACTAAAAATTATTTCATTTTTCAACATTTTCTCGTGGTAACGTTTAGTTTAGCGATATTCGAGTGTTTTAATTCTTTCAGAAAAGTAAGCTTTACCAAACTTTTTGAAGTACGTGTAGCTTTCAGTGATTACCTCTTTATTCGATCCAAATCTCTTGGCAGTTTTCAGTTTGAGCAAAAGGAAATGTTTGAGGTGACCGAATCTGGCGAAATGATAGATATGAAAGTAATTCGAAATCAAGTCCATGAATTTTTACCATTGAAACACTCGAAGTTTGAACACGCGCATTAGCCTGAAGAAAAACCAATTTTTCATAATTTAATTGCCATCTGTGGTTAGCGGTTATTTACGACCGATATCCCTGCAAACAAACTGCTGCATAATTTTGACGTCACCATTTGCGTTACTCTTTAAAGATAGGAACTTAATCACTGATTGGTTACTTTTTCCATGTTTCAAAACAAACTCGAAGCAGTTCGCTTCCTATTCAAATAAACAAGCATTCTTACAATTACGCAAACGCAAATTTTGTCAGTTATGTTTTGAAATATTTTCAAATTGAAAAACAAATAGAATATTTTATTAGTACTGCCCGCTTTCGTCAAACTTACTAATTACTGACGTGCCCTTGTACTAAAGTCAGTGTATACTTATATTCTGTAAAATACGCTTTACAGTTTAACATCATAAACATGTCAATACAATAGAAGAATATTGTTTCAATTACCGGCAGTAATGAAGATTATCTTATCATAAGTAATCTTTATTTTAAGATATCTGCATACATGTTGAGTGTAATAATGATAACAATAGTTTTAAAATATAATATAATCATTAATTATACGTACATAAAAAAAGAAAAAGTGGTATAAGAGAACCAGTAAACTTAACAAAAAAAAATAATTGTTAAAAAAACAAAATTATGATTAAATGCAATATGGCCATTCATAGGTTGAGCTCAATTGTTTTCAAAATAGAAGTCAATATATTTCATTACTTAATATACTATCAATTAACTTTGCGTGTTCGTCATATTAAAATCAAGTATTTATGAAAATTAATTGAAACAACAGTACATTCTAATATTAACGAATTTAATTTGAGAATATTGTAAGGGAAAATCGTTTAACTGCTAATTAATTGCATCAAACATTCATTAAGCAATTATATAATCCGAGAACAATAAATATTCATGAATGAAAATTAGGGGATGAAACTGAAACACATTAAGATAATAAGCGAGCGTGAAAATAATTCAGGAACGATTACTAACCGGCTCTGAATGAATGATCAACATGTGGTTATTTGTTTTTTAAATTACCAATATCAACAGGTTACCCGCGTCTACAGATCCGCTCCCAATTTACTACTCAAATAAAATATATTTCACGAAATAAGAAATTGCGCAAGTGCCGATTTACAACTTTAACTTTAGAATGATTTTGAACGTGCGTAGCATCTTGCGGAGATCCTCTGAACTTTCTTCTCCATTTCGATGAAGCAAGTTGAACGTTAGATGGCGCACTCGCACGTAGAGTACGTTTCAAAAGCTTCTGTATAGATGTCACTCTAAATATAACAAGTTATTGATTAAAATTCAAGTATATTGTTTCCTACATAACAAATAAAAAGGCATTTTTAAATATCTTAAAATATTTAAAGTATAATTATAAATAACCTTTGACTAAATGCATGAAAAATAATATTAATATATCGATGGCTCTAAATATTATAAAAAAATGGAAATTTGAAAATTAACATATAAATTATACACAAGCAATTAATTTCGCTTTTTTACCTTTAAAATTACTAAGACAATTTACTTTCTGTAGTATTTTGAACAGTTTTGGTAATTAGTTAGATTTAGTATTACCTTTAATGTTATTACTGTTTATAAGTTAACGTAAAGTTAATACTTCTTAAGGTTCAAACACAAACATATCGACAAAATAACTACTGTAACACGAATAATATAAACTAACATAAATCATCTTATTAAAAAGTAGAGGAAAACCGTATTTTACACGATAAAGGAGGGACAGAAGACACCTTTTCAGGTTATTTTATTTTCGCATTCACTTGTATGTAATCAAAGCTGTTGGCTATTCCAAAATGCGCATGTCTAAATATTAACAAAAAGATTAAAAATGAATGTCATGTATTTTGAATTATACATATGTATATGTATCATCTAATTGTTTAATTAACAGAGTTAACTATTCATGTAAAAGCATGTGCCATCACATTCGCCTAGACTTGTTTCCATTATTAAATAGAATATAATCGCAGGAAGCCAGATTTGCAAGATGATTTTATTACTGAAATTTACAGACACAAGTTTTGTCTTGAACAACAATATGGACAAATACACTTTCATACAATAGTCGAAAGCTTTTCAATAAATTCTTTCAGTCCTTTTTTCCATAAATAGTAGTCCACACGTTTTGTAAATATATATTATTACCCGAGATAGACCGTTTTGCCCGCGCCCGGTAAGAGGCGTCTGGCGGGATGATTTTATTTATAGCTATGTCGCGCAATTGTGTACTAGTTTGCTCGAGTCGTTTCTAGTGTACATATTGCTGGTTCAACCACCCGTACACAGGTGACCGAAATGCCATGTAAACGAAAGCACATGTTATAAGGGATACATCAAGTTATTAAATACACATTGATATTCTGATTTAATATTCCGTGACGGTTCCATGAGAAGAGAAAATAAAAAGAATTATGTAATATCATTTTTTAACCTGATAAATAATTATGTAAGCATATAACGAATTTTCTATTCAAAAAATTAGAAGTTATTGTTAATTCCTTTATTTTCAAACGTCTTCCACCAAAAATCAAGTTACCAATAATAGATTCGATTATGATTATTTTGAATGGTTAGCCGGCATTTATATTGGGTCTGGGAAAAAGTTCGTGGCGTTTTTCCCGATAGATGGCATTGGTTGCCGATAACTAAAGAACAACAAGTCACAGCGACACCACCGACGGCTCGTTTTTTAGATGACCTTCCGAACGTTAAGCGTAGAAACATTGTAATCGGTGCAGTGGTTGGAAAGTTATTCGCACTTGAAAATGGAGAAGAATAATGAGAAATTTCGCTATATTCTGCAATATTATTATGATAAGGGGAAGAACGCTGCGCAGGCTTGTGATAAAATTTGTGCTGTGTACGGTGAAGGTACTTTATCGAGATCTGTTGCGCGGAAATAGTTCGCTCGCTTTCGTTCTGGAAATTTCAATGTGAAAGATGAGTCACGCTCCGGTCGTCCAATCACTGAAAAATCTGATGAAATTCTTGAAAAAGTCCAACAAGATAAGCATATCAGCAGTGTCGATATTGGCATGGAGCTAGGCATTGACCACAAAACTGTTTTGAAATTTACACAAAGCTGGTTACAAAAAAAAAGCTTGACGTATGGGTTTCTCATGAGTTGAGCGTGAAAAACATGATTGACCGAATTAACATCTGCGATGCGCTGCTGAAACGGAATGAAATCGAGCCGTTTCTGAAACGTTTAATAACCGGAGATGAAAAATGGATTACGTACGATAATCGGAAGCGTAAAAGATCGTGGATAAAGGATGGTGAGCCGTCACAAGTGTTCGCTAAGCCAACATTGACGCCAAAAAAAGTGATGCTGTGTGTATGGTGGGACTGGAGGGGAATCGTCCACTACGAGCTACTTCCAACTGGTCAGACGATTGATTCTCAACTCTACTGTGCACAACTAGAGAGATTACGCCAGGCGATTGAAAGAAAACGGCCCGAATTGATTAATAGGAAAGGTGTTGTCTTCCATCATGACAACGCCCGACCACACACTTCTTTGATGACCCGTCAAAAATTGAGAGAGTTTGGTTGGTAAGTTTTGATGCACCCACCTTACAGTCCGGATATAGCACCCTCTGACTATCATCTGTTTCGATCTCTGCAGAACTCTCTCAATGGAATTAAGTTGGTTTCAAAAGAAGCCTGTGAAAACTACTTGATTCAGTTTTTCGACCAGAAACCACAGAAGTTTTTCACCGATGGGATCATGGATCTACCAAAAAAATGGCGAAACATTGTCGATAATAATGGAGCATATTCGGTTTAAATGAATTCGTCCACGCGCCATGCGGGGACCAATTGAATTTTACTGAAAAAACGCCACGAACTTTTTCCCAGACCCAATATATGCTAGTCTAACTATATTTTAGAGAAGTAACTAAATATAATAAACTTATTTATAAACAAAAGTGTAAAATTATAAACCTACTTTATAAAAATGAAGAGATGACATTTGAGGATACTACGAAATTAAAATATTGAAATAGTAGCTGGGCCTCATTTCGAGTTTATAGAAGCGTAACTGAATGTGAAACTGATAAGGTGAAAAAATGAACCAAATTTCACAAATTTCGATCTCAATATGGCATCAAATTTTTCTGTGGTGGCATTGAGATTGCTAATAAATATTATTGAATTTATTTACTCTCCCACAATAGTAGTGAACGATGCTTGAAACCAATAAAAATTCGTCCTAAAACGAATTTCTAAAAATAAAAAATGCAATGTAATACATACACGCTACGGAAAACTGGGCACTGTATTCAACTGTTACTTAATCCTGAGATATCAATAAAATTTTTCAGGTAATAAAACTATATTACATTAAAAGACTATCGGTTTGAATATAACTATCGTTAAATGTTACATAGTTTCCTTGACTGGTACGTCATACTTGATCAATAAGGTTGATATATAACCCCTTTCCACAATTAACTATTTGTAAATTCTGTATACGCATTTCGACAACCAAGTTGTCATCATCAGCAGATAATTTCAAAGTGTCGCACCTGGTAAAACACGGCGAAAAAATTGTACGAAAAAACAAACTCCGTACGCGATCCACACCGTTCAAAACCAAGATGTGCACTGTGTGGTTTTGAACGGTGTGGATCGCGTACGGAGTTTGTTTTTTCGTACAATTTTTTCGCCGTGTTTTACCAGGTGCGACACTTTGAAATTATCTGCTGATGATGACAACTTGGTTGTCGAAATGCGTATACAGAATTTACAAAGAGTTAATTGTGGAAAGGGGTTATATATCAACCTTATTGATCAAGTCAATCAACCACAGGCTCCATCAAATTCAACTGATACGTCATAAATACTGAAAATGTATTTGTTCGCATACCCGGTTCCTAATTACAGTTTTCCTATTTTATAGTTATTAGCTTTAGTATCCAAATAAAAACTAAATATCTATTTCATAATCTGTATATTGAGCATTAGTCCAGTAGATTTTTCTTTGGTATTTGATTTTCAAATAGATTTAATGCTCTGATCTATCACTTCAACTTCTGTACCGAGTATCTAGAACCGGCTGCTCTACGCATTTTTACGTTACTTCCCCATGTGACGAATAAACTGGAAGAGAGAAAGTTGTCTAACTATGAAGAGGAGTGTGACCAGCTTGCAAACGAATAGTGGAGAAGTTTATTCGTTGATTGATTTCAAACAATGGACAAATGCATAATATGTGGAAATTATTTTGAAAGTTCGTGAAAATTAACGCTCTGTTACAAAACTTTTGTAGTTCCCTTTGCGAGAATCAAGAGGAGAAAGTTTTTATTTCGTTGGAATATTTTGAAATATTATGCAAGCAATAAAATATATTTTTGTTAACAAACGCCTCAAACTCATCGAAATTATCAGCCTCTCTCTAATGCTTATATATTAACATGAACTGGTTAAAAGGTTTTAAAAAAATATATGAAAGAATGAATTCGCTATATTCATCTACACATATAATATGGAATACAAACGTTTGATATATAGCGTAGTACTACCTATGTATGCATGTATCTTACATATTTAAATTGTGCATTAAGTTATTCAGAAATTTTGCGCTTATTTCCGATAGGTTGGGTTATTCACTTTCAGGACGTCGTATTATTAACCTTTGCTATTATATATTTTCTGAAAGACTATACTGTCGCCACTATAAACACTGGTTTAATCGTGTTTACCTGGTGTCAGCGTAAATATGGAGAACAAAAAAGTACTTTTTCGTCATTTAATGCTTTTTTTACTATCGCCAAAGCAAAAATGTGGTCCAGAAAAAAGCGAAAAAGCTACTTACGGAGACCATATGGTAAGTGAATAAAGAGTGCATGAATAGTTTCTTAAATTCAAACAGGGCTAATTTAACATTAAAGGTCGTAAATGATCCAGTAGGCTATTCGCGGTTGATGACCAAAGCAAGGTGTCGATCACAAATAATCGACCTATTCCAACTCGTACAATAACAGAAAGAGTGTTAACTTTGACTGTTTATTGGTATTTTATGCGATTTGGCATCGTTAGTTGCATAATTGTTTGGGTATTCCACGAATTAATCAAAAAAAATTTCCCAGTATTTTATTGCCCAATTGCAACGAGACCGATCCATTTTTGAAACGAATGATAATTGGCAATAAATAATGTGTTTTATACAATAATGGTGAAAGAAAACCATCATAGAATCATTCGAGTAAATCGCCATCAACCACCCCAAAAATTAATATCTCTGCCCAGAGAGTGATGGCCTGTTGCTTGTGGGATTGAAAGAGGATTGTGTATTATGAGCTGCCACCACATAATCAAGCAATTAATTCGGTTAAATATTGTAGCCAGCTGGATAATTTGAAGCGAGATAGGAATGCAGTTTGCGCCAGTTTCGGATACAGTGACTATAGATAACCAACGATCGTACACTAAAGTCCAACTCTTACGTAGCAAAAACACGACTGAAACTTATAGAGCTTTAAAGGATATCAGTATTTTATTGCCCAATTGCAACGAGACCGATCCATTTTTGAAACGAATGATAATTGGCAATAAATAATGTGTTTTATACAATAATGGTGAAAGAAAACCATCATAGAATCATTCGAGTAAATCGCCATCAACCACCCCAAAAATTAATATCTCTGCCCAGAGAGTGATGGCCTGTTGCTTGTGGGATTGAAAGAGGATTGTGTATTATGAGCTGCCACCACATAATCAAGCAATTAATTCGGTTAAATATTGTAGCCAGCTGGATAATTTGAAGCGAGATAGGAATGCAGTTTGCGCCAGTTTCGGATACAGTGACTATAGATAACCAACGATCGTACACTAAAGTCCAACTCTTACGTAGCAAAAACACGACTGAAACTTATAGAGCTTTAAAGGAAGTTTGTGGTGAATTAATAATGGACTGTAGTATAATTTCTCACTGGATCAATCGTTTTCATGAAGACCGTGTAAGTATATAAGATGACCCAAGATCAAGACGACCGAAAACATCGACAGCGAAACTTGTAACAGATGAAAAAAGATTATCGTGCAACACATTGAAGCCACAGGAATTTCACCAACATCAGTAGTGCGAAATCTGGATAATGAGTTGAATAGGAAAACAAATTTTGCGATATGGTTTATTCATTGTTTGAGTGCTGAATAGAAATAGAAACTCCTGGACATTGCGACCTTATTGAAGTGAAGATTTGGCGATGAAGGTTAACCATTCTTATATCGAATTGTCACTATTAATGAAATGTGAATTAGAGTTTTTGAGCAGGAATTAAAGTAGTCTAATCAGTGCAAAATTGAAAGTTTTTCACAACCAAAAGAAATTTGATCGAGCTCAAAGTTGAAATAAATGATGACCTTTACTTATGATCACCACACATCGGGATATTAAATTCATTCAAAATCTGAACCGAAAAATCCATAAAACTCGATTTCAGTTGCTCGAGACTGGACCACACAAACTCCATGACAATGTCAGTCCGTACATGGCCAATGTAGTAAATGAAAAGCCGACCAAAGTTGAGAAACTTTGCTTTGCGGCTTTCTGCCGCTGTTACCCGAGCTATTTACCAGCTGAAGAGAGATGGTACATTAAATGGAATAGTAACACTTCCTAGACATTGGGCAGCAGGGAGACTATACTGAGGAATTGTAAATAGACAAATTAATTAAAAAAAAACATATAAGTAAACAAAAAATTAGTGAGTATTACTAACGAAATATTCCTCGTAAATCAAATCCGCGTATTCAGTTAGAAAAATAGTTTTAAATTGAAATGAAACTTTGTAATGAATATCAAAATTACGTTAATGTTAACTTGTGTTTTTACTATTATTACATTCACGAGTTCATACTCGGTTAATAATTGTCATTTTGTCAACTTTATATTAATATAAAAAGCTATGATTGCAATATAGTACGTACAAGCAAGTAATAGTATACAGATAAAGAATAAATAAATCCCACACAATACATCTAAAATAGAACATCGTTCGAAAGATCGCACCACAACGTTAATTAATTCACCTCTATGTTTGTGAAATGTAGCCATACGTAGTTCAGGTTGACTGTAAGAAAAAGTTTCGGTGAAACTCCGTACTGACGACCGTAAAGTTTTATCCGACAAGGCAAGATTACAAAGTTAAAGATGACAGAGTGTGGGCCTGCGTTGGTCGGGAATGACGAGTGTGTATAGCGGGATATAAGTGAACACCTGTTGCACACACAACTCAACTGCCTGGGTTGAGTTCTCTGTGTTCCGCTTAACAACGAATACATGCACACTCGTATCGTTAACTCATCGACGATGCCTGGAATGTACGTTGCTCAACTCAATTTTTCCTCTACCCGTTTCACTTTCTCTTTCTGTTCCGCGTATTTTCCATCTTTTTTTTTCGCATCATAACCAACCACGACCTCGTTTTTATGACTCCCTGTAATATAGTATGTACCGATAATGAGAACGCTTTACATGTAACTTATGTATATTATATATTCTACTTGCTTTCGAAAATCGATTTTAGAATACATAGGGTACATAGGGAAAACTAGTGCTATCAATTTATTTATATATCCGCATTTACGTTCACACACAATTTGAATTTTATGGTAATAAAGACTGGACTTTTTTGTATTCCGCATTTTTTGGATACGATTTCTAAAGAACTGTTGTTTCTTATTAAGATAATATTACCATTAATATTTTTTGAATGAGTTACAGCTAGCTATTATATTCATAATATATTAACGTATTTATCAATAAATAACAAGACAAACTGAAACACCATATAATGCAAAACAAAAAATTAAGAACAAGTCCTTAGGCGAACGAACAAAAGAAAATGTTTCTTGCGTAAAACTTAAGTCAAACAATGCGTTGTGCGTATTTTTTCAAAATATGTAGTTAGTGACAAAAGTTTTCGTGCATTTCATGAATGTCAGAAATCATCAAATGTGAAGGAATCTTATGGAGCATATTTAATTTCATTTAATTTTAAAAATCCCGAAAAGAACAATACGAAAGTTAGTAATAATATCATCGAATGTCATAAAAGTTTTTATACACTATGAGACATATGTATCTAATTGCAAACATAAATTTGCAACAAATTTGGTAAATCCTCTTCATAGCGTCATGTATTTGCAAAAGATAAGCATTAAATGCATTTACAAAGATGAGTCGCATATAAATAATAACATTACATACACCAAGGAAACCGCTAGGTCAAATAGTCGAATTTATCGGTGCTTTCTACGATGGAAAATCTAAGACAAAATCAAAATATCCAAAACCGCTATAACTGTTCGATCAGAAACTGCTACAAACAGTGATTTTAAATCCATGGATAAATATATCGAAGATAGTCGTACATATAAGTGTTGGATGTTGAAAGAAAATGCATTCGGAAAGCAACGAAAATTTTAAGAAGAGCAAATTATAATGAAAGAGTATCGTTCATTAACAATGCAAACAACTACCTATTGTAATGCATAGAGGCAGATACAGGATGGTGTGTAAATATATGTTGACCACTGAGGTGAATACCATAGTTTATTATTAATTGAACAAAGTATAAATCGATGTATATACTTAGATATTTTGAAATAATATTTGCAAAGAGACGTTGGATCTTTAAACATATATATAATAATAGTTACTTCACTGTGTACGCTCACCTCTTTAGTCGTCGAATTTAAATCCGATTAAACATCTGTGGCCGTCCATATTTTCAAAGAAACGATAACAGAAGCATTATTGGAAGAATGGTAATATATGTAAAATTTACAGAAAATTTAATCGAATCTATTCCAGAAAGACAAGCAGCTATAAGAGAAGCTAATTTGGTTCAAGCAAAATGTTCAAAATTTTTTATTTATTTTTAGTAATTATTTTGTTATGTATAATTTGAGTTAATATGCGATATTATATGTTAGAATACTTATCAAATTTTCTTGTATTTTTAAATAATAACAGCTTTCATAATCTTATTTTTTTAAATATTTTCAATCATAATCGGATGTTTACATTTTATAATTTCCAACATTCACAACATGTACGAAATCTTTCATATAAACTATTACATAAAATATATTTTTCTATCTATTGAAATCATATCCTTTCTCCATCAACAAATTTTAAATTAATGAAAAACTTATTTAACTTAATACGAAGGATAATAATGCTAAACTGATTATTTTTGAATATTCTAGAGCAAAAATAACTTTATATTCTGGTTATTGTTAGAGGTTTGGTCTCCACCAGCACTAAAAAGTGTCAACAGCAATAGTTTGTTTGGGAACTTGAAGTAATTTGGTGACGTTTCATTATAGATAACAATAAAACAATACCAATGTAGAAACACTGTTGATGTTAGTTTTAAGCATCATCTTACACGGTTTGTTTTCTCATAACTTTTTTAAATGTGTAATACCATAGTGATACCAGTTTCTTCAAACTGCTTTTATTACTTTTAAACGCTCTGACTATGTAAGAAAGCATTACCTTTAATCTTTAAACATCTATTTCAAATCCAAAAACGTCAAGCCTACTATTTTGTGTATAAAATTTACATAAACATCAATTTTGTCTATCTTTCAAAAAAAGATGTGATATCTGAAATTTAAGGTATTATTATCTTTAATATCATATTATTCTTTATTACAATAATTGCTAACTAATTAACCATAATTATACGATTTATAAATTCTCAGTAATGAGTTTCTAAACTAGATTTTAAAACTGCCCGCTTTTCTTTATTGAAATTTTTTTAAATTTGCTAAAAGATTCTCTGAAGTTTAAACAATATATTAATTAACTCCATGCAATATTACTTAAAAAAACTGAATTTAACAATTGGGTAGAAACATTATATCATATACAAATTCTAATTTTTCCTGCTTTTACATCGTATATACAAATGTAGAAATTTTTTATCAAACTTGCAGTATGCCGCACTGGTATCATAACCAGTAGGCCACAAAGGACGTAAGCACTGAGTCCATTAACGTACTATAAAATTGCATTATGAAAACCGATATTAATTAGAAAACTCGCAATTGCCCCTTGATTACGAACTGAAAATTTTAATTTTTTCTGCTAACGTAAAAATATAGAACCTTATTGTTACTGAACTACCAAAGTAGAGCTGTAATGAAATTCTAAAAAATATACACGGTATTTCATTTAAACTAAAAAATATTAACATAATATCCGGCTAAACCGGAAACTGTTTTGAATATAAATACGCTCATCGAATCCTCTATTTGCATTTACTTAAATGTGTAAAATAATTTGATTAAAATATAAGTAGATCTTCAAATGGCCCATTTATTGACCCTATACATAAATATAATATATAAATAACGGGTAGCGCAAAAGTAATGTCATAATTTGAACTGGCTGCCATCTTGTAATAAATGAAAAAAAAGCTTTGTTTTCAAAAAAAGTTTATTTGAAAGTGTAAAACATTAATTGGAAAAATTATATCGCTCAAATGGCCACATCTTGTTAATGTGGAAAGGGGTTATATATCAACCTTAGTGATTAAGTTAATCAACCACAGGCTCCATCAAATTCAACCTCTCGAGTTGATGCATAATTGCGCTCGTTTTACGGCATTTTGAATTGTTGCTTGCGAAACGACTGGCTCCAAATTGACGATTTCTTCTCCAATGTTAGCTTTCAAGACTTGCAAGTTGCGTGGTTTGTTGTAAACGCGAGAATTTAAAAAGTGCCAAAGTCTTGCGCTGTTAGATCTGGCGATCTAAACGGCCAGTTCAAATCTCCAAAACACGAGATCATTCGACCTGGAACTGGTGTCTCAAAATCTCCATCGTTGCCCGAGCTGTATGAACGGTTGCTCCGTTCTGTTGAAATCAACAATGAACGAGGCCCAATGCAGCAACTTGAGGCAAAAAGAACTGGTTTAGCATCTGCCTGTAACGCTCACCATTTACGGTTACGGTGGTACCATCGGCGTCTTCAAAAAAATAAGGAACAATCATTTTTTCATGGCAAATGCCGCACCAAACAGTCACTTTGAGGGGATGCAATGGCTCTTCATGCATTTCATGTGGATTCTCTGTGTTCTAGAAACGTGAATTTTGTTTGTTAACATAACCACTTAAGTGCAAATGAGCTTCTTCACTAATTATGATTTTTGATACGAAATCATCCTCTTCTTGCACCAAGTTTAACAGAGTATGGCAGTAAGTTAACCTTATCCGACGGTCAGCAGGCAGCAGTTCCTGAACAGTTTGCACTTTGTATGAGAACATTGTCAAATCTTTCACCAAAATTCGTTGCAACGAATGTTTGCTGATGCCTAACTGTATGCATCGTTGTCTTGTTGATGTTTGTGGATTCTCTCTGACATCGTCAGCAACATCAGTCGAACGAGCAATACGAGGGCGGCCACTTCTTGCGACATCTGCAGTTTGAACAAGGTGCTCAGCCAAACGCTTAATTGTTCGAGCACATGGAACACGACGACGAGGAAAACAACGACGAAATTCACGCTGCGCTAAAGCAACAGAATTTGCCAAATAAGCGACAACAATAATTCCATGTTCTTGAGGTGTCTATCGCTCCATGGCTTGTTAAAAATTAATTCTTTATATATCTACATCATAAATGTCAAAGCACAATGACATTTGGCGCCATCTGCAAAAATGGCAGTCAATTCAAATTATGACATAACTTTTGCGCCGCCTGTTATATATAGGATAGGGTTTTATATAAATGTAGGACTATTCTAAATCAATAATGTTCTAGCTAAGTGGAGCCAGTCTGTAGCAAGCGGTGAGACGGTAAATATATTTTAGATTATTAAGACGAATATTAGACTTTCACTTTAATTACAAAATCAATCAATACCAAAATCCATCAACGCCAACCGGAAGTATTACATCAGTTAAAACTATTATCATTTACATTTTAAAATTATTTGCTATACAATAAAACAATTTCGAGGTGTTTCCACGTCTCATTCCGCCTGCACATGCACGAAGCAAACCAACCATATATGTATATGCATGTATATATTTTGAGTAATGCTACGTGTTTTTGTATTCTGTGAAGAAACAAAGCAAATTTATTTACATATATGTACATATACTAAGTACAAACAACCTGCTGAATTGAAAAAAACATATACCTACTTTTTACTAATATGTTTAACTTAGATCGCAACTGAAAATGTTGCAATATTGTTTTAGTAATTAGCCGCTCACATTCAGCAAGAACCGCTTTTAAAGCCGATAGCGAGAGAAGCAGTGGACAAAATGTGTAATTGTGGGATAGCCGGTATGGCGTACACTTAACGGTTGTGTTCAGTAGAGAGCCGGATCGTAAAAGTAAAGACCCTGAAATTTAGGTGCTCGTTTTTTGGCTCCGTTCGCTCTGATTTCCTGGAAGTTTTATGGAAGGTATTTTTGATATTCGAGACGTTTTATGTTCGTTATCATTGTCATGACAGCGAACATGGAAGAAAATATGAAGCAAAATTATATTTCTCGAAATACAAAAGGAAGGAAGTACATAATATTTTTTTACTGAAAATATTGATTGAATTAAAGGGAAATGACTTTAGCATTTTTTCATATAAAATAGAAAGATTAAATGAATTTCTTAATTTTATATTAAATATTTCTAAATATTTGGTAACTTTAATTTTACTGTACTGTATAACACTTGTCCCAAGAGAAAGAAATCAAAACTTATTTCTACAACAATTAGAATTTCAACATAATTGTCTGAAGTTATTAAAACTATAACATATTCAATGGTAAAATAAATTTCCTATTTTTATGTAATATATTTTCTTCCAATGTTCTGGGATTGTATAGATTGTATAATAAAACAGATATTGTCTCGCGTATTATTTCGGTACATAAATGACTTTACAGTTGTAACAGTATAGCATGAGAACATCTCATTCGTACTTCCCATATTATAAAGTCACTTATGTACAGAATATATATATATATATATATATATATATATATATATATATATATATTCACTAGTAGCCTTTATTTAGTCGTCAAGTGACCTACAAAGAATAAAGCTGGTTGTTTCTTTGACAGTGAACTCTTATTGAAGTTTTAATAAGATATTTTGAAGCTTTATATCGGATAATTTTCTGATATAACTTAAAAAGTCAATTTTTAGCGTTGCTGTAAAAACGGCTTCTTTACTCAAAAAGAAGTACAAAAGGAAGAAACTTACACTTGTAGAATGTGAAAGAATTCTTGTTTATGTCGGAAAGGGATATTCCCAAGTTTAAATTGCATGGAAGATGAAGATATGCTCGAAGAACTTTACGTTTCACACAAACTGGGATTATACTAGTAAAAAAAAGGACTGGAAGACCCATGAAAACATCAAAACTGCAAGACTGAAAAAAACATTTCTCTGTCAAACTCAAGATTAACTGCTGAAAAGAATAGAAATTTATACAACCAAGTTAATGAATCATTACATCAACAGTAAAAACCGTTCAAAGTAATTTGTTTTAATTAATAAAGCAAGAAGATTATACTGGGCATTCAAACGTCGGGACTGGGTTGTGGACAGTTGAAAGAGAGTGAAATATTAGGTAGGAGGCGAAGAATTTTTTACGGAGAATTGCTGTAGAAAAATATATTTATGAATGTTTGCTGCCTATCATACATGGAAGTTATTAACTGTTTGGGGATGTTTTGGTAAAAAAAATGCTGGAAATTTACATCAAACAGAATATATCACGACGAAAGAAGAAATTGAAGAATTTGAATAATATAGATTTAATATACCTTAAAAAAGTTTACATAAAATATAAATAAAGAAATTAATATTATTATATTGTTCATTTTCAAAAGAATTAGGTTGATGTAGTCAAAAACACGAAGATATAATACACATATTTGTGTTCAACATTTGACTCCCAAATTTCAATGAAATACGTACACATGCACACACACACACACAGATATATATATATATATATATATATATATATATATATATATATATATGTGTGTGTGTGTATACATTCATATGCACGAAAATAGCAGTGGTCTCAAATTTGCTTAAACATCAATTTATACGTTAAGTAAGAGAAATTCATGTTTATTGAACTCTTTATTCCAACATGTTGCGTAAGTGTAGCAATAAATAGATAGGTTTGACATGCTGCTAATAGTGGTCTTCATACGTGTTGTTGGTATGCACCAAAATGAAATAAAATCATTGTGTGTTCATGAGCAAACGACAATCTGCTTTGTATTTGCCTTTTATTTAATAATGGCACCTTCCTATGCCTTTTCGCACGCAACTTTCCTGAAATCAGTCTTCGTCTAATAGTAGAGAGGTGTTGATACAAAGGTGTAACTCACTCTCAATTGTAGTTGAACTTATGAACGGTGTCTTCTTTGCACAAGTTATAATGTTTTTGTCTTTTGTAGGGCTAGTTTTCCTTTTACCATCACAATTTTCTTTTACTTTGCTCGAGTTTTTAGCGTTTGCAATCATTTTCCCAAAACATGAGAGCGTATTTTGTACAAACTTCTGTAGCTGTAGCTTTCGCCTCTATCAAGTACAATAGATCGAGTATAATTGCCTTTTTTCTGACGAATAATGGCCCATATTACAACAGAAATGGTTGATTAAAAAATTGTTGAATTATTCTGCAACAGACAGAACTTTATACGTAGACAAAAAATAGTAATGACAGCGTCAACTAAAAGACTCAGTAACTCCCCCTCATATTCGGTACTTTACCGGAAACCATATATATTCAGGGATTTTAAATAATTTCAATATAACTGCTTCAGAATTGTCCGTTGTAAATGCTATTTATAAATATTAATTTAGGACTGCTATTTTCGTGCACATGACTATATATATATATACATATATATGTATATATATGTGTGTGTGTGTGTGTGTGTGTGTGTGTGTGTGTGCGTGCGTGCGTGTGTGTGTATGTGTGTGTGTGTGTGTGTGTGCGCATCTTTATATACTGATTGTCCTATGACATGTTTACCACAGCATAAGGATATTATTACTAAAGGGTTTTTAAGTCTAATGAACGTATGTCCAAAACTCTGTCGTAACTGAGCTACAAGCATTTGTAATTTTAGACAATTCTATTAATGCAGCTACTATGTACCGCTGCAAAAATCTCAATTAAATTATTTAAAATGAAGTCGCTTTATTGAAACCGTTGTTCAAAATGTCCACCCACTTGCTGTATACATAGTCTAGTTATTTTTAGAAATAAAAATGTAGCTCTACTAACAGTCTCAAGATCAGCACGAATAGTTTCTGCGGCGCCCATAGTTCCAGCAATAATTTGTTCTCTGTTTCCAAGTTGTTTTACATAAACCAAATTTCTTAGCATTTTTGAAAAAGAATAATTTAGGCAGCTTAAGTCTGGTGACTTTGGCGGCCAAGCAACTGTTGAACCTATTTGAATCCACCGGTTTGTATAATTCTGGTTAAGAAAATCTGTTACTTATATACCAAAGTGCATAAGTGCGCCATAGTGTTGTATCTATATTGGTCGTTCGTGAACAAAATTGTTAATTCCTGGTGTTACTGGTGCTGCTTCTGGTGAAGAAGGCTTGATCACTAAACAATATTTTCTGACAAAGCCCTCGATTTCTCACTAACCAGCGAATAAATTCAAATCTTGATGCATAATCGCCAGATTTTAAAGCTTATACAGGTACAAACCAAGATTGTGTAAAGTTCTCCATACTCTCATGCAGCCTACGTTAAATCTGTTGGCTATTCTTCTGACACTAGTACAAGGTTGAAAGTCAACAATATTAAGTATTGCTTCGTGAGCAAGTTCTTGTTGCATGGGATATTCAGAAGTATCTGCAAGAAATTTGTATGTTTTTCTTAAACATCGATTATTGAAAACGGTTCTACTAGGCACTTTACGAGTAGGAGACCGCCGACGATAGCTATCAATTGCCGCTCGTCCATTCTCATTACACAATCCATATATAAGGTGAATATCGGCATATTCTTCATTCAAAAAAATTAATGTGCTTTTAAGAATATTTTAATGTAACACGAAAAAATAAACACTCTAAATTAACTTAGTTGATGCTTACTGTCACAATGAATAATAACTGATGAATCACTGCCACCTCGACTTTTTAATAACAACGAAATCAAAATCAATGGAGGTACGTAATACTTATATTAGAGGCTTATGAAGGTTAAGAAGGTATTATTTATTATTAATGTGTGTGTGTGTGTGTGTGTGTGTGTGTGTGTGTGCAATGGAAAAATATAAAAAGGTATCAGAATGAACAAATTTAGATGTATCCAAAGAAAAGCTGTTCCAAGAAGTAATTTAACCATTTAAAAAATTTAATAAGATTAATAGTAGATGAATTAATTGAATTAATGAATGAAGAACCAAAATAGCATGAAGTAATGTTTTAAAAATTTTGGAGAATAAAGAAGATCAGAAACTATTGTTCAAAACGTAAAAGACTCCTAATTATTCCACTACAAAAGTGTAAAACAGATACTAATATGCATAACACAAGCAGTGTATGCTAAATCATTACTACTAAATCAATTTCTCCTCATAAAGATTATGCACTCTAGTTTAGGTGAATCACTGTTACAGCCTTGAACGTGACGGACAAAACATCTTCAGCACACTTTCTTGTATATACACACGTTATATTATCTTCGCGCGAACCCTGTCTACTAATGGAAAATCAAACTAAATGTAACCCGTCAGAGACGGTAGAGGTAGTGCTCGTTGTTGACGGTGGCACGTCTCCGCCTCGACCATAAAAGCGGTACATTTCTATAGCGAATACCCTGCCAGATATTATATTTGAAATGGGAACGGGGTTCGAGTGTCGGCTCCAGCGATGACAAGGCTGCGACGCGTTTGTCTGGATAATGGGGTGTTGGTTATCTCTGTCGTTCCGAATATTGTCTCTTTTCCTCCATCGAGCCTGACGCGCCTCTTCAAATTGTACTCTGTAGCGTGTTTTGTCTCCCCTCCAACCCGTTCAGTAACTATAATTTGGAATATGATTCGTGTAACTGAGTTATTCGAAAAATTAATACCGCCAGTTTCACTGAATTGAAGAATGCAAATGATTTATTATGTGATATTAATTGCCAACTATCCAGAAAATCCAAATAACCTTATTTATTATATATAAAGAGTTTCATTTTGATTTCAGTTTATGATTGCATCAGTGTAAATTCAAAAGTTAAGAAACTGAATTTATTTAAATTAAAATGTGGCATATTACATTTCTGTTTTTAATTGAGGTACGAACTTAAATTTAAATTTAACAAAATTATTACAAACAAGTATGTTAAGCATTACAACATGTTAGTTTTATGATATTTCAATAGTTGGTATATTTTTTCCATCAATGACTGGGTCATTTATTATCTCGGAAACTCTTTGTTTATCTAGATAGATAAATCTCTTTTAAATTTTGTCAACACCTATAAATTTAATTTTCATTTTCAAACTATGTATTACCATATTACACTAAAATTTAATCAGTAAGAATTCCAATATCTTGTCTTGTGTGAATTGCAAAAACCATGTTGTTCTATCGTATTTATAGTAAAAGTTAGTATTGCGTTGGCAACTAAGTACTTTCGATTTTTACTGATAGAGAGCGTTGCTTTATTTTTTGTATAACGTATGTTAATGCTGTACTTTACCGTTTGTCGCGTGATACTAGTCACATTGACGTAACTTCAGAAGCAAGTAGTGCGTGATTTTTATTAAAGCTATTAGTTGTGGGTTAATTTTAAATGGAGTGCAGAAACGACGTTGTTTTCGACATATTTTACTATTTTATTTCCGTAAAGGAAAGAAAGCTGCTGCGGCTCACAAAAAGATATGTGAAGTTTATGGTGCTAATTGCTTAACAGAGCGCACGTGTCAGAATTGGTATAAAAAATTCCGTTCTGGAGATTTTTCTCTCAAAGATGAGCAACGTTCTGGTCGACCTACTGAAGTTGATGATGATCAAATCGAAGTCATAATTGAAGAGGATCGTCATATAACTGTTCGAGAGGTTGCGGAGAGGCTACATGTATCGCGCACAACAATTGAAAAACATTTAAAATGTCTTGGGCTAGTTAAGAAGCTTGATATTTGGGTAACTCACGAATTGAAAGAAATTCATTTAACACAAAGAATCAACTTTTACGATATGCACCTTAGACGAAATGAAACCGACCCTTTCTTAAAAAGAATCATCACTGGTGATGAAAAATGGGTCCTGTACAGTAACATAGTTTGAAAACGATCATGGAGCAAACACGATAAACCAGCTCAAACTACATCGAAAGCTAAATTGCTTCCAAAAAAGATCATGCTGTCAGTTTGGTGGGATTACAAAGGTGTTGTGTTTTTTGAGCTGCTTCCAAGGAACCAAACGATCAATTCTGATGTTTACTGTCAACAATTAATAAAACTGGATGATGCAATCAAAGAAAAACGGCCAGAATTGTCAAATCGGAAAGGTGTAGTTTTCCACCAAGATAATGCAAGGCCTCACACATCTTTGGCAACTCGTGGGAAACTATTGGAGCTTGGCTGGGAAGTGATGCCACATCCCCCATACAGCCCTGATCTAGCACCATCTGATTACCATTTATTTCGAAGTTTGCAGAATTCTTTGAATGGTAAAACTTTCACAAATGACGATGACCTTCACTCGCACCTGATTCACTTTTTTGCTGATAAGTACCAGAAATTTTATGAGCGCGGAATCATGCAGCTGAAAGAAAGATGGCAAAAGGTCATTGAGCAAAATGGAAAATATATAATTGATTAAAAACTATTCTTTGTTTAAAAAAAAGTGTTTTATTTTATACTACAAAACCGAAAGTACTTAATTGCCAACCCAATATTTAAAAGGTATCCTTGTTTCTTTGAACATAACAAGTAACGTCGCCTGAAACAGATGGAAAAAAGTACATTCGAAATTAATTTTTATAAAAATATCCTATTCTAATTTTGTCACAGATATTTAGTATTTAATTCGGTTGACCAGGATAAAGACACTGTAAAACAACACTATTGTAGTATTATATTGTAGCATTAATAAAAGACGCATCATAAAGGTCGCCTTAATTTACCTCTTTATGTTGTGTAATAGCACCACAATTTAAACTGCGTACAGTCCAAGCTCAAATCCATAAATATGTGGGTTGGGTGAAATATTTCCAGACGCTAGACAGAGTAAGTGCGAGAAAACTACACTATGATAATAATTTGTAATTAATCCAATAGATTATAAATCTATTAACAAGACAAAAATAAAAAAATACTGTTGCAGATAGTATAAAGTGATATATAAAAGAAATAAATAATTATGTAGCAATTAATACTTTGAGTAATCTTGCCAAAAAACCGTCCTCACAAATACCATCAGCACTAACAACTCCATGTATCGTAGATGCTTTCGCCATGATGTTTATGTTAATTTATTATTAACCAAATTATATACAAGGATCGTACAACATCTCTAAGACTGCATCAAATGACGTTTCAGAACTCTATAATTCATATTTTCCATGAGATGACTGACAACCATCATTTAAAGCTAACATGTTGGTGAAATCTTACAACACACGTATGAAAATCCAAACGTTAAAGGTTGCAAAAGTTAAGCTAGTTAAATGTTATATATAAGCCACAAATCACTCCTTTCCTTGGAATAACGTCACTTCCCAATTAATAACTAACATGCCGAACGCAAAATTACCTAAAATACAACACTGTATTTATTAGATATTGATATTAAGTTTTCTCTCTGCTAATCAAGTCAAAACTATGCAGTAGTTATTTGCACCTATAATCACTCGTAAATTTTCAAGTCATCTACATAAGTTGATACTGAGTAAAGAATGGATATGATCAACTTATTAACTCATTGATCAAAAGGACGCAAATTTTTGGAGTATGCCAGAAGTGGCCAAATAGTATGGGATGTAACTCCGTTGTACCATATGAAATTTGGTCTTTCCTCCAAATAACTATGTAACACTGCAATAAAAGCAGGATCGATACCAAACTCAAGCTTAACTTCTGCAAAAGCGTAAAATGATTAATTGTATTAGATGGGTACGAAAAATCTCTATAGCTAACATCTATCATTACCCAATTCCGCTTGCAAAGTTTGTAATAGGTGGTCGTCAGGCTATAAAACCATGCTGCAATGGCGAAATATATAAACTTATTTTTCTCATGATAGATCAGTGTAGAAAGCTCTTATAGACCTTGAAAAAGTTAGACAAAATAACTACAAGTCTATAACTTCAAATATAATTTTTATCTCTCTTCCTCAAAACTGGACATATTCTCGCATCTTTCCAACTTGTTGAGAACTTATATATTTTTAAAAATAAATTAATTATTTTAAAAATCGGTTGAAAAAGATTACAAAATTAAGTATAGCAGTATCTAATTTTTAAGTTTTATAATAGCTATGGAAACCGCTAGTACATCAGAAATATTGTGAATATCCACAGAGGGTAAACATACTGAGACAAACATATTAGCAAAGCCATTAACAAAAACCTGGTGAGTAACAAATGCTTCGACATTCAAATGGAGCTCCCAAGTATTGTTTTTCAATGAACATAGAATCAAAATAAATTAGGATCGTTTATTATTCTACTTTCAGTAAAGAAAATATGTTTTTTATACACATCTATTCGCTCTTACTTTATCCCCAGTCGTTGAAATTATGTTTTGTAATACTAAAGACCAGTAAACTTCCATTTTCTGTTAGCAAATTTGTTTTAGTTCTCTTTTAATCTCTGCTATAAATCATGAATAAAAGGACATTAGGTGCACTTGAAATAACAGACGTAGATACCAAACACGGGTAGAGTTTAATATAAGACTTATCAACTACAATGTACACATAATGAAAACTATTCAACAAAGACTAATCTATTCGTAACAGGTAGTTAAATAACTTATAGAAGTTTGTCTTCTTGAAATTGTATCGAGGATTACTGTTATTTGAAAATAGAGTATTGTCGATAATCTTATAAAAGATGTGCTTATATATATATATATATACATATATAATAATAATTTATTGATGTATATGTACATACACACGTCATTGCATAATCATATATAAATAAAAACACAAAAGAGAAAACCTTTGTGACTCACAATTAACGCGCCACCAAACACACAGCAGGGTAACAATTAAAACATAAAAACACAAAAATGGCAATGTCAAAATTTATACTTCAGAAAGTTATTTACTGAATAGAAAACGTTCTCCATCAGCATCTTTTTTTATTAATCTTTTGAGACTAATCCATGGTAGGCTCCTAAACCTATAAGGCAAAGCATTGTATATCTTCACGGCCATGTAATTTGAACTTAGCTGATTTTTCCCAATACGATGATACTGTATGACCAAACTACTCTGGTTTCGTGTTTCATATTCGTGAAAATCACCATTTTTGCAGAACTTATCTGGCGACTTATGAACAAACCCCAGGCAAGCAAGTATATACAAGGATGGGAGGGTCAGTATTTTGTGTTTTCTGAATAGGTTTACACAACTTGTGGTATTAGATACACCACTAAGGGCTCTGATTGCACTCTTTTGCATCCTGAAAACCGCCTCAGCCGCGCCCCACATCAATAGGCAATACAAGACCCTGCCCTGAAAATTTGCATAGTACACAGTCCAAGCCGCCTCGGGTGTAGCCACTAGTTTCACTCTTTGTATAGAGTATATTGCTGATGCCAGATTGCGACACAAGTTATCAATGTGGCACTCCCAAGTCAAGTTGCTCGCAATCAGCAGGCCCAGAAACTTAATATTCGCTTTGGGCTCCCCCGCCACTCCCCTTGTTGTTATTGCCAGCTGTTGGGTTTTGTCCTGATTTAATTTCATAAGATTGCTACTAAACCACTCGCTTGCTTCCCCTAATGCAGTCTCCATATAAGCCTCTGCAACTTCCCTGCACTGGGCACGCACTATTATGGACGTATCATCTGCAAACTGAGTGACTCTACCCACGGTGACATTATGGGGCATATCATTGATATAGATTAGAAACAGAAGAGGCCCCAATATTGACCGCTGTGGAACCCCCCGATCAATTGGGGCTGCATCCGCGAGCCGATCTTTCCAGTATACCTTCTGTCTTCTGTTTGCCAAATACGAACCGATCAGCTCATTTGCTTGGCCTCTCACTCCATACAAAATATATTATATATTTGACAGTTTTGAATTTTTTATCTTCATCTAAGGATTTACCAAAATGTGATCACATTCTCAGTGTTTTCTAAATTTCTTAACTCGAGCTTACTTTTAATCGTTTAAGTTATCTTTTTACAAAAGTTCAAAGGTTTAGAAATACACTTTCTTCTGCAAATTTCAAACATTTTCTATTTTTGATAGAAATTAACGAAAATTATTTAAACAGCTTTCTGTAAAGTTCTGCTATAACCTGTTCCATATCAAAGTAACTTTCTGCTTCGATATGTGTTCTAAATTATATTAGTGTTAGTTTGATATAAAATAGTCATACATATGTATGTACATAAATATATATCAGATTTTGTTATTTGAATCATTAATGAAAACGGTGTAAAAAGTGTCAATCAGTACATTTAATATTGGTATCACACCGTCTTGTTTAAAAGTGTAATTTAATTAAATTAATATTCATCACATAGATTAGATAATATATATGTACATATTATTAATAAAAACATTTATTGCGAAACGTATTAATATATTCGTTCAATATTATTTGAGAACATCCCTACATCTCATGACTAGAGTTGGGATATTTTTCCCGCCGAGTAAGATCGTAACAAAGCAAGTGTACGAATAAACGAACAACCTTGCGATGCGTGTTATTTATAGTATCCCTTATGTTTTGTTTTATAAATAACACACTTACATTATTCACAGCTGTTGTTGCGTAGCGCAAAATGGATAAGACTGATAAAACGTTTGCAGCATGACTTAAGTGTCCACATTTGTCGACGTAGTAGTTTGTAGGTACCGTGACATTCCTTACAAGACGTGTATGAAATACCTTGTAAGGAATGTCACTGTACCTACATAGACCAAACCAATCGCAGAATCTCAGCGCGCATGGAGGTCATGCTGTAGACGTACGAAAGAAAACTATTACGTCGACACTAGCACAACATGTCATAAAAATAGGACATTCAATAGGTTTCCAAAATGCAAGGACAATAGCATCTATAGAAAATTCTCGAGCAAGAACATACAGAGAGGCAATAGAGATTGAAAAACGTGGAAACACCTAAATACTGAAAAATTTCTTCCACCTGGAAAACAATCCTGTCAAATTTCAGCATGTTTGTTTGCTGAAATTTGACAGCCCATTAACATCTCCAACTCATTATAATCCCATTGAACCTGGACCGAATGTTTCAAAACGCATTAAAAGCTCAGCAACCCGAATAGTTACGAGGAGCCAATATATAAAGCACCGGGAGGAGCAGTCACAATCAGTTTCAGGTTTATACTTCACACGAAACAACTTTTGAAGAAGATGATTGGGATGCTATCGAAACGTCGATACGCCGATTCTTTCGAGAATAATAATATTCGTATATATATAATACAAACATTTTTTTGTCAGTGTACATTGTTCACAAATTGCTTTGACTCTACTAACGAACATCCAGTGTATTGAAATTTTTCTACTGAGTTAAATAAACCTTTATAATTGTCCTAAATTTGTTTTAAAAAGGTGTGAAATATTTTCAAATCTTTTTTGGCTTTCCTTAATTTCTGCAGCTTCGTTTGGTTTGAATCGTAGAGCCACAGATCTTATTTGTCGAATATTCAGGCATTAATAGAAAGCCGCGTTCAACCATGTTCCCCAATGTGCGAGAATTGACTCTAGTGGCTCGGGAATACCGGGTCACCGTCTGTGGAATTCTCAAATTCGTTTGGGAGAATTTAAAACACTTATTTGGTATTTGAAATTAATGCATCTACCTCTGGACAATATTGTAGAATACTTTGTGCTACAAGGTGTAAAGCATGAACTTTGTACATCTCATGAAAAAATCCCTAACAGTTGTTTATAAGGGAATGGCCTACACCACATGTTGTCGCTGCAACATCGCTCACAAACATCAACAGTAAGATGAATTTTTTTTACGTATCTCGGCACTACCTGCATAATCGCTTCGCCATTGTATTTTTCTAATCTTTTGCTAGCTAATATAATGCGAAATATCGTTTTAACAGGATATAAAACACTATAATATTCAAAATAGAATGTTTTTTCGATCTGTCGTTTCGTCGACACATAACCACAGCTATATATCTTTTACTACAGCTTTCATCATCTTTTTGATGTCGTTATGCACAGTTGGCATATGGTTTTGTAACTCCCTCTCTTCAGGATGGTAGCTGCTAGTTGGGATTGTATTTATTCCAGAAGTCAGGAAGCAGTTGCTTATGAAGTAGATGAAGTCTCACATCATGGATAATAAATTAAACATAAATTGCGTTTTTGGTGGCACTTTTTTTTCTTATTTTGATGTTGTACACTCTTTATATAATTTTTACAGTCGCATTTGTTTCAGCACATCAACGGTTTATCGAAAACTTTACAGTATATCTTAACACCATTATAAGATAAATCAGAAAATTCATCAATAAATTTTCGCACTGCATCAACCCATGGTCTCGTTTTTCCCTTACGCACGTCCGCCATACTTAATAATTATACGTTCGCCTTATATAAAGATCCGCTAGGTACTATCTTATAATTCTACACTTCATTTGTTTTATTACATTACAGTGGTGGGAGCGCTGCGTACTCAGTACGAACCTGGCCCGTAGAAAGACATCCCAACTCTACTCATGACTGATTTGTAGCTGTACGATATTACTACTGACATGTGATAGGGAAGCCCGCGATGAATCAGTGCAACCCATGTAAGGTTCTTATACTTCGCTGCAGGAGGCATCTTGAATTAGGAGAAGTTTAAATTACAGCACGTCATATCAATTTCTAACAACTGTTAGCTGTTATTTTTGATTTCCTTGATTATTACGGTGTTATATATAATAAGGAATATAATAGTTATCTAGAATATCTTCCATTTTCTCTAATTTAATTTTCGACATTTATTTCATATTTATAATTAGTATGCGCTAAAAATATATGTTTTTGTATTATGTCAAGAATCGTTTGTAAGTAAAAAAGCAAAATAAGCAAAATCAATATCAGGTTATATGTACATTGACACATTGTATTGGAGCGTCATTTCTTTAAATAAAAAGCCGTTCACTTTTAGCAACAATAATATTGTACAAAAACCGTAAAACTCCAGATATCCGAACAAATACCAAAACAGAATGAAATTATATCGTGTAAATTTCAATGTTTGTAGTTCTAATATAATGTTTACTTGATAATTTATCAATTGTCATATTTCGAACATAACCACGAATCAGTACGGACTATTCTTTGATAGAACACTTGAACGAAGGAAGGAACTAGGAACTGAAACTCGAATTTCTGGTATATTTTTATAGTAATGGGAACAATTATATTCATTTGAAAGTTACACTAGCGCGAATAAATATTTAAATAAAAAACCTTAAAGTGCATGCACTTTCAATGCATGATGCAATCAAATATTTATTTTTTAAAGAACTAAACAGGTTTCGACTGATCATAGTTTTGGTGACAATATTTGTTCAAAAGGCAAAATACGTTGTTGGGTTTTGTAATTTAGTCGTGGTAATGGAGAATCGAAGATAATGTGCGACCAGAATCATCAATAACTGTAACCACAACGATCAATAAAATTAATGATATCGATTTGGAAGACCGAAAAATTGACATTAAGAAAATAGCTGACTCATGAGCAAATCAACTGAATGTGGGCATGATATTTAATTGTTGAATTCGGCCTGATCAAGCTCTCAATAAGGTGAGTATTTATGGCTATTAAACTGTCAACAAAAAACTAGTGACAAGTAGATTAGTTGCTTGTTTTGTAGTTTTGCTAAGAATTCAACCAGACATCCTCGCAAAAAACTAAATGATTTTAATCGATTGTACAAAAACAATAAAATTTAAAAACTGGAAGAGATAGGTATAAGAAACTATAATACCCCTCGAAAGGAAATAAATTTGTATATAAGGATATGGAAAAATATGGACGATAAAGTTAACTAAACTTTGGATTAAATTTTCACTTTCCTGTATACAATTAAGTCACTAAAAGTATGGTTGGATACCTTTGGGATCTAGCAATCCGGTCTGTTAATATTGTCGCTCCGTCTTTCTTACAGGAAAATACACATGGTTCTAAGCTGGTTACCGTTTTTTATAATTTTTTTTGAACAAAAGTAATTATTTCGTAAACAGTTAATTTTAGGAATAGTAAAATATTATAAAAGTCCACCTAAAATTTTACGTAAAATTTAAAATCCTAATAATATAGAAGGTTCTATTTAAATTCGGGCGGATGGCGTCAACTTCCGATATAACCGGAACTGTTGCATGAGTGTTATTACCTTATTTAAGAAGAGCATGCCCGAAAACATATATTGCCCAAATTCCCAATATTAAAATCGATGTAGTCTCTGAAATATTCTAATAGGTGGTCACCGTGAGACACCTGTATATATATATATATATATATATATATATATATATATATATATATAGTATATATGTATGTGTGTGTGTGTGTGTGTACTTTTCTAAGAATATAAAAATTCAGTGACTCAGATATGAAATGTGAATTCGGCGCGGTGGCTTATGTAAAACAAACAATGAGACATCACACATACGCAATACGACGACTTCTCTTATCCGTCTCTCTTTATTTCCTTCTTCGCTCACGTACCTATTTCTACATGCTTTAACACGGAAAGACTGGATTTCTGCAGACTATCCAATCTGCGGGACTTTGACTTCGACGTTCGGAATCCCCGCGTGAATACATTTGACTAGATTACTGAGCCCGAATCCCGCAATCTGCGCTCCCTACCTACATAACGCATTTCCTATACCCAGCGGCACTGAAAATATGGAAAACCGACAAGGCGAGGGGACAAAAAAAGAAGAGGAGAGAAAAAAGGATAAAAACGACAAAACGGCAGCGTCACATCGTATAGGAGCGTGAACACGTACATGTATTTGTTTCTCAGATCTATTTACGTTCACTTCCAATGCGGTGAGGTATGAGAATAATATCTAAGCCGCAGCTTTTATGTTTATCGTATTCTATACAGAATCTCCAGTCTTAAAGCGTTCCATTCGTTCCTTCCATTCATATTTCTCTTAGTTGTCATTGTTTTGTGTTTCAGTATTCGTCTGTTCGAATTTTTTTCTGATAACGATCACATGAGATTTACGAAAACCTGACATTTAAAAACTGAAAAGAACAATGGTAAAAGTAGCTACATATACGAATAATAAAATATGATTGGATATAAAGTAACATTAAATGCACAAGCATCCACTTGGCAATAAAATTATACCGATAAATTATACTGAAAAAGAAATAAAATTAATGGATTTAACAAATATACACACTCATGAATAACATATAAAACGACAGGAGGAATACCTGAAGAAAGAATAAAAATGAAAACAGTGCAATGGATAATTAGGACTCACATTAGATAGACCTATTCAAGAGTGAGTATTTATACAGGCAGAGAGTTAAAAAACACTAGCCCCTAACGTATACTTAATTTACATAAAAAGGCATCTAATTATTTAAGCAAATAGACTCGAAGTGAATCTTTTAAACTGCTTCCTAATGGTTTCAATAGGGTCGGATAATAGCGTTGACTAACTTAAAATATACTTCTCCACTGCTTAATATAACTCTTGATTTCCTGAAATAGCCAAATTATGGGCATATTCTTGTCTGAATATGGGAACATGACATTGGTACCACTAATCTAATGTACTTTTTTAGTTCTATGCCAAGAAATATTCTCGGATTATAATCTTTCTGCATTTCTTCTTAACGATTTCTGGTATGTCTAACGTAAATATTCAACCATGCATCTTGGCATAAACCTTACATAATATAAAGACATCTGAGAGAGAGAAGAGTACAGATCTAAGTCTAAAATATCGAAGCATGAAAGAACTAATTGGTCGGTCACCTCAGTTGTTACGAAATGCTTTTACATAAGATTATTTTTAAACTTCTCTGACTTCTCTGACTATGTAGTATCCAGCCCTGGACAGTTTTATGAACTACAGTATTGGTATGTATTTAATTCACTGGCTGTGGAGAAGTCAACACAGCCACAATTTCTCAAAAAATAAAAACGTAGTGAGATATTAAATAGCCAACTAAAGCTAGCTAGCGTACATGCAAAATTTTTAACGTTTTCCTATACTACTTAAGTTCTACATTATTGTATTTTTTTATTTGGTTTTATCTTGTATGATACGAGGGAGCGTTTTTATATTCGCGGAATGGGGGACAAGGGGTGGAAATAAAAAAACCAAATTATTTTTCTTTTTCAATATATTCACCTGCAAGACGGATACATTTTTCACATCTTTCAATTAATTTATTTATACCCTCATAAAAAAATGATTTCTCTTTATCTGCAAAATACGCCGAAACTGCCTCCTTGACTTCATCATCGGCAGTAAATTTTTTACCCCGCAGCTCTTTTTTCATTTTCGGAAACAGGTAATAATCACTCGGGGCCAGGCCTGGGCTGTAGGGTGAGTGATTCACAATTTCGAAGCCCACCTTATGCAGGGCAGCTAACGCAACGCGGCTCTTGTGGACGGGCGCGTTGTCGTGCAAAAGCAGAACACCTTTTGTCAATTTTCCCCGTCTTTTCTCTTTAATGGCTTCTTTTAGTCGCTCTAATATTGAAGCGTAATATTCTCCGGTTATAGAAACACCTTTATCTTTATAATCAATCAATAATATTCCTTCCGAGTCCCAAAATACCGTTGCCATGAGTTTCCCAGTTGATTGTGACACTTTAAATTTCTTGGGAGGTGCTGTGCCCTTTTTATGCCACTGCATGGAGTCTTGTTTGGACTCAGGTTCATGATGATGAACCCAAGTTTCGTCTCCAGTAACAATTCCACTCAATACACCATCCTTGTCTTCATTACAGAGGTCCAAAAATGCACGCGAACACTCTACGCGCTCTTGTTTTTGCGGCGGCGTGAGTATTCTCGACACCCATCTTGCGCTGACCTTAGACATGCCGAGATGATCGTGTAGGATTTTAAATATTGTTGTATCGGATACTCCAACCATTTCTGCGAGTTGTTTCTTCTTTAGTCGAGCATGTTCGAGTACAATTTGTTCAACTTTTTGGATAAGTCCTGGCGTGGTCACCTCAATGCTCCTGCCCGGCCTCGGATCGTCTTCAAGGGATTCCCTTCCTTGTTTAAATAAACTATGCCACTTGTACACCATGGTTTTTCCTGGACAAGAGTCGCCGTAAACCAATGACATCTCATTCATTATGGTCGCGACTGATTTTCCTTGCCTGGTAAGGAACTTTATAACGGCACGATATTCGATTTTTTCCATATTTCACTTTTCACTCCTGATTATGTTACTTGGTTGACGATAGCTCAAAGACTAACTGTCTAATAACAATGAAACTTCGTATTTATACTAATCATGAGTCGCTGCACAGACCACGCCCCCAATGCGCCTACTCACCCCTCTACAACCCGCTCATTCCGCGAATATAAAAACGCTCCCTCGTATATAGTTAAACATCATAATAAGTTCGTTTCACAATCGGCCACCTTCGTCCCATCATCTAATTAATATATTTGATTTTTAATCTTTAATCAATCCATTTGGTCTTATTCATTCCGTTTTTTCTTATAGATGTACCTTGTATATACATGAATTCATATATACCATCTTAGTTCATAATTTTACCACATTATTAATTTATTGTTATATTATTATTATAATATACTTTATCTACACTTTAGTAGTTGAATATATCATTAAATATTAAGTGGAACTACTTATAATATTTCACTCTATGGGTTATAATACAATAAATCTTTTTGTGAGTATTCGGACAAATTTCAAAATATAATCTATTTACTTATTGATTATTAAAAAATTCTTACGAAATGCTTTCACATAAAATTATTTTTAAACTCCTCTAGTTATATAGTATTCAACTGTGGACAATTTTATGAACTACGGCAGGGGTAGGCAACCTGCGGCTCTTTGCCACTTTTTGGCGACCCGCCAAAGCACCAATATAATTTTAGGATTTTTATACTGGTATATGATATAAAAGCACTATTTAAGTTACATTTGAATGTGCGGCCCGCATAAAAAGATTTATTTTGAAAATTGCCCGCCGTCCGAAAAAGTTTGCCTACCCCTGAACTACGGTATTGGTATGTATTTAATTCACTGGTTGCAGCGACATTAAAACAGGCGCAATTTATTAGGAAATAAAAATGTAGTGTAAATTATTTAGAGATACCAAATATCCAAAAAAGCTAGCGTAGACGCAAAAGAGATAAGACTGTGTAGGTTATGGAATATTGAAATAAGCAAAACACATCGGAGAAAACCTAGACTGAAAACAGGCACAAAAGATGGCAAAAATTGATTGACGTGATGAGGCTTCAACTCTAACACTTCAACACCGTAAGGTATATGAGTAAAGACTAAGGAAGTAAGTAAGTAAGTAAGTAAACGTCCTTTAGCAACATAGACAGAACAAATCAGAGTAGAGTTTGTTGTTAAACTTTAACGTGTCCTCTCTTAGAGCAACAATTCAGGAATAACTAATTTGTTTTTAAGCACTCATATTTTTAACCAAATTCAATTATCCAATGGAATTCTTTAAATATAAATATTAGCAATTATTGTCGACTACTTTCCCAGTTACGAAGGTATTTGAAAAGAATTTAATTTTAATTTTGAAAATGAAGTGCATATTCAGAATCTCTGCTGTCGAATTGGTAAGTATAACATTAATTTTATATTAAAGAACTAGATTTATATCATCTTTATTTATATGAATTTTACCTGTCAAAGTAACGATGCTTTTTCAATTTTCGTTTAAATTTCTTAATATATCTTAAATTTTACTGTTATAAAATTTGCTTTGCTCTTTAATTTATCTCTGTAAATATTATCTTGATATATAGTATATTTAACTTATTTAAATTTAACATTGTCTTTCAAGACAACTATTTGCATAGAAATCTTTCAAGTAATTTCTTTTTTAATTTTATTTACACTATTAACAATCCATTTATATTACTTTTAAACCCATACTAACCTTAATTAACAAAACTCAAATAACTTGTTGGAACTCTATATGTCCTTCATACAAGATTATTACCTAATGAAGATGATTTTAGGTATTGCATTATGCTTTACTAACCCCATTTCCCATTTCAAGACTATATGATTAATTCCTTTACTACAAAATATACATGAGTATTATTTGCATATGGGGATCCTATTATGAGTTTGTTTACATAAATCCACCAACTGTGAGTATTGTCATATCTACCACTAGTTATATTACTGTCCAAAATTCTAATTTGAAATTACTTTTAAACCATATCTGATATTGTCTGACATGTATCGTAACTTATAAATACCTTATAATCGCAACGACTTGTCAAATGGTGTCTTTATTTAGTCCGACTTGAATTCCAGGATAATAATAGTCTCTTTTATCTTAAATATTCTTTGCATATTGCATAACATAGCAATACATTTTATTTATTGTAAAATAAAACCTATTATTATTGATCATTCTGAGATCCCTGGAGCATTTCGAGATTATAAGACGGAATATCATCTTGTTATTTGGCGTTCTAATTTCGTGACTACTTTTTCAATCTTGAGAAGGATTTACTGTGAAACTAAGAATATCCCGTTTAAATTTCTTCATGTCTAAAATTTAATGTCTACAACCTACCACATTCTTGATCCAACTTATGGACTAAGGACTAATTATTACATTTAAAAGTTATTTTATATGAAAAATATTTGAACAAAGAAGTGCGATTGACGATGCAGATGAAATATGAAAAAATGTTAACAGTAAAGTGGCAGTTGATAACTTTGACGAATCATTGGTTGATGATACAATAATCTGCTTAAATGATGTTTGAGGAAACTTTGTCCAACAGCGGTGAGGGAAGATGTTATTGTTGAAAATAACATTGAAAAACAAACGGACGTTATTTGTTATTCATTTACCTCATCAAATTAGCTTGCGATGTCAACAAATATGATATTTCAGATTTGCAAAATGTTTCAGAGGAAGGAAATGAAAAATCTACAGCTGATCACATTTCTACGCCAAAATTGCAAGCATTGCCAAGTATTTTCAAGCATTTAAATGAAATAATTACAATTATTGATGAAAAGGACCTGATAGGGTACCTGATAAAGTAGTACGGGATGTGAATAACCGCAACATTTTAATGACAAAATGTATAATAAAATATAACAAAAAACTAAATTAAACTTTTAAACAGCTAAAATACGTTAACTACACTGCAGTTAAACTGGAGAAATTGTTTATCGATATGATAAGTATATGAACACATCTCTGGGGTAAATCGAGCGACATCTACATTTTGAGTCAATCATGATTTAGTTTCATAAAAAACAACGTCAAAATGAAATATTAAAAAATGCTATAAATAAATAATGAAGGTAATACTATTTTGTACCTTTGCCTTAAGTAATAATGTTCGATCGTGTTTAAGAAGACATGAACCGGCGTAGTAAAACACGTTGACACGATTTAGGCAATTACCTATGAAAATTAACAGAAGACCAGCAAACGCATAAACTTCACGGAGGAATGATTAATTACAGGGGCGGTCCCGGAAACAATGGTGTTCATTTAGACGAAGCGCGCGAAGCAGAGACAGGGCGCTATATATACTCAATAACCTCTCGCTGCGTTTGCTCGGAGGTCAATTCAGTTGAAATTTCGTCCACTACATCGCACTGGGAGGTCTATATCGAAACGGACCAAACACGCTAACGTTTGGTGTGTGTCTGTTGAAGCCATAAAACGCTGTAGCTTGATTATAACTCCCGTGAGGCGAAGGCACAGGGAACAGAACAGACCATGTCATTGAATACCGTCTCACTATACACCGTGGAGAGTTTAGTGATTTTTTTAACCTTAATGGGCATACATATAATAAACGAAGTAAATAACAGAGAACTGTTAATGATGTAATAACCTGTTATGAATAGAAATTTATAGCCATCTATTGAGTTAATCGTTTAATAACTGTACCATTTATTTAGTTATTAACCAGAAGTCAATCACAATTGATAATGGCTGTAATCACCTACCTCGTTTCAATTATAATCTTCTAATTGTATTTTAATAAACTTTTATATGATTAATAAGAAATTGTTATTCGAGATATGCTCTTTGACTAAATTTGTACATTTGATTCGAGTTGATAATAGTTGGTATAGTTATCGAAACCTTACGGAACAAAGACACACGAATTCTGAAAACACATTAATGGCAGCAGCGAATATGAATAAATTGCAAAACAACGATTACTTATTAAAGCCAAATTTAAATATAATTGCCGGTTTTTATTATTAATAAAAGTTAATATTACGAACACATTATTTATTTTACAAAGTTGTACATAACTAAGACATTTAGTTGCTAAGCTTGAAAATCATTTCACTATTCAAATAAACTTTATCTGCACACTAAATATCAAATGTTCTTTATTAAAAATCTAACATTCGTGACTCTTTATGAATTCCTTTTTAACTTTATTTTAACATAATCCATATTACTGCACGAAGAGAAACAAAGTTTTTAATTCAACTAACTATTGAATGTCATTTTTTCATAAGTTGAATTATATATTTTACCTCGATGAAAAAATTACTAATTTTCTATGAATTAAATTATTTATTTTAACAGTGATAAAGAGTTCATTCAATATTATTTTTTTAAAATACTTTTCTATTTGAACTATAGAATTCCGAAAAGTCACAACTATGCATTTATGTTCGCACACGCACATGTGCAAGTATGACATGCTTCACTACTCCAAATTGTAGTTACACTTTTTATTAGTTATTATCAATTATTATTTGCGTTGCCTTCTAAATTTTTCCAGCAATATATCAAAGACTTATGAATAGAAACCGGAATGACAGAATAGTTCAGACTTTTGCTTAAATTCATAAAGAAGACGATACATGAAGTTACTGTTGAAAACTATTTTATATATATATATATACAAAGGGTACTAGGAAAGTTTTGCAATACAGCTTTGTTTATTTAATTTTTTCAAAGTAGTTTACTCTACACTCAATACACCTCTCCATCTTCAGAAACCAATCTTTAAACCAGTTCTATCAAGTTTCACTAGGGAGTAAAGCAAACTTGTTGTCCCAAACCCGCAGAAGGTCATCATCACTGTAAAACCGTCCCCCTTTTAGCTTCATTTTCACATGCGGGAACAGTGCAAAGTCGCAGTGAGCAAGATCTGGACTGTAGGGAGGGTGCTCGAGAATTTTCAGTCCTGTTGTGGTCAAATATTCAGTGCAGGTTTTGGCGCGGTGAGCTGGAGCATTATCGTGATGGAGGAACCAGGTGTCCATTCTTGACTTTGGCCACAGGTTCTTCATAGCATACTGTTCAGTATACCACTTAGGCGTGATTGTCTTCTGTGTGTCCAAAACAACGCGTTCCACATTTCCATTCGATTTGAAAAACACGGCTATCATTTTCTTCTTTACAGATCGGGATTTTCTGACAACTACGGGTGTGTTCTCATCATCAAATACCCAAATTTTGTTTTGAGCTTTGATCGGCACATCGTAATAGTACAGCCAAGTCTCGTCACCTGTCACAATGTCGTTCACATACCGAGATTGTCCCTTATTAAACTTTTTTAGCATCTCCCGCCACCAAGTCACACGTCGTGTTATCTGCTCTTCAGTCAGTCGATGCGGCACCCAGAGAGAACAAAGTATCTTCACGTGCAAATAATCATGCAGAATCGAACGAATTGCTGATGCATTTAGGCCTGAAGCGTCGTCTATCTGTTGGTAGGTCACTCGCCTGTCCTCGCCAAGCATTTTCCTCACAGTAGTAACGTTTTCCTCCGTAACCGACGTTCGTGGCCTTCCCGACCTCTCAGCATCCTCCACAGTAAAACTACCCATTTGTAATTCTCTATACTACCTAAATATCGTTGTGCGAAGTGGATAAACATCACCTAGTGCAAGAGTCATTTCTTCGAAGTACTGGTCTATGTTTAAACCACGCACGAAATTGCAACGCAAAACTGCCCTTATCTCATTTCATGACCACAATGACATCGCAAGCACTTTACACTCTCACTGCTAATGAACCATCCCATGTCTCAACATGCAGCAACATGCAGCTTTCTACGATTCATTGTTGCGTCATATTGCAAAACTTTTCTAGTGCCCTTTGTATGTAGTGTCACCTTTTCTTTTTTGTAATAGTTCTGTTTCTGATAATGAAAATTCATGTCAGTGACGTAAAGATGTCCCTATACCGTTGGCTATAACAGGTATAGTCCAAGTAGTAACCTTAGAGTAATAATAATATTTATATGGTTTGCCGTAGATATGAGCACGTATTCAAAACATAAGAAAAATTGCAGCTATTTTCCCAGGAGTATGAAGAGTACAAGTTTTCATAATATTTGAGTTTTCAAGTATATATGTATGTACAAATGTTATTTTTATTTATGTATGAGCACAATTATTATGACTCGCTTATGAGACATTATTTTAATCATCACTGTACTCATTGTATTTTCCTTTGTGGATGCCACTGTATAACCGCCATTTAACGCCGCGCTCTCGTGGAGTTAGATGGCTTACTTATGAGGAATGTTAAATATGAAGGAAAGGCTGGATAGGTATGACTATAAACAAAATAATGTAACTCTACCGTATAAAATAATTTAGAAATGTATTTACACCTATTGCAGTTAACAAACTACAATTACGGGACATCTTTACGTCAGTGCCATGATACAAGCTATTGACAATATCTACACGCGTTCGTCCAAAATCATAAGAGAGTAAACGATGAACATAATTACTAAATAATTGTTTGCTTGCCTACTCCGAAAAAACAAATTTAAATGCTACAAATATTTTAATTATGTTCCTGTTTTGTTTTGAATTTAAAAGTTTCGAAGATTTATGAAATTTTCCAATCTTCACGTCAAAAATTATGTTTCGCTTTTGAAACTGTTTTAACATTTTGGTAAGAATTTGAAATGAGTATTCGTCAAACATGTATTCCCAAATGTTAATTAGAAAATAGAACTCTAATCCTTCTACATATACATATACAGAAAGCAGTGAAATGCATGATAATGCATAATTGATATTGCCATGTGTATAACCACTGCCACCAATGATTTAACAGTAATATACTTAATTATAATTAAACATTAAAGCAGCATAATATATGTATGTACATATAAGAAATAATGTTCTAGCAATTTATATACATACGTACATATATACTATGAATTAATAATAATACATACGAAGACAAAAATCAAATTTGGAATGAAGAGTATGGTTAGGTATTTTAAGAGGTGGCGGGGCTAGAAATTCCAAGCGATTGTTCAACGGCTGACGTGTTCGGCTTCGCCTATCTGTCAGAGCTGTTTTGGGAATGAGGGTGAGAGATTCGTTCGCCTACCACCCCTAACAACCCACGACCGTCGCGCGCGTGTAACCCCACTCGTTAGACTATCGGGGAGCGTCGCTTGCAATATTAATGCGACTGGGACAACTCAGCTCTACGCTTCCCTATAACTCCGGTTCCGTTGCTACTCTACACGCTTTGAGCTTCAGTTCAACCAGCTCGTTTAGTACACACTTTTTACCACCCGCGCCTTGAACGTTCTACTGCTTCACTTCACTACGGAACACCTCGCTTTCCGACCCGTTATAATTATTGCAGAAGTACTCCCTGATGCTCGTTTTTATAGCTGGAATAGTACCGTTGCATTATGTACCGTCTGCGAAATTCATACTAGTAAGAATTACTACATCCGTTAAACAATTAAATAATAAGGTTAACATTATCATTCTGTACATTGCATATATAAAACGTCTTGATTTTTCAAGGTTCCTAATAAGACCTTATTTTAGCCAAAATAATTTTTAAATATTTCATCTTTCTTAAAATTTTCAAATAAGTTTAACATGTTGTTTATATATTTTTTATATTTGTTTGGTGTAGATATAATTAAGACATTAATAGTAGATTAGATCAGAAGGTTAAATACTTTACAATCTGATCGAATTAACTCTTATAGGACCAGTTTATCTCGGTAATTCAGTCTCCAACACCTTTTCACCTACGTGTATATATTAAAAAGGGAATAACTTTCATACTGTTCGTTCTGGTGTTACGTCTCTAAACACCCGTCATAGTTGCCAGCTCACATAGCATAGTAAATCGATACGTTGTTCACCTTGTTTTCTTGTGATCTTGCTTTTTAATTGTACGAAATTCTTTAGAAAATATGTTGCATACAAAATACATGACTGATGGCTTTGAAACGGTAGGTAAATATATATTTACATTAATCTTCAAATATTCTTAAAAAAATAATGAACACCAGTACTATACAAGTTTGCGATTCTCTGTATGCTTACAATTCGGTAAATATGTACAAAGGTGCTTTACTTTTCCCTGATATTTTCAAAAAAATAATATTAAAAACACAATAATGGAGAAATATAAAGCGAAAAAGTAGCGACATTTAAAGTAGTAGGAACATACTTTATTCCTAGGAACTTAAATATAAGCGAGCATGTCAATAAGCCACGAGTAAGAACGCGTGACTTATATCAACAGCAAAATACAATATTTAGACATTCAAATTTTGAATTAAGGAAACGATTGTTTGTAAAATTAGCTGCTACGTGGATTCTTTTAATTTTTGTACATATATAACACTTGAATAAAACAGTAGATGGCTGATAAAGTGTGCTGTGTGCGAATTTGCATTGTCTTGGTAGAGGATGACCCGTCGTTCGAGGTTGGTTTTTCGAAGCTCGGCGATGATTTGCGGCAAACAAATGATTGTATACCAATCGGCAACAAAAATTCTTTGATCTTGTAGAGAAATCTTTTTGGAGACACTTCGAGAACGGATGACTTGTCAGCTTTCTTCACACCGAAACAGACAACTGGCGTTTATTTAGTGGCTTGTATGAGTTTTTGACACCAATTCACCTTAGCTGCTTTCTGTTCTTCGGCCAATAGATGCAGTATCCAAGGAGAAAAAATATTTTACTCACAATTGTTTATGCAAAATTTGTTAAATTGACGTCTTTGAAATCCCCAATAATGCTTCAATCTGGCGTTATGTTACATGTCGATCTTCGTTGATGATCTTCACACAGCATTTACGTTCTCTTGAGTGCCGTTTTTTGGTGAACCTGCTCTTTGATTGTCACTAAGACTAATCCATTCACGTTTGAATTATCCATATTAACGAGAAATTACTGACTGATGTGGTGCTTCATTACCGGAAACAGAAACTCGGCGAGACATTCTTGTTTTCTTCGAAAACTATAAAAAATTATTCCGCGAAAATGTTTTGGGTTTAATTGCATTTTTCAATTAACTTTTCAACTTTGACCGTTCGTCGTAGCTACAAAACTATAAATATTGCACTGGAACTTTGGATTTAGGATAACTAAAGATGTAGGATAATTTTTACTACTGACATTTTAGTGGCATCCTCTATGTTCCACTATTCAAAACTTAAAAGACATCCCACGTAATGCTATGAGAGCGGACCAGTGATTAGTCAGTCTAAACAGGAGAACAAACTTTTTGGCATAAAATTAATTTTATTTTCCAACGCTTGCCCCTTGTAACTCTGTAACTACATTACATGTAGTCCACTAATATTGATGTAATTTCATTCTTTCAGAAAAGCTTTATCATGAGTTAGTTTTAGTGGTTATATTCTAATTCTAAATTTCTTACCACTAAGCCAAGCTTTCAGATCGGGAAAAACGAAAGTGCTGATGGAGATTAAATCTGGCGAATAAGCTGGATCGGAAGTCGAAATGCATTTCATGAATTTTGGCCACTAAAACAGTGGAAATGTGAACACGTGTATTATCCTGAAGAAAAAATGTTCATATTTTATTTCAAGTGAGCCTTTTGCGTTTAATTGCATAGTATAGTTAATGAATGCATAGCATTTACTTCTTATATAGTTTTACCTCTTTGTAGATGATCAATAAAAAGAATTCTACTGCACTGCAAGGGTACGTCTTTGGAGCATTTATTTTAGCCTTAGTCCATTGTGTCGATTGTTGTAATTGTTGTCCATGTTTTATCAACCGTTATTATTCGGCTCTAAAATCCTTTCAGACCATGTCTTAATTTTAATTGAGAGCTGAAATTCGTTCTCGTTCACGTTTCCTGTCCACAGTCAACAAATGCGTCACCCATCTTGCACACAATTGCTTCATACTCAATTCATTATGCAAAATCGAGATGTAGATACTCTGACGCATGTAATTTCTTTTCATCTAGCACCATGTCATGTACTTTTTTTTTAATAATTTCATGTGTACACACGTCAAATATATTGATCCGGCCATGTTTAAACTCATATGTTCATTGTTTTATGGTTGCAATCGATGGAGATGTGTCCCCGTAAACAGATCTCAGCTTGACTTTGATCGATAACTTTGTTCTTTAATAATAAAAACTTAATCACAATTCGGTACGCCATTTTTGCCATATTTCAAAGCAAGCTTAGAATAGTTTCACTTTTTATTCAAATAACAAACGTTTTCATGATCGGAAAAAAAGGATTACCAATTAGAAAGAAATTGAGTTCTTATTAGTACTGTCTTTTTTGGTTATACTCAATAAACTGACCCGCCCTCCTATTAGTGTTGAAAACAATATATTATTTTTTTGTGGAATGTATATATTTTGTTCAACTGTTTATTAGTTTGTTTTTTACTATTCTTTTCAATTATTTTTATACATTTATACAAAGCGCTATTACATTTCATATTAATATTTATTTATTATTAAGTTCAAAAGATAAAGGAGCCTTTTATATCTAGAATATTAATTCAACTTAACATTTTGCCCGTCTACTATTCCTTTATATACATATGTATGTTCGTACGAACGTATTTTAGCCGCATTCTACTATCTAAAAATTCGATATTCAATTCACGTATTTCTACCCTTTCCTTGTCTCTTATGGTGCACTTCTGTGTATTTTGTTTTGTTCCTCTCGAATAATTTTCAGTATGCTTTATGATCATTTGAGTGATCAAAGAGGAGCTTTATAAAGCAAACCAACAGGAACTACGAGATCTCTCCTGCTTCCATATAGTATTCAACGTCGATGTCGATGACGCCTTCAATACCATCTGCGAAAATTTCATCGTTATATCTCGGCGGTGTCACGTAGCGCAAGTTTTCACTAATACACACAATCATTTCTTCGTATCCAAACAAAACGTTCAACGAATAATTTTCCATTTAGTACAGAGGAAATACCATATATTGGCAACCACAACGGGCACGTTTATATAAGACAAGTTAACGAAATGTACAAATCAATGTAAATCTCTTCAAACGATTTTTCCAAAAATATTTCATTAAGATACATTTCTGTTTGATACGTGGTTGAAGAACACAATTAATTGTGGATAATTAGAAAATGTAGAATTCCTCTGTATACATAAGAATATCAACATTAGAATACCCAGCGAATGAAGCATTTTTGACAAAAAAGAACTAGAACAATATTTAAATGCACTGCCCAAAACAACAGATTGTATTTTAACTTGTTTGGACAAATTTCAATATAGTCTTGTTAGAAAAGTATAAAATGTTGGAGTTTTAGTTTAGAAAGAATACGCAAATATTCAATTTTATAGAAGATGTACTGCAATAATTCTTACATATAGAGACTGTAATGTGTATGATCTCCATGAACATCTTAAAACGTTTAGCATCTGAATGGCATCGATGGGATTAACATGTCGAACATTTCTTGGAAAATAATACATCGTTCCTCCCTGACAGAATTTCGCAAACGTTTTTGGTAGCATATTTCGTGCAGTAGCACATCTTCTTACTTTATTGCATTGTAGTCTGAGGAATTGACTGGTCATTTTATTCTACCTATACCAATTTTTATCTATTCAGTAATTCGCGATGTTTGCTCCATGAGAACGAGCATCATCGTCTATAGAAGTGAATGCTTTTAACACCGTTGCTGCATGTGGAAAAAAATGTGTCAATGTGTCCCAGAATCTCATCCTTCAGGTAACTCTGGGGAGTGAGGCAACATTTTCATCAACATATCACTATGCCATCACCCTCATATTGAGTCCTTTCCCGGGCCAATTGTGGGTTATTGCCTGTATTTGGTTCACGCCAAATAAGAATACGCTTGTTATCTAACTGGAATTTAAAACTAGATTCGTCACTGAGTAATACTCTCCCATTTACTATGACTTCAATTAATATGTTCATTCGCCCACATTCTACGGATTCTTTCATACTCTGTAATAAGAGAAATACAAATCAACGGTCATCGGGCATATAAGCCATAAATATTTACGATATAACGATCTCTTATTATTAGGTTGATAGAAGCGTCCCAGTGGCAGCAGCAAACTTACTTGGAATCTGGATTGCATTAAGAGCGCGATTTCTACACGCCACTTGCAACAGGTATCCATCGTTTATTGTTGTTTTTGATGTTGATCGACCTTTTCCAAAAGACAATTCCAAAGTTTAGAAATTACACACTGGCTCAATCTCAAGACTTCAGCAACAGCTGTTGTTTTCTTTCACTTCAATATCGACTTAGGATCTTCCAAGCTTCTATATCTGGTAGGTTGTGATGCGTTTCCAATTCGAATTACGCTCAAAATTGCAAATGTTCACTACTAATCGTAGAATTGATCTTTCGGATAATAACCGAAGAGCGTGTTGAAGGGCATTTTTATACACTCCAGTGAGGATCACTTCAACGGATACGTAAACATATTAAGACGTGTTTCTGTGTCCATTTTCTTGTTTAAAAAAGTTGAAACTAGTTTAACTGGCACCACATTTTATTATTAATTATATAGAATATTTATTAATTGGTTTAAACAGTGTTCTTTCATCTTTTTCAGTGTAAATTTATCTTATTATTTATTTATTCTTCTTCTCATTTACCTTCTTCTTAATATCTTAAGAATAAGATTTGCTTTTCTGATATTAATTTTCCTAAAACACGTACTTATGTTTGTCCGTCGTCTTTTCGATAGACACTAGTAGTTCGGACCTTGATTTTCTTTGCTTCGCTGTTTAACGTACTATTTCTTTATTCAATTCGGATACCTGTTGGTTGCTTTTTCAATTATAATATTTCAGATGTTTGTAATACTTGTTTAATTATGCTACTCTTAGGTACAATTATACTTATACCTAGCTATGTGATAAAACCTAATGATATAACGTACTATTTTATTTTTATTTCCAGCTTGTTCTATTGGTTTTCTTGTGATAGTTGAATATTTGTTTCACGGTTCAGTAGAGGTATCTTGTATTAATGCTTGTATGGCAACTAAAGAACAAAACTTTCTTATTTACAAACGTACATTAGAACAGTAGGTCCCCTCGAAAAATAACCTTAAAACTCTTCCGACTTTATATCATTAAAAATGTGCGTCATAGGCCTGTGAATATCTTCAATTTCTTTGAAAAGGTTTCTTCGATCTATCTCATCGTTTTTGAGAAGAGGAGAAAGTTGCAAGGAGTGTGACTAGAGTTGTATGAGGTTGAAAAAGTACAGGAATACCTTTCGTTGCCAAAAAATCACAGATAATCAGCGCTGAATGCGACAATCCTCCATCTCGATGTGGTAATCTTCCATAAAATTTGATAGTAGAACGTAGTATTAACTGCCTGATCAGCCGGAACAAATTCTCGTACGTACAATTTACAACATAGCTTATACAGGACCTACTAAATACAATAGTATAGTTGATAGTCGTCCAGCTTAAAGATGTTATACTCGCCAAAAGATGTTTTGGATTTTGACTGCCTTATAAATTTGCGCATTGCCATGAAAAAGGAGGATTTCTTTATAGCGCAAGCCTTGGTCAATTTTGGTCAATAATAATACGTAATTTTGTTAACGTATTACCGTAGGTAACTGCTGTTCTAAAAGCTCCCTTTGGCATATATTCAACAAGAATAATTCCTGATTGGTCCCAAAAGATGGTGGGTCATCTTAATAGATTCTCGATCCCACCGAAGGCGATTCGACTTATTTTTCACTTTAATATATGTTGGAGTTCCGACCTCATACACTGCAATCATTTATTCATGAATAATTTTAGTAGAATTCTTCTTCTCTTGAAACTTGATAACACCGTGATGTTCTAATATAATTTTTCGGTACGGAATGCACAAAATAATGAACGAATTGAAGTCAAATTAGTTGTTCCTATTATGTATAGGAAAAATTTCGCTAGTTCTTCGCCTAGTTCTAGACTTTCTGCATCACGATTTCAAACCTAATAATTTAAGTGTCTTCGGTATTTTTATTTGTACTTATAAAGACATTACTATGTAAGTATTTGCTTTTATCATATAAATATTTAAAATAGTATTATAGAAGAAAAACAACGGCACGACTTTTAGGTTAATGTAATAATAATAATCCATGCCTTTACAACCACTAACAGTTTTACATCAACTATAGGGGGCTTTAGTAGTTCATAAGTTATTATTATGCCCGCGCTTGTTGTGTGACTTAAGATTTTTGTTAACTAGCATTCACCGAAATGGGAAAAGCATACCACGAAAAACCTCTCTAAACAGCAGGTCATCGTACTCGAACTGAGACCCGTGTGATAATCAAATGACTTAAAACTGAACTATCAGCCGGATAATAAGGGTTATGACGATCCTACCTTGGCACTTTATTTTTGATACTGCTTTGTTAAGACATTTCACAAGCAGTAATGGAAATAATTTCAAACTAAGTACCTAACGTTACATTTTTTAATTACGTAACAATGAGAAGTATACACACATATAAATTTAAATATTCGTATAGATTTAAGTTTAATTCAATAGTTTTATAAGATTATTTGTAGAAGTTTCCCAATGCTTAACATTTTTCGGAAATTTACAGTTTTGACGAACCCATCTTGTAATATTTTAGAATTTATGAATCCTCAGGTGTCTGTTATGTGCTCGGCTGCCGCACGTAAGTCATTAGTCATAATGAATTGCGGTGAGAGAGAGAGATATCCGTCGACATTGCTGAAATATTGCTTAAAAGGGAAATGTCCGCGTTTGTTGACCATAACTAAACTCAAAACGGACACTTTCTATACGAAGATACCACAAACGAGGACGACAAGGAATAGAATAAGTGCAAGATATAGCTTAGGTGCTAAGCTCGTAATAGAGTATTATTCCGCTGACAGGTCCGCACACGCCCTCTTGAGAGAATCGACCAGAACTAGACGGCAATCTCGGTAATGCATCATTTCGCCCGTACACCCTCGTTATAGCAGCAGAATCGAAGGCGGCACATGACATGATTGATCGTAGGGTTTCAAGTAATCGACCATCCTGAACGGCTTCGCTGTTGGTAACGTTAGCTGTATGGTATGTTTACGAGTATGTGTGTGTGTGTTGTGTGTGTGTGATTGCAAGTGTACAATTGCTAATAATAATTGTTAATTACACATACATTATAAATATCTAGTATTAATTCTTATATAATTATGATTAGTTTACATATAAATTTTAAGATTGTGAAATTTGAGGATGATATTCTAGGTTGTAAAAGTATCATTTAATGAAAGGACTTATTACGAAAAAGTTTCATAAGTGATATTAATGAGGTGATTTGCAATTATATAGTAATGATAGATCAATCGGAAAAAGAAGAGTTTGAAAAAACAAATAGAACGAGAAAAAAAGTTTTAATTCTAGTTTTTTTCCTTCAGGAGAGAATTTATAAAAATATTTCTTTCTATTTTCTTTCGTACAATGTAAGTCATATTTACGAGAAAGTGCAAACTATCCTTTACAAACTTTGTATATATTTGAATTGTCCTTGTATCACATGCTTATCCTTTTTATTGATAGGTTTCGCACAGCAGAAAATCTACCATGACTGAAAAATATTACCAATAATAGACATATATATTTTCCAACATGAACAGTTTCATACTATTTTCTATTTTACATATGGTGAAAAATCATAGAACTTTATTAATGCCAACAACAATATTGGGCACGGTTTTAAACTTAATAACAGCTTAAGAATCAGAATTGCTCTAGCCACCGCTGCGAAGATCGTTAGAGTCATTCCGATGACTATCAAGTGTGATTATTATGACCAATTCTATGAGTGTAATGAGCCTAAATGAATAATAATGTCTTTGTGTACAAGGCTCATCGATTTATATAGAATAAACGTACTCATACTTAATAGAAAACTTATATCTAGTCAGCAAAGAAACATGATACAATTAATTACAATAATCCGTATAATCAGTATAGTTTTGGTTGTAGCAAAAAAGCATTTCTTGAAAAGTACCCGGAAGCAGAAGAGGAAGCTTCCTCATAAAGAGAAAGAACTATAATAATACGAGGGTAGATTGACAAGTAGTGAGAATGGAAAAGAAAAACGAATTTTTATATACAAAATAATTTTTATTTTTCAATATGTTCTCCTAAAAGAGCAATACATTTATTCCAACGGTGCTCTAATGCCCTTATGCCATCTCTAAAATGCGATTCCGGAGGGCTTGCAAAATACTCATTTACGAAGATAATAAGCTCGTCGTTAGACGAAAATTTCTTTCCACCTAGTGCCGTTTTCAATTTTGGAAAAAGGTGGAAGTCGGAAGGGGCTAGATCCGGCGAATAATGCGCATGCGGTACTAATTAGAAATGCAACTCGTGGATTTTGGACATCGCAACTGTGCTGGTATGCGAGGGAACGTTGGCTTGGTGAAACAGAATCTTTTTCTCTGCCATTCCTGGCCGTTTAGCACGAATCTCAACATTTAATTTTTGTAGAAGTTCTGCATAATATTGTCCGTTTATTGTGGAACCTTTCTGAAGGTAATCAATGAGCAAAATGCCCTTTGAACCCCAAAAATTGATGCAATCACCTTGTTTGCCGATAAAGTGGTTTTCGCTTTCTTTGGAGGTGCAGAACCACGTTCTAACCATTGTTTCGACTGTTGTTTAGTTTCAAGTGTACTGTAGTGTATCCAAGTCTCATCGCAAGTAACAAATCTCCTACAAAAATCAATCGAATTCCGCTTATAAAGGTCCAAACACTCATTGGAAATGCGCAAACGAGTGAACTTTTGATAAGTCGTAAGCAATCGAGGCACCCATCTTGCCGAAAGCTTGGAAAGGCCCAACTCTTTCGTTAAAATGTGGTGTACGCGTTCTGTTGAAATGTTTACCATTTCTGCTATCTCTCTCACTTTGAGTCGTCGATCTTGCGTAATAATATTATGGATTATTATAATCATTTCCTTAGAAGTCACGATTTTGGGTATTCCAGAGCGCGCTTCATCAACACAGCTTGTTCTACCACGTTTAAATTCATTTATCCATCTACTTATTGTGGCGAATGATGAAGCAGATTCACCTAATGTTTCCTGTAACTCATCTTTTATTTCGGTAGCTTTCATACCCTTAATTACGAAGTATTTAATCACCGCACGATACTCTGCTTTTTCCATTTTAACAAAACGACGTGTTGCTTTTTCAATCAGCTGTCAAAAATAAACTAATCAACCGATTTATCTAAATATTGGAATGTAAGCATATAAATAGCCAACCTAAATTACAGTGTATTTGTTTTACCAATTAGAGCGCCACCTATGTGTCATTCTCACTACTTGTCAAACTATCCTCGTATATATCTTGATCTATTGCATCCGATGATATTAAAACCAGAATTTTCTTCGCCACTTTAGTTGTATCATTGATAGGTTGAAATCGATCATCTCTTACTTCTATAGACTACGATTAGTTTACTCTCCAGCCACGCCTAGCAAAATTGAAAGCTTTAATCCTATAAACTGCAAGTCATTCAGTAACTATAACAATGTATCGATGCGTTTAGTATTGACTTTATTATATTTTGTGGAGGTTAATAATACTGATTTAAGAACCTATACCAGTGTAACATGTTACAGTGTCCAAATACTAGGGCGGCTCAATAACTAGTGAACTAGAAAGAGGGCAATACTAATGAATAATTTTATTTGCTTTTCAATTTAACAATTCTTCAAAATAACAAATTTTGCAATTATTCTGATCATAAAAACGCTTATTAATCGAATAGATAGTGAACTTCCTTTAGCCTGCTTTTAAACAGGAAAAAGCGTAGTACCGATCAATGATTGTGAAAGTTCTTATTTTGAAGAGTAAAATAAACAACGAAATCAAAACTGAGCTAGAGTTTATTTACGGAACCAATCTCCATCTATTGCAATCATAAAACTATAAACGTCTAAGTACTAACTGAACTAGAATATTTAATAACAAATAAAACTACGCGAAGTAGCAGAGGTTCTCCACATTTTATATGAATTAGTGGTTTCGCATAATGATTTAAGTATAAAAAACGTATTTGTTGACTGTGGGCTACAAAAGCCAACGCATTTCGGATTCTTTTTAGTGAACTTAAGATATACTCTGAATTACTTTGGCGATTATACACGATACGATGCAACGCAAAAGGCAAAAGATACTTCGACTGTTTTAATTGCAAAAATTCATGAACTACATTTCGAACTGCTTCAGCATCCCATTTATTGGCCAGATTTTAGTCCCTTAAACGTTTTTCCAGTTTAAAAACTTGATTCGATGGCAAGAGATTTGGCTCGAAATAAAACTAACATATTTCGAATATTTTGACAAGGCTTATTTTTCTAAAGAAATAAAATGTGTTGAATATCGGTGGACTAAACGTAATAAATTACTAGGAGAATATGTTTGTTCTCTTGTATAGACTCACTATTTTCGGATCCACCCTTGCCGTATTGAAAATTTGGTACGAATTTTATATTAATAAACACCAATTTTTTGTTCTGAAATTATATTTAATTTTATTATTAATATACAATGTTTAAAAAATACTTTCGAGTAATATCGTCATTTATTATTTATAATGTATTATTATGCATGTAGTTTGGGATTTTAAATTAATAATATTTAATTAGTGTAATTAAATTTTCTATTCATTTTTAAAACACCTCCAGTTTATTCTACTAGTTGTTCTTGTCTAAGCAAACAAAAGAACGCATTTAATGACGTTACTTTGTGAGCTCATAATTTATTTATCTCACACTTCTTTGATTAGTGGTTGCTCGAACAATAGAAAAGCAACCCGAGAGAATCAACTGAACACGTTGGTATAAACAACCTGTTCCAAAATGTTACCGAATATAGGTCTGCGCACAGGTTTAAGCCTCAGTCTAAATCCCGACGTATTTGGGCGTATTCCGGTGGCGCAACGAGCACGATATGCGGCCAACCAGCTACAGTAGGATTACGGACTCTCAGCATGCTAATTGCTAATTACTGACATCGCCGCAATATAGTCAATGTAGCTATTAGTTACTAGTATTACTGGTAATCTTCCAGTTTGGAAGCGAATTCGCTTGCTGTTTGTATGAATGTTCGACGGTTGTTAGATTAAATATTTGTCCATGTGTCAGAAAGTGAAATTTAAGGTGTTATAATTAAATGTTCAATTAATTGATTTTAGAAATAATTATTGGTACTTAAATTTTTTCAAACAGATTTCTTTATTTGCCTTTGAAAAATTATGTTTTTTTTTACTGTAATAGATAGGCTCTGTTATAGTAATAAACTTCTAATAAAAATTGTTACAGTCGAATATTTTCAAAATGTTTTCTGACGTGTATACCTTTTTAAATTCCAGAATCTGTAAATTCCAATGTAGCAATTATAATATTGTAAAGGTTATATTTTAAAGTTTCAAGTTTTAGTTATATTACACATCAGAATTCAATTCATAATTTTAAACAAAATCAAATAAACAAAATATTTTACTTTCCGAAAATGCAATATATAATTGGTTGATTCGATATTTTTCGTTTAACGTTATGTTAATAATAATAACGGGTATTTTCCAAGGGCTTGAGAACTTTAAATGATAATACAAGACAGAAATATTGTTGAAATGAAATTTTTTTAACTATAATCTGGCAGATTAAATATGATTTCCGGCATATGTCCACCGCGGCTACGAGTCATTCACCGAAACGGAAGCTCCTTCTTCATTTCCAAAGAAATAAGGACCGATGATGCCGCCAGCGTGTATACCGCACCAAACTGTCAATTTTAATGGTTGTAATGGTGATTCGTTAACAGCTTGAGGATTGCCTTCGTTCCAAATACGGCAATTTTGCTTATTGACGTAGCCATTTAACGAGAAATGAGCTTCATCACTAAAAAATGCTCATCCTCGACCAGCTTCAAATGAGCCCAATCAGCAAAAATGCAACGCGAACGATGTTCGTTTGGCTTTAATTCTTGCACGAGCTGTATTTTATAGGCACGTGAGCCAAGATCCTTATGTAAAATTTTCGACGTAGTCGAAGGACAACGGCCAACAAGTTGAGAACAACGACGAATCCACACATCGGCGTCTTCTTTAATATTTCGCGCTACAGCAAGAATGTTCTCTTCGGTAAGCACATTTATTTGTCTTGTTGGTGGTTTTGAATCGAGAAGAGTAAAATTAGTGAGAAAATGATCAATAACGCCACGAATTGCTTGCTCACTAGGCCGATTATGTTGACCGTAAAATGGACGAAGTGCTCTATGAACTTCGCGAACACATTTATTTTTTTCAAAGTAAATTTCCACAATTTGTAAGCGTTGTTATGGCATTAAACGATTCATGATGACTTGCCAAACCTTACTGAACGGAAATATCAACACGGTTTGACATTATTAGCTGTCGAACCATAGTTATCGTTGCCGATAGTTCTCATGCAGCTTAAAAACACCTTGTAATAATAAATCTTTAGTGTCCAATTCATTTAAAAGACAATACAATTATATTACAAGGCTAGCCGTTTATATTTCGGGAACTGGAAACACTGTCAGTGTTGCCTACGATCTGATCGTGAAGTACGTCATTTTTCACAATATATATATATATATATATATATATATATATATACCTTGACAGTTTTATTATCCTGTCGCTATTTCTATTGTTGACAGTAACCTAAAAATTTTATGTCAGCGAAAAAACGCGAACATTTTCGTGCAATTATTTTTCATAACTTGAATTATCTCAACAAGAATGCATCGACGAGCTGAATTCTTTATATGGTGGTGAAGCACCATCGAAAACTACAGTATATCGTTGGTATAGTGAATTTAAACTTGGACGGCGTTCCTTGGACGATGAATTTTGTGAAGGTCATTTAGCCGTTAAGAAGCTATGTTCACGTTGAGTACCACATAATTTGACAACCGCTCAAAAAAGGACTAGCGTCAACCGGTGCCAGGAAATGCACAAAAAATACAATGGCGGCGCTGCAAAGAACGTTTATAAAGTTGTCACACGTGATAAATCTTGGATCTATATGTATGAGCCCGATAGTGATCAGCAATCGACTGTGTGGGTACTCCAAGATGAGCCAAAACCAACAAAAGTTATTCGCGTTTAAAATAACGATTTTGCGTTAGCTTGTAAACTCAATTTTTTAATAATTTAAATACTTATTTTTTAAATACTGAATTTTACCAACGTAGAGAAAATAATCGAAAATCGTAACAGAAATTTTTCTAATAAAATTTTCGTTCATATTTTCCATTTTGATTTTATTAATTCCATTCTAGTTTGTGTACTCCTCTGCTTTAAGAATGGTTTAAACATTTCTGTCCCACGCTTTTTTTTCAAGATCTACAATACGTATTCTAATTTGTCATAAATACTTTGCGCGAGATACATTCTTTTAATGTTGATCCATCCTAAGCAGTATGTTACATCTTCATGTCATCTCTAGTGAACTTAATAAAAGTCAGCTTTGCTAAATGGTAATTCTCTACGATTTCAAACGTGGATTAAGCAAACAAAATATTTCGATAAGCAAGTATAATATTTAAAAATAAATCATTATTTACGGAAAATTGGTGATGGAATTTTTGAACGACCAAAAGCGATTACCATTAAACATAAAAACATTAGAGTTATTATCAATATGGTAAAGAAACGTCGTCGTGTTATTATACACAGTTTGTCGGAGAAAAAACCGAACTGTTTAAAATAGTAATTCTTAGTGGCGCCATCTATTAAAAAGATATGTGTGGGTCAGGTAGATCTTTCATCAATGTTATGTCAAAATATCATGACATTTGCATCATTAGAAACAGAGAAATTGCGCATGAAGTAACAATCTGTATTTGGCATTGGTCGAAAAATGAATTTTGAATAAAGCAAATATAGTCCTGTTTTAAACTCGGTAAATCATTTACTGAAACGTTTAATTTGATGAAACAATTGTACGGTGATGCGTGTTTATCACGTACGAGTATGTATGAATGGTATAAACGATTTAAAGATAGTCGTGCGTCGCGTAAATGACGAACCTCCTGAACGAAGTCCTCATTGCGATATGTGGAAATGGAATTAAATATTTTCAAAGATTCAATTCATCGCATTTTGACACAGCATTTGGGACTGAGAAAGATTTGTGCAAGGTTTGTACCACACAAGCTAAACTAAATTCAGCATTGTACAGACTTGATTAAAAACTTAAAAAGGATGAAAACTTCAGGTATTCTATAGTAACTGGGGACGAAACGTGGTGTTTTCAATGTGATCCAGAGACAAAGTGTCAAAGCTCTGAATGGAAGCATCCAAGCGAAGAAAGACAAAGAAAAACCGTTTGGAAAAGTCAAAAGTGAAGACAATGTTGATTTGTTTTTATGAATCGAAAAGCATAGTGCACGAAGAGTTTGCACCAACTAGTAAAACAATCAATGTTGTATGTATCTTGGTGTTATGAAGTATGTATGTAACCTGGTGTTATGAAGCGTCTTTTGATACGTATTCGTTGTGTTCGCCCTCATTATCGTGAAAATGGTAGCTGGCGTTTGTTACACGATAATCCATCATGTCATCGCTAGACGCTTATCACTGATTTCTAACTAAAGATGGCATTTTAACAATCAACCATTCACCGTGTTCACCGGATTTGGCCCCCTGCAATTTCTGTCTATTCTCCAAACTACATTTGCCAATGAAAAGATAGCGTTATGCCGACGTCATAGCCATTAAGAAGGCATCGACAGCGATCTTGAAAGGCATCTTTAAAGATGAACTTAAAAATTCATTCGACATATTAATTAATCGTGCAAAACGTTGTATTGAAGCCGAAGGCTACTACTTTGAATAAAATAAATGAATCTTACCAAAATAGTAAGCTTTCGCTTTTATTTTAAAAAAGGTTCGTTTTCTCTGAGACAGACTGCGTACAGGGATCCTCTCAGTAGTCTTACAGTTTTACAGTAAAAGAAAATTCGAGGTAGTCAATCAAAATTAGGAGCCGTACTATCATACATATGTATATTATTACAACATTCAAATAGTGCTTACACAGTGGTCACTTTAAACAAATAAAATATTTATATATTAAGAAGGATTATTCGCATAATGAAACTATCAATATTTTCAAAACGCATCAATCGAGATATAGAAAAATATTTGAAGAACTAAATTGTAAAATGCAATAATAACCTTTAATAGTTTTTTGGAATAAAACACGGTGCTTTAATATATTATATAACACTGAATGTTAAAGAAACATATATTCTGTCGATAAAATTAGACGATCTTTAACGGTTTCTACAAACATTCTTACTGTTTCGGTAACAATATATTCGCCATAACATTTTATTTCAAATAAAAGAATGACGAGTGTCGCTGAAATTCGAAAATATAATAGGAAGCTTTTTGGAGAATTATTTACATTTATATTAGTACAAACATGGATAGAAATAATATCGGAAGAAAATGTCGAAGAACAAGAAAAATTATGTCGCTTTAGTTTTAAGCAACTTATTTCATGTTATTCACATACGAACGCAACAACATGGCGTTCGTAATTCGAAATAATGACAAATGATGGACTTTATCGTAATTATTGCGACAGTCACTCTCTTTGAATTGTAATGTAGCAAGAAATCATGTCGAAAATTAGAAATAAGTTTTGGTAACGCTGCTAGGCAATTACGATTAAATTCACCACTAACGGAAAGAAGTTGTCGGATGTTATAAATTTGACACCTTTCGTTCCCTCGAGAACGCAAGTAAATAGCAGAAACCCAACGAACAATCGCGGTCCAGGAACTCCTATAAAGTTTTTGAGCAGAATCGTGTAAAAGTTTCGAGTAGAGGCTTTCAAGTTTTTCCCACATATACACGCAAACAAGATCCCCGATCAACAGCAGCTAATAGAGTAAAATCTACGTCTTCTCTGTGAACGACTCAGAATTTACTGCAAAGATTAATCGTTTTTATATTGTATTTCTGATTTTAAAAGAAAATTTTGTATATAATATATATGTATATACGATACATATGATGATTTGATTTTATGCTTTCTTAATTTAATTACGCACAGATGCACAATATGCCACGAATTTGTTCCTAAGATTATTTTGGTTATATTTACGTAAACGAAAATTTACCAATATAAAGAATGTTTCAAATTGCGCGGTTCTTTTAAGAATAAATAAAATATAGTTGGCGCACTGCATTTGTATAGGTATGTGGGTATTTAAAAAGTGTGATGTACGACATTTATAAAAATGGCTTGGTACACGATACAACAACGCGTTCAGATTGTTGAATTGTTTTATGAAACGTTCTGTTAAAAGAATTTTTAGAAAAATACGTAAATTTTATGGTTTACATAATCGTCTATCTGAAAGCACTATTGGTCGAATTATTAAAAAATTTCAAGAGACCGGTTCCGTGGAAAATCAAATAAGTGAAAGATATAGTCGTAGTAGTCGTTCACAAGAAAATATTGGTTTGGTTCGTGAGAGTGTTGCTGAAGATCCTGAAATGTCCATTAGACGACGTTCACAACAATTTGGACTTAGTGGATCAACCACATGGCGTATTGACACAATTTTGCGAATTCCGTGAACTTGCGTAAATATCTTGCAGTAGCAGTAATGGACATTTTTGACGCAAGATTCAACTAATATCTTCATAACGCATTAGGGGTAATGTCCATATACTTGACTGTACACCTCTGCCGCTCTCCCATCCTTCCACTAACATGTAATTAGCAGCTTGTAATTTCTATACAAACTGCGCATGTGAACAACAGTATAGAAAAGAAACTTTCATATATAATTTTAATTCTCTAGCGCGATTTTGTAATAACTATATAAGGTTTCAATATTAACACTGAATGAATTCCAAAAATCAAGAAATTTAAGTCAAAAAGTAAATACAATATTACAAATAACCTGACTGCATTTAATATACTTTTATTACTGATAAAGTTAATATATATTAAATATAATATAATAAATAACGAAAACTGATATCAATTGAATAAATTTTGCTTTCCTTGAAAATATCATCGGATTTATGCGTCTATTTCTTGATTTTCGAAAATCGATTTGGTTAAAGCAATTTTGGATGTATTGGAGTTCTTGGACGTTGCGAATCTGGGAGATTTAATCATTATATTGGTCTCGAAAAACGGAAGGTATGAAATAGAAAGACGAGTAAAATCTCTAGTGGTTAAACTACGGCCCACTTGCGATCCCATCAGACATAAAACATTACTAAATTTCATTTAATACCGCGAAATTTAAATCACCTTGTATGTGTGGTTCATAACATGTCTCTAGCACGGCAAGCATACTTATCTTTTTAAATTTGATCTATTGGAAGTTCACCGACACCGAGCTAAAATTTTCTGCTCAATTTTTATGAAAATATTTTTTGTGATCCTTACATTTTTGTAATTTTGAGCTTAATTGAGCTTAAATTTTCCATTACAAAATACTAAAGTAAAATAAGTATAATACTGATGATTCTTGCACAAAAATCCAGGTATCCTCGCTAAGAGTACGTGATAAGGTTTTTGGGTTCAGAGCTTTCGTTATAATGCAACCATTTCAGAATTAGTCCTCATTCATTTAGCTGATATATAATATAAACTTGAAAAGTTCTAATTCCTTATCTCGACGTTCTAAAATTTAAAGACATCTTTTCAGAACGTTTTAATTTGCATATTGAAACGTGCCTGTAGTTGAAATACTAATTAACCACATATATGAATATTGTGAATAGAAATTTATCTTGGATGTAACGATATGTATATATGTATGTGTGTATGATATATATATATATATATATATATATATATATATATATATATATATATATATATATATACATTACAAAATTAATGGGAATCTTCAATACTATGTTTTATTACTTTGTATTACTACTTGCAAAAAGAAACCATACCAAATAATAATTTTACATACAACAATTATTTTGCATTTATTGTTCTCGTTTACTTTAAGTGTTAAAATAATTTAACAGAAAGTGAGACTGAAAATGAAAGAAATGAATTAGGAAATTTAGTCCTCTTACTACTTCTGAATTAATTTTCCTTTCAACCTCAACACATTTGGACCAACGATGCCGAAGCCATTATGTCAGTTTGCAATTATATATTTCCAGATCCTTAAAATACTGCTACATTGCTGCTATAGGTTCTTCAGACAATCGAAACTTCTTTCCATCGAGTTTGGGAAATAAGTAGTAGTTATTTGGAACTAGGTGAGGCAGACCTCTAAATGACAATTGATCCAATTTTTCGTGTAACTTAACTGGTGCAAGGAAATGCGTTTCGAGCCGAAAGAGAACTTTCTTTTTCGAAAATTATTTATTTATCAATATATTCATTCATATTAAAGTGGTATAATAAGGTTTAACGTTTTATAACTTTATCTAAACTATTCGCTTCGAGTCACAAAAACTCAACCATTATCTTACCCATCGATGGAATGTCTTGACCTTCTTTGAGAATGGTTATCAAAATGTGTTCGCTATTAAGATTACTGTTTGGATTCACCTTAGTTCTTAGTTCTTGTTAAACAGCTTCGAATTATTATTTGTCGTTCGCATACCTTTACTTTTCTTATCACAATTTAGGATTTGTGATTCATCTTGCTAACAGCTTAGACATGCCCAATTGTACACGTAGAATGTGATCAACGCTTCAGTCGATATACTCACGATACTATCAATCTGCTCAATCATTTCAAAACAATATCTTCAACTTTATATATCGTTTCCATAGTTATTGTAATTTTTGATGGTCTTGGTCGCCCACCATGTTCGACATATAATCAGGTTCAACTCAGCCTTCAAAGAAGCACTGTCCCACTTGAAGCTTTGGTTGATATTTAATATATTTCATTGGATATCAATCAAAACTTAAAAAAAATATATTGTTTTGTGAGTTTATAAATTTTATTGTTTCTATCATGAAGTAGTTTAATTAAATTAGGTAAGAAAAATGTCCAAATTTGGCGAAAAATGATCATATTTCCTCACAATATGCGAAACCACATATTCAACATACTTGAATACTCTTGAATATACTTGAATATTCATATGCACTATTCCTACTGTGACTGATTTGGCAGTCAGTTTTGTATCTTCTATGTTTGTGAAACTATTTTGTTGCTAATTAATTCTTATTTAGGTTTTTGCAATAACTAAATATAATTAATTACTTTACTGTACTAATACACATAACAAAATTGATGTTATTAATGACGATTGAAATTGAATTGAATATTTAAATAGTTTTTATATTAAAATGAAAAGGCAAGTAGTTAGTAGAAACATATATTAAAACAATGCTAAACCGCTAAAAAAAATCGGTATGGCGAAAAACGATAAATCAACATATTGTGAACCGAATGTCAAAGAGAATTTTAACGAAATCGGCAAATCCCTTTTTGGGGTGTTGAGGATTTGTTTCTGCTTGTGGACTCAGACCGTTTAAAGTCTGAATTACCTGCGGGCAGACGGGAGAGGTTGATCGGCCGGCTCGTTCCACTAACGGATAGCGGCCCTCCAACATCTGGCAACAGTTCTAATTGCTGACTATCGTGATGACGAGGGAAACCGGACTCCGATGCTTACGTTCAGAATCAACAAACCCACAACTCTCGATCCATTAGTATAGTAATGTTATCGCCGTGCCTCTGCTATACATTATATTGCGTTTAACGCTGTTTGGTACACATTACATGTTCACCATGTTCACAAAAAATTCAAATTGTTGGACCTATAAGAAAGATATATATATACATATATATATATATATATATATATATATATATATATATATTATAAATTAATTTATGAATGCACGAAAATATTATATAGTATATATATAGAAGAGGATCCATCATAAATTTAAATAGGCGTAAATATTTGACTGCAAGTTTAACTAAAAAATTATGAGATTGTACTCTTGGTGCACGTATATCTGTACTGAGAATTTTCCACAGTTATTTACTACAAAAGTTAAACATATTTGAAGGCATTGACACGTCCTTGTAACGATTTTATAAAATCTAGAAAAAATAATTTCAACAATCTTACGTATTTATTGAATAAATAACATTCTAAAGTTCCCATTTTTTACTTACTTTCTACTAGGACCCTAGCACATGTAGAGATTTATCCTAAAGATATTAGCTAACTTTATTATTAGTAGTTAACTTTATATATACAATATGCCTAGTAGATAAATTAATATAAGATTATCATGAACATATTCTCTTTGATTTATAGAATTCTGGAAGGAAACAGCTACGTAGTTATGTTGTTACATAAGTGCTTTTGCTTTTACCCGAGAGATGGATGTATAGTTTTCTCTGATGACTGTGTATTATATATGTAAATATATATAGATATAGATATATAAGTAAATTTTAATAATAAAAATAGTCTAGGTAAATATATGTTCGTCAAAAATAAGAATTTCTTTTCCGAATTTTATATTAGACCCTTTTATGACGGCAAGCATAATCTTTCGAGAGCGCTTAACAAATTATTTCAGTCTCTCCTTCATAGTAATAGGTGAAAGATATACAATTTCTGATATTTCATTTAAAGGTTTCAACAGTGTGAACAAAGCGTCTAAATGGAAAATCTTAAAATGCATAAACTAACAATTCGGTGGTGTAATCGAGTATTAATTTTAAACGAAAAATATGCCTGAGAATGGTTGAAAGTTAAAATTTGTCGTAGTGTTGCGCAATTTAAAGATGATCATCGAATAAGATTTGCGACCAGACTCATCAACAATGACAGCTCAGGAAACGATCAATAAAATTAATGCATCGTGCATTTGATCGCATGCCAGAATTGTGTAAAATTGTCCAAGCTATCATGAAGAAGAGTGTCGCGAATCTTGAATTGCGATCAAAAACGTGAAATTGTTTAACAAGGGCCTGGATCTAAATGACAAAATCGACAGCGTGGTATCTCCCCCACGCCTCTTCCAATAGAAACTGCCGACGAATTTTTTAAAGTAATTTCTGAAATACAACTTGAAATGCCAATCAAATTATTCGAAAAAATTAAATCATATACTAAATCTGGTACCAAATAACTTCTACTTATTCCCCACACTTAAAAATCTTCTTGTCGGAAAAAAGCTTCGGTCGGATGAGAACTCATTGAAATAACGGAGCTGGATATTGAAGACAGTCATTACGAAGACGGCATAATGACACTTCAGCTTCATTCGTTCAAGTGTGTTAAAGTCGAAAAAGAATATGGTGAAGAATAATAAGAAAAATTATACTCTAGGTAATTTGTTTCGTTTTATGTCCCACTTTCGGAAAAATTATCCACATGTACCCATACAAATTTCTGGTAAATATTTTTAATCCAAATTTGTGAATTGGGTAAGTAGATAATATGGATTTTACGTACGCAAATCATTTGTGTTTTCACTATAAATAGTTTTATTATTCCGAATAATATTTCCACCAGTTTCCATTTTCTTTCCTACTACCAATGTGTTGTAGTAACAATCCCATCACTTTTTCTATTTTATTGTAGCTGTTTTTATATAGTTTAAGAGCTATTCACTAATATTTTTAACCAATGTAGTTAAAGGTAATTTTGATGGAGCCTGTGGTTGATTCACTTATGGTAATCACTGAAGGTTGATATATGTATAACCCCTTGCCACATTAATTTTCGAATTCTGTATACGTATTCCGACAACTAAGTTGTCATCCTCAGCAGATAATTAAAAAGCGTCGCAACTGGTAAACTACGGCGAAAAAAAACACCCGTACGAAAACAAACTCCGTACGCGATCCGTACCGTTGAGAACCAAAATGTACAATGTATTTTACTTGATTTAATGTTTATAAGAAGTGTATCGTAGTTAAAATATATTCTGAATTTTGGTTGTTTGCTAATGAAAAGTCCATATATAATATATAATGCATGCGTATATCTTGGATAAAATAATAAGTAAAATAATGCTCTTAAATCATTTACTTATATGAATTTGTGTATGAATATGTATATTGTGAAGTAGTGTGAAGTGAGTCACGTTGGCTTGTCAAATGTTATTATGTAGTTTGAAGAACTATTGTTAATTTGTAATGCTATGTGTAAAATATTAAAAATAATATTCTATACAGTATTTTATTGTTATATCTATATTTATATATATATATATATATATATATATATATATATATATATATATATCATTATATATCTTTGTATTAGACCATGAGATTTGTCTCGGGCAAAACTTGGTCGATATGCTAATGATTGATACATGCATTCTGATAGAAACGAATATCCTTTTTTTTCTTGTTATATTATAGACGGTTCTAGTATCAAATTATTAAACACACACTGTAATGCTCTTTATTTTTCTTTTACATTTAGGAAAAAATCTTTTTAAATCTTTATAGTGAAGTAAGACATTGATAATACTAATAAAATTTAAGATAAAAGTTGAGTTTGCTTTTCTAACTGTATTGAATATATTACTAAATAAAATCAAATTACTTTTTTAAACTGTATAGTAGATTAATATCCAACATTTAAATAAACGATTATAAATAAACAAATAAATATAATATTCTATATAAATTGGCTGTATATATATATATATATATATATATATATATAAATCTATTTATAATTTTAAATTTGAACTGCTATTAAATATTACCCTGGTTACAGTTATCTTTAAGATCGATCATGTCAATACTAAAAAACATATAATGTACCTACTATTAGCCTTTAAAGAAAATTATGAAATCCTAAACAACTCTAAAAATGAATAATTGTGATATTTTCCTATTTAACAATTCACATAATATTACCACAAAATTTACTATAACTAGAATATAATTATTAACTTATCTTTAACATCAACAAAAATCCATCTTTCTCTTTAGCGTCATTGTTCATATTTCTACTAGAGGTCGTTTCCAAAATTTTTCACCACTTCTGTTCCCAATAAGGTGTCTACATAACCTATCCACGCTTCTATGGCTTATGTGTTTATCACCAGTTTTTAAAATTCATTTATTTTCCAACACTTTCTTCAGATTCACTGAAAATTGTGTTAAATATTCACTTTATTAAACTGTTTTTAATTTCTTTTACTCATTTATTTATGGCAAGTAATAAATATATCTATTTGACCTTTGTCAATGCTATATATCACTGTTAAGTTTTATCAACAACTAAAACTTTATTTTTTATTTATTAAGTGAGAGTCTGGAAGGCTGTCAAAATATTCTTCTACGGTCCTTTCAACTTCTTCGTTGGATGTGAATCGCTTTCCAGAAACAATTTTTCTCAAATTTGGGAATAGATGGAAGTCTGAGGGTACCAAATCAGGAGAATAGGGAGGATGGCCGAGCAAATCGTACCCCAAATCCCGCAATTTTCCCACCGCCAACGCACCCTTGTGTGCGGGTGCGTTGTCCTGATGAAAAATGATTTTTTATTCTTCAAACCAGGCCTCTTCTCGCGAATTTTGGCATCCAGCTGGTCAAGAAGGTTAGAGTGTTCTGCCTTTTTCAAGGTAATCAATTAACAAGATTCCTTTTGCATCCCGAAACACGCCGGCCATGACTTTTCCGGCAGATGCGATCGACTTCGCTTTCTTTGGCGCTGAATCACCGACTTCCACCCACTGCTTCGCCACCCACTCCTCATCCATGGTGACAAATCGCCGCAAAAATCGATCGGATTCTTGTTAAATCGGTCCAAAGAATGCTCCGAAAATCGTTTGCGCATTTCCTTTTGATCGACATTCAACAAATGCGGCATCCATTTTGCGCAGAGCTTTCTCATCTCTAATTATTTGTGCATAATGTTTCGCACCCTTTCTTCCGATATCCCCACAGTCTCAACTATCTCACTCACTTTCACTCGCCTATCGTCCAACACAATATCATTTACTTTTTCGATGATTTCTGGTGTAGTTGCGGTTTTTGGCCGTCCTTCACGTGGGTCATCTTCGAGGGACGTACGACCACGTTCAAATTCAGCTGCCAACTTTTTAACAGTTGACATGGAAGGAGCAGAGTCCCCGTACACTTTTGTCAACTTCGGATGAATTTCCATAGGGGTTAAACCATCCAAAACAAAGAATTTTATAACAGCACGATATTCAAGTTCATCCATTTAAAAAAATAACACCCACGACGTCTACTACAAAAATTCTTGCAAACGAACTACTTGAGAGAACAAGTTGAAAGTTTTCATATGAACTAAAGACACATGCAGCCACGCAGGAAACATAAATTTCTGTTAATTGTAACGCCATCTCTGTGTCAGGCCGAGAACTTTTCACCTTGCCCACGTATATCCTTGGACGAAAGCGAAACGATGATCAACAAATCTCTAAGATATAAATAGACAGATCTGACTGTCACTTCAGCAAATCAAATTTTGAATTACTGAATTTTTATTCGTTTTTGAATAAGAATTTGGATACAATATTCGGACTCTCCAAATTTTAATTAATCAGGTGTTCAAAATTCATATCTTAAATCTTTCAAACAGAATAGTTAAAAATTTCACTTTTGACTTATCAAAATTCAATTTGAGTTCTTAAAAAAATTTTTATTAAAGCATTATACTTTAATATTTCCCTTATAAATTTCATTATAAGGCTTCTATTTCTATGGAAAGTATTGGTTTTGAAAAATTCTATAAAATAAATAGACTGATCATATAACCGATGTTCTATTCGATTGATTTTTCTTCATCTTGATTTACTTCTTTAAAATCAATTCATTTCAACAACAATACTTTTCCTAAATGATTTTTAAACTCACATTTAAAAACCTATATTAAAATATTATACTTTAAATTTCCTTAGTTGATAGGTTTTACGATTACCTTCTACTTACGACAATGACACATTATTATTGTATTCATGAATTGATTCTAAACATGGATTTTCTTATATTCATGGGTTCTATACATAAGGATACAATACACTAATTCAGCAACAATTATAAATATTTACATCTTCCTAACTTATATGTAGCTCAAATGTCTTGAATTAAATAAATTTCAAATATATACTTTATTATCAAATAAGAGTATTATTGTGTTCAATAGTAAGTTGTTAGGCTTAATTTACCTCTTAGTGTGATACATAATTAATTATATACGTTTAATATGGAATTCTCTTCCGATATTTATTATTCATATACGTAGTTCATTCGAATTTCTAAAAATGTTTATAATTAATTAATGACTTAATAATGATTATTTCACCTATATTTGCATCATGACAATATATATGAAACTTATATAGCTAATAAATACAAAAAGAAAATAATTTTTATTTGTTTTCAATAGTTTTATTCGTTTTTGAAGAATTTAATAATAAATATATGTACGTGTAGTTGATTACTTTAGCTGTACTTTGAATCTGATGTCATACTGATTATCGTATAGTTGCAGCAAGAAGTCCGAAGGCAGCATCTGCTCCATCATCATGTCGCATCGTTCAGTTTAACATCTCTTAACGCTACCTCAATTTCACATCTACTCTCCTTCCCGAAGGCAACGGTGCACGACTGAATTACGGCCGCAATCAGCTAATTAGGTACCGTAAAGATGCTGCTAATGATATCTGGCGGTGCCGGTTTGTTGATTTACGTTCATCATAGCGAAAGCCAGCGGACAAGCAATATAATGTACGTCCGCTAAACACATGACAATCTATTGTACCGCTGTAATTACTCTCAACACGGTACAAGAGCGTTTCTATACGTAGTTTTTGAAATCGCGCAACATCTGACAGAACTAATTTATGAAATAAAGATAATCGATTAAAATTTAATGAAAATTAAAGAAGAAATTTTCCTTGATCAATTCTAACGAGTTATTAAAATAGCAAAAAAATTTTCTGAGGTCAAATTGTTATAAAAATACCATATTATTTGTACATTTATATATATTAATTTGTAAGACAATAATGGGCATATATAAGTTTCATTGAACACGAACTAACAAAAGTCTTTTAAATCATGTAAATAATTTATAAAAATTTCATCATCTCTTCTTAATTACTTGTAATTGTACATATGCCCATTTCTATATTTTAAATTATAGTAACTAATGAATAAAATCACTATTAAATTTTAAATTGAATAGTATGCATATGACGACAAATCAATAACGTGTCTGTATTCACGATGATTCCAATTTATTTTTCTGCTTTCCCTTACCTGCACATAATAAATTTAATGTAAATTCCAAAGGCATATTGCTTCAACACCATCACTCTATGAAAGTTGTAATATATTTTAATCGATGTCATTTTAATACAATTAACATCCGATATAATACAAATTTCTCACCAATTTAAAGAAACGAGAAAATTGCATACACTTAAGTAAATGCTAGAGCTAGTATCAACTGCGCTGAATGCTTCAGTACTTCCTCAGGGACTCCCTGCTTATAACTAAGTTATAAAGAACCATACTTAGTATTGTAGTCAAGCTAAGCTCTGATCAGACGGACTGCTGGAAACAGTATACATAAATAAAAAACCAAAAAAGTAGAAAAGAACATGTGATACGTTCTAAAGCTATAGGAGAAAACCCCCTCTTGGTAAAAAGATGCCAGAGAGGCAAAAATGAAACAAAGTTATCTACACAAATAAACATACATAAAATTGTGAGATTCAACATCATAGAGGAAGTGAATCGGACGTCCAACGGAAAGATCCAATCAACTGGGTTATCTGAAATTTCTAAGGTTAAAGCGCAAAAGATAGTAAAGCAAGAAGAAGATTACATAGAGACAGAAAGAGCCATAAGTCGGATCAACCTTAATAGGCACATGTAAAATAACAAATGGAGTCCAAAGAAAAAACCCAATCCCAAAACAAATATAAGAACAAATATCTAAAAGGAAAGCAAAATTCAGAGCACACTTCAGCTAACCTAATTTAATTAGTGAAATTAAAATACCTTCTAGCGTTGATGAATGCACTATTGCACTATTATTAAATTTTATTTCAAAATTTAAAAGACTTAAAAACGCTTCGATGAGGAAGCATGTCTAAATTTGTAGTTCAGAGCGTTAAACACTGCCAATCACGTACAGAGAAGGAACCGCATTCTAGCATCCGATGATATGAACTACAAGCAGATTTATAACAACCTTAATGAACTTATCAGATGTAATCGTCACATTACAGTGAGGATTATTAATTCTCCATTATTGGCTATGGAAATAGCATGATCAAAAATCAACTTAACTATCGAAAAATGTACGTCCATTAGATCCTGAGATTGCTAGCAAACAAGCACTAGCAAACGCTCGAACATCAGCCATTCACTACAAGTAACATAAAATGAAAAAGTTATGGATGGATATCTAGTTACTATTCGACCCCTGAAACAAGAAGTTCGTCGATACAATTGCGACACCATTCGTTTTCAACGTTAGCTTTCGAAATGCAACAAAGGGCAATAAATACATAGTATTTCTCAGAGTTGCTAAAAGCCTAGTAAACACTGTCATGCGAAACAAGCATAAAAAAGAGAAATGTTTCTTACAGGATAAGTACTCGTACTTTTCACGAATCTTTACAAGTTTTGAAAAGCTCGAGGTATACTATTGGGTTGGCAACTAAGTACTTTCGGTTTTTACCGATAGAGAGCGTTGCTTTATATTTTGTACAACGTATGTTAGTGCTGTACTTTACCGTTCGTCGCGTGATACTTCACATTGACGTAACTACAGAAGCAAGTAGTGCGTGATTTTTATTAAAGCTATTAGTTGTGGGTTAATTTTAAATGGAGTGCAGAAACGACGTTGTTTTCGACATATTTTACTATTTTATTTCCGTAATGGAAAGAAAGCTGCTGCGGCTCACAAAAAGATATGTGAAGTTTATGGTGCTAATTGCGCACGTGTCAGAATTGGTATAAAAAATTCCGTTCTGGAGATTTTTCTCTCAAAGATGAGCAACGTTCTGGTCGACCTACTGAAGTTGATGATGATCAAATCGAAGTCATAATTGAAGAGGATCGTCATATAACTGTTCGAGAGGTTGCGGAAAGGCTACATGTATCGCGCACAACAATTGAAAAACATTTAAAATGGCTTGGGCTAGTTAAGAAGCTTGATATTTGGGTACCTCACGAATTGAAAGAAATTCATTTAACACAAAGAATCAACTTTTGCGATATGCACCTTAGACGAAATGAAACCGACCCTTTCTTAAAAAGAATCATCACTGGTGATGAAAAATGGGTCCTGTACAGTAACATAGTTTGAAAACGATCATGGAGCAAACACGATAAACCAGCTCAAACTACATCGGAAGCTGAATTGCATCCAAAAAAGATCATGCTGTCAGTTTGGTGGGATTACAAAGGTGTTGTGTTTTTTGAGCTGCTTCCAAGGAACCAAACGATCAATTCTGATGTTTACCGTCAACAATTAATAAAACTGGATGAAGCAATCAAAGAAAAACGGCCAGAATTGTCAAATCGGAAAGGTGTAGTTTTCCACCAAGATAATGCAAGGCCTCACACATCTTTGGCAACTCGTGAGAAACTATTGGAGCTTGGCTGGGAAGTGATGCCATATCCCCCATACAGCCCTGATCTAGCACCATCTGATTACCATTTATTTCGAAATTTGCAGAATTTTTTGAATGGTAAAATTTTCACAAATGACGATGACCTTCACTCGCACCTGGTTCAGTTTTTTGAGGATAGAGACCAGAAATTTTATGAGCGCGGAATCATGCTGCTGAAAGAAAGATGGCAAAAGGTCATTGAGCAAAATGGAAAATATATAATTGATTAAAAATTATTCTTTGTTTAAGTGTTTTATTTTATACTACAAAACCGAAAGTAGTTAGTTGCCAACCCAATATATACATAAATCGACAGGACAGCTCCACCTTAAATTCTCTCTGAATAAAGTCCTAAATATTCAGGTTAGATACAATGGATGGGAATGTAAAATCAATTATGATCTACCGTTAATATTGAAACTCCTACAACAGTCAATCACTATACTATTACAAATATATATTTTGTTGGTTGATATTTAAGAAAAACTTATTCAAATTAATATTCAATACTTATGTATTTACACATAAATTTGGGTTTGATTCAATATCTCCGACTATTTGACTTTTATTAAAGTTTTGGGAGGTCAGCAACGTAATTCTGCTCGCGATTATAACCACACGTTTTCAATATTTTAAATCTTCGAAAATTTTCCTTAATTTTTTTAAAAAACCTTTCATAATTAACATTGGATAATATTTCTTGAATTAAAAACATTTTAAATACATCAATTACAACAATCGCTTACACAGTTCAGCTAAATACTATCAACGTTGTACAATTTCACGAAATTACGAGTCAGAAAATTTTATAATAGCATAAATGTATCGTCGAGGATATGTAATATATACGTCAGTACTTATTGCTTAATCGGTCAATTAATACCATTTAAACTATGTAGTGGTTTGAATAAAATAATTACATCGCTATCATTGCATTATACAAAGTGGAAAAGTGCGTACGATAGATTTAAGCTCTTCTTTCGCACCTTTAATATTAACGACTTACTTTTAAAACATTAGTATTATCGATGATCTCTGTTATGCCGAACGTTTGCACCTTGCATATATGTCAAATATTTTCGCAGCTAAAAGTATGAAGTGGTTCAAAGTCCACTGCCGACACTCTTGTACTGTGAAATGAACGTCGCGCTCGGAACAGCTTATAAAATGGCCAAGAGCAACCTTCAATACCAGCCTTGAAGGCAATAGGAACGGAGAGATAGAAGTTGTTAAATCGCTACAGCAAAAGTATCGCAATCACTTATTTTCGCACGAGGAATTCGTTACTGGAAAAATTTAACCAACAGAATTATGGTGTATACTCGATGTTCCCTAATAGCCCGGAAGTGATATCGATTCAGCATGTCATCGTTCCGCCCAAATAAAAGTTTGGCGACGAAAATGTAAATCCTCTAAACTAATGGTTTCTCAACATTTGGGTCGCGACCTAATGTTGGGAAAACTATATAAACATTAGCGATCGGTACCTGTTTTCCACGGGTGAAATATTTAATGTTAGCCCGTGCAATACATGTTTCGGATACGGTACCAGTACAAACAAATTTAGTGGGTCAGCTGCTATAAATTATTGAAAAAAATAGTTCATAAAAAATCATTGCATGGTGCCTAATGTTCGAAAGTTTATGTCAAAATATCTAGATTTATAAATACAACGAATCTCATGTAGAGTATTTGGTGTCCAATAAAGATTTGCTGATTTGAAAATGATCACATTGCCAAAACCATGCCAGTAGCGCAAATCACAAATGAAAAAAGCGCGGTCACAGACCCTATACCAAATTTGTTATGAATTTAATATACATATATAATGAGTATTTGTAACATTCCATTTAACAACATCCAAAAAGAATACTTTCATAAGTTTTGAGACAAATATAATGCTGACTGGAAATTGCCAAGTGAATCGACATTGCGAAATTATCAAACTGTACTTGAAAACGTAGAGAATATAATCTGGCGCGAGTGACGATAAAAATTATGGCTGACTGCAAATATATAAATGAATTCAAAGAGAAAAGTGACACATATTATAACTCAAATATTTAAACCAAGTGAACTATTGCCACCTTATGTAATAGTCAGCAAAAGACATTAATCGTGTGCTGATAAAACCATTAAAAATCTGATATAAGCCATTTTACAAAGTTCGAAAATTCGGTAACGCAAATGCTAATATATGTTATGAATAGCTGATCAGCTATAGTTCGTGCTGGTCATTTGCTTACACCTGCTTTCTGTAAGTTGTTACATGTTACGTGTATACAACAAACGTTACATATCGTAACCGAAACTATTCGCCACTACTAGCCAGATGTAATGAACTAATGCACAGACTAAAGCAGTATTAGCCAAATCTTACAAATGAATTGAGTAATTTCATAAATGTGTTCTAATATCCCAGAAACCTAACAGCCAGTTTGAATCCGATGGGAAACGTGGTTGTAAACTGCGCTCTATTTTCTACAACATTTTCAGGTCTTATTTGAGGTCTATAATGATACAGCTTGATGTAAAATAACCTGCTACCATCAAAAAAACTGATATTCGATGACCGTAAGCCGAAATTGATTCCCAAATTAATTTCAATCTACCAAGTAGTAATGAATGCCATCACACCATTACAAAAGCCTTCATTACTGTTAGTCCAATTCTTCCAAATAATAGATAACTTACAAGGAGTACTAGAAACGTTAGGTAACGAAAAAAGTGTTTGTGTTAAGGTAAAATGTGTTAGTGTGCTACAAGAAATTCAGATTTGGCTAGATTAAAACAGATATAATAACAGTGCTCCTAAAGATGCATTTACTTGTTTCAAAGGCTTGCAATTATGCAAACATTACATCATCACATATAACATATTAATATTTATAATATTTTTCCACCACTACGGATAACGGAACGACAGTGAAAACGCACGTCATGGAAAAATTTATTTAGTCCAAGTATTGACCATTTGATTCTACACATCTTGTCCATCTTTCTCAATTTATGGATGCCATCCCAAAAAGAAAACTGTTTATCCTTTGAGCAAAACCATTCATCGAGCCATTTACTAACTTCTTCGAAATTGGCGCAGTGCTACTCTGGAAGCGTGTGTCTCATTGATGCGAAAAAGTGACAGTCGGACCGGGCAAGGTCTGGAAAGTGCGGCGGGTGTGACATTATGTCCCCTGTATGATACGGCGCGTTATCGTGCTGCAAAATCACTTTACCGTGTCTTGGGGCCCATTTTGGACGTTTTTCTATAAATGCATGGTTCGAATTGATAATTTATTGTCGGTAGCAATCAGTATTAACTGTTTCAACAGGTTTCAAAAGTTCTTAATACACCACGCCGCTCTGGTCCTACCAAACACAGAGCATTGTTTTGCGACTAAATCGATTTGGCCTTGGAGTAGAAGGGCCAGCTTCGACAGGTGATGATTTTTTGCGCTTAAGGTTCTCGAAATAAATCCATTTTTCATCACCCGTCACTATTCGATGCAGAAATGACTTCCGATCATACCTGTAAATCAGCATTTCACGACGATTTTTCGATTTTCCATTTGCCTGGCATTCAATTGATGTGGCACATTTTTGGTATTTTCCCATTGCTCGTAATCGATCGCTAATCGTTTCTTCGGCCACATTTAACGCTTCTGTCAATTGTTTCTGAGTTTGGGTTGGGTCTTCATCCAATAACTACTGCAGTTTTGTATTTTCAAACTTTTTAGGGCTACCAGAATGTTCTTTGTCTTGCACATCGAAATCACCACTTTTGAATTGTCAAAACCATGCCTCGCATGTTTGTATGGTCGGTGCATGCTCGACGTAAGTTTCTACCAGCAAACGATGACTTTCAGCGGCTTTTTTCTTTTGATTAAGTAAGAAAAGTACGAAACTCGACATTTTCAAAGAGGTATAAATTTATGACAGTGTTTCTTTCGCAAAATATAACATATAAGGCTTCGAAGCTTGACGTCAGTAGAATAAAATGACATATGCGTCAAATCATAACATTGCATATTTAAGACTAGCGACCGGTAATGGCTTTCCGGTACACCTGGTATATGATTTTTCTTTGTTCCTAAGAGTTATTTTAAAATACTGCTAACAATGAATATTAAAATACTAGGCTGTTTAGCCTAGAAATCTGCTTCTACAACACCAAATAAAGACTCACAAGTAAAACTTGTATTTGTAGTAAATATAAATTAAAAAAACTGATAATTATTTCAGCTATTGTATATTATGTTTTACGATACTAATTATCATATAAACCATAATATAAATAATTATTCAAATTCCTACACCTTAAAACATTTATAAGAACAAAACAATTCCACTATGCAATTTATCACGAGGTAAAATCTTCTCCTTTCGCACTGGCTTCACGTCTCCGCCCGCGCCTGTTCCTAACGATATCCGAACAAACAAGTCATCGCTTATTCGAATTTCCGTGACGGCGTCATCATCCTCGTTTGCCCGGGGAAAAGAACGGATGATGTGGGGTGTAGAACAAGGAGCGCACTGTGAACGACGAAGACGGGAAAAAAGCTACAACTACAAAACCCCAATCCCAACGCGTGTCGCAGTCCGTATAATCTCAAAAGTACACGATGGGAGTGTAAAAAAAATTCCGCGTAGCCTAGACATGCGAGTATCAAGCGTCTGGGGTCCCGCTTGGATGAGAGACATTGACAACATTGGCGGTCGAAAATTTAAAAAAAAAGGCGATGAAAAAATTCCATGAGCTCACTTTAGAGTCAGAATCATTACGTCGGGGAAAGGGTTTTGTGTGGGATATATGCTGTCTATTTATGTCTATGCGCATATGCGTTTGTAGGAGTTCTGGCCGATCTTTGCTTCTAACTAGAGTCCATTATACGACGACCTCGGCCTGTTTTTACAACCAGTGTAATATTCGATGATATCTCTAGTGAGTTTCTGTGTTGAGGCACGATAAGAGTGCCAATGGCTCGCCTATTACCGTTTCTCCTTTTCACTTGCGCCTCATTCCTTCTTTTTTCTGTTGTATTACTTGTAATATAGACGCGTATTTATAATATCACAGCCCATAATATGAATATACATATAATGAGACTTTTAAGAAAAAATTGCTTTTTTTAAATATAATATTTATGAAGTTTTAAATTAATTGAAAATAAGGAAAGTGATCCTTGTTATATAATTTTATATTTATTCTTCAACGGTTTTAAAGAGGCCCTCTGAAACTAAAAAACAACAGAAGTACATTACTAACATTTTGTTTAATTAATGATACTTAATTACAGCCGATCTCTTGCTTCCAATTTTCGACGATGTTATGTTATAATATTATGACTATCGATCAATGTTATTCGTCAATGATTTTAAAAGTTATTATTAAATGCTTTTGAATTAAGTTAGAGGTAAATGAGTAAACACCAAATAAGATCAAACTAAATACATATATATATACTTTACATCCAACATATTTGCATTGATGAAATTTTTGACCTTCTACAGTTATTTTTGCTGAGGGAACAATATGTTGCTCCATAATGGTCGACGCAATCGACTGTCCTCATTGTTTTGTATAATTTATAACTATAACTGGCTTCCCTACATTTGTTGTACTACTATCGCGTATTTTCCCTGTAACGGATTTGAAGTTTTCTGCATCGCCAGTGCTTAAAAAAATTACAATTCATTTGCTTTTCCATAAGGACTATAGTATTCTTTTCCTCATATGCCCCAAATTTAGGTATTATAGTTCAATAGGCAAATATTTATTACCGCCGTAACAATATGTATGCCACTGAGTACTTGATATTTTATTCAATATCAAATTCTTATAGTTACGTTATTTTGATGTAAAATTTGTTTTAAAATTTGTTTAATTTAATGTTACGAGAATTTTTATATTATTTCGAGCCGTTTAGTTATAGAATAGTCATTTCGTTTATTTTTGTAAATTTTCATAAATATTTTATATCTTTCTGTAAGCCATATTGAGCAGCATGCGTGAGTAAATAGCGTGAGTATACCGATGTTCCTATCTGCGAGTGCGGTTTACCGATAAGACGTGTTGCGCATTTGCTTGGTGTCACTTGCCGTTAAAGGCGAGACTTGTGGGGATGCATTTGGTTCATTCTGAAAAGACTTACTAAAAAGTAATTGTTAATTCTGCAAAGATTTCTGAGCAAAACCCTGGAAATAACTAACCGCTTTCTTGCTTATGCGACACTGTGAAGGCGTTATTTACACCATGTTTGCTATTTCTAGAGATAACCAACCGTACACTGATTAATCAAGTCGCTTGGGTATGTGCTCAAAAGTCCTTTTCTTATTACTTCGTTTTAGTAGAAACGTAATATTAATTAAGGCTTTTAACAATCCCCCAATCCTCCAAAGCTAGTTAACATGTCTCGGGGTTTGGCTTTCTTCTGGACAGCATTGCAGTTCAGAAGGAAATGTCAGAGAGAGCATCGAAATGTCGAGAAGTCAACTGTTCGTACCAAAACCAAAGCATTACTACAACCAGGAAGAAACCCGAAAACCAACATCTTCTTTCTCAATTCTTCGTGAGAATTATCACCTTACCATATACATATATATAATATATATTATATGTGTGTGTGTGTGTGTGTGGATATTAAAGTGAGGAGGTGAGGACTTACTATAAATATGATAATGAAAGGTCAATTTTCTTCTGTGAATAGTAAGGCTTGATAAAATGTTGCAATAATGTTTCATATACATTTACATTTTAGTATTTAAGAAAACTAAATTCTCGGTATATATATATATATATAATATATATATTATATGTGTGTGTGTGTGTGTGTGTGGATATTAAAGTGAGGAGGTGAGGACTTACGGTCAATTTTCTTCACTTGATAAAATGTTGAAATACATTTACATTGTATATACGTACTTAATAAAGTAAGTACTTAGCATTATCAGCACAAACTCATACAATGTACATATATACTATTCATGTCACTGACAATATATGTTTTAATAATATGCCCCTGGCGTTAGGCCAGGACTAACTGTGTTGTCATATTTATTGCATACAATAATGTATGAACCAAAAGAAATTCGCATAGAAATATTAATAGTATAACTTTAACAAGACCTGAAGCAATAAATTTATATTTATGTTGACTTAAAGTAAATAATGATTAAGACACTCATTATAATGAAAATAACTAATAATACATAGCACCTTTTACAAGAGATACAGAAGACGATTTATCAAACGTTATGCTTCAGAATGTTTATCATACTTGTTCAATACATAATAAACCTGATGGGGGACTAAGTTACTAGTATTTAACAAAAAAAAAAACGAACTGAATATTGAAGATTTAAAGAATAAGGTATTAATATTTTTTACTTTCAATGTGATGCATGTATTTTAATATAAGTAAATGATGATAAATATCATACATTAAACTAAAAGACTTGAAATTTGTTTACCATTTTCAAAAAATTAATGAATAATACCGAAACATGTAAATAACGAACAAAAGTGCTTTAATTTAATTTACTTAGCATAGTTCTTATAATATGTTTCATGCAAATTCAATTAACAGAATTTTAATATCATGTATCAAGTGATAAACTTGTCACCACAAGACTTGCTTCCTTTATGGGCTATACAAGCTACCTTACGATATTTATCAAACAGTCAAAGTATCAAAATTACTTTGGCTCTCAGAAAAAGGATAAGCACCTACGTTTAAAGGAAAAACGTTAGATGAAATAGATATCAATTTAGATATAGACGACGAAAACAATAAAAATGAAGCAATTATTTAAGGCTCTCTCGACGCGCTTAATGATAATTATGTGGAGGATGCTATTAAAACAGAAACAAATAATTTGTCTGAAGTAAATAAATAAATATTAGTTATTTATTAAGCATATATTATATTCTGGTTTTTAACAATCCCATGTTCAAAACATAAAAGTAAAAAGAACCGTGGACAAACAGAAGGAAATTACTTTACAGTTCTTTGAAGATCATATAAAAAATAGAAATCCCCAAAGAAAACTGAATGCATGCTATTAAAAAATGGGCACATGGGAATATTTAACATTAAGTTTTTGGAAAAATTTAAAATATTTGTTGTAAACACATATAATAGAAACAAATACACCCATTCTTCTCACACAATAAAATATATGTATACAATACCAAAACATATTTTTTACATTTACATTGTAATTAATATTCTTCATTAGTTGAAGAATTTCAATACATGCATACATGTTACCATAACTGAAGCATTTCTACATAACAATTAAACTTCGTACTTTAATTTTGTAGAACACAATTACAAAACTATAATTATTTTTAGGTGGAAGTAGTCTTATTTCTTTTAAATATTTTTTTGATTATTTGAAAACGTCTTTCCGTATACTTATTTGTACACATACTCGTACGTACTTAGCACCTCTATTTTACGTTCAATGAAATTGTTTTATTATCAATTACTGATTTTGTATTTATTAGAATTATATGTAATTTATCTGAAATTATTACAATAGATTGTCGATATGTCTCTGATGAACAGAAGTACATAAATTTGTAATAGTCGACGCCCCTTAAAATCCATGTTGAGTTAGGAATAGACAGTTAATAATTAATTAATAAGCGTACTTGGGCACAAATAATATTGTCTCAAATACCTTAGAAACATTAATAGTATCGACACCGGACAAGAATTTTAATCTCGTTCCTATCACAAGATAAAAATGGGTACTATTCTACACAATATCTAGGCAGCAAACAACTGCTTTTTTGCCAGTATCGGATTAAAGATATAACGAAGCAGTTCCAGCAAAACATATCGACAATCTCCAATAATAAATTCAAGAAGTCGGTCCTCAAAAAATACCAGATTCAGTGAACTTTTTTAAAATAAATTCCGTAAAAACATTGTCAATAGTATCATAATATATATCAATGTCAACTCTTGTGTACACCGATGCAAAATGTTCAGCAAAGGCATTTTTTATATCAGTAGTCAAGAACAAAATTAGCTCACCAAATGCCATCCTTCCTGGAATACGTGTAGAATTTAGTCTTTCCCTAAGGAAATTCAACAGTCTGTTTGTATTCAGTCTTATGTTACTGTCAATATCAATCATGTAATTCCTAAAATCATAGTTAATATTGAATTTAACTTTTTTTCCTAAAATGCCTAAATCAGTTATGGTAGAATTCAAAATTTGAACGAATATTATTAAATAGTTCCTCATCGATTTAAATAGTTTACGAGTATGAGATGAAAACTAAGTAGGAAAGATATAGCCTCCCTGAAACAACTCACTACTAAATTCTTAACCGCGTCACATGCTTCATCCTCATCCTCACAATCAACTACGGAATTCCAGTTCACTTATCCAATTAAATTATACAGCTGAAGATAATTAGCGTGCTTAAAATTAAAATTAGTAGTACCAGAAGATTTGAAGTGTGGTGTTTTTATAATACCAGTAAATAATTAGAACACATAAACGTATATAATAAACGTTCTGAACAAAAAATCAAAACTAGAAACCGCTCGTTGCAATTTCTTACATAATTCATTTGAATAGCTACTGAAAAGATAATAAAATTGTTCGCATTAGAATGAGAATCATTCGTAAAATTAAAATTGAGCACATTGAAAATTCTTTATCAAACAAACAGTAATTCTAGTTTATGGAAAAGATGACCATAAATGCGCATTGGTGTTGAAGGGGGGGATTATAAGCAACGGTTTCGAGCACCACAAACTAAATCGATATTGTGCTGGCATATTCATTTAAATGGAGATTATATAAAAACTTACCGTGTATTTTTTTATGAAAACTGACGTAATAAAAACTTTTGGCTAAATTCCTAGAACTTTGGAAACATTGCATACCGAGGGTGCCATTGCTAGGTAGCCAATAACCTCGTACAGACGTGTGATCCCACACTACTGTCTCTCTAAATGTGTGTTCGTCTAGAAGAAATGTTCCTAGAATGTAGCCATTTTACCGTTAGATCTTCCTTGATTCCACTAACAAATTTAAGCCAGGTAAAATGTTTCCACAAATTATCCGACGTATTTTAAGTCGAATAATAATAATCTATACATCCCCCATATTACATTAACGTAATAAAAGATGCAGTTAACGATTGTAATGAGGCTAGTGATTAAATTTTTGAATGTTATGCTTATCCAGTTAAAACCAAAATTTTTTAAATATATGTTAAGAATGTGAACCACAAGCAACGCAATACTAACATCAAGATTTAAATTCCCTAATGAAAGAACTTAAAACAGTGTACCACCTGAGAATGTAGTAAATGATATGAAAAACAGCGTTTATTATTGTTTCCCAATGATAAAAATAAGAAATAAATGACTGGCACGCCCAAAAATAGTAGACCAAAAATTAATGAAGGAAAATGAAAGTGCTTATCAAAAAGCATAAATAATAATCATTTATAGTCACGAAAATAATTTGTCAAAAAAACTAGTAGATTTTTCTATCTAGTTCTTCGCACATATCATACATCATTGTATAATATGGAACCAAAAAACTTTAAGTGACGTATATCACATACTTCTGTTTCTTTTAATTACTTATGTATTTTTATTTTTCTTTTCTATTTTCTTCAACTTTTAAGTTCACACATATGTATGTTTTTCCTTCATTGCGTTAGGATTATATTATATGTCATATCATGTTATTTTTCAATTCTTTTACGTTTTTGTACTCTCTTTTACTTATTGTGTATTTACTCGTACTTGCCATAACTGGACTGTTTCTATTAGACGATTTATAAATATTTATTATTAATTAGTATTCGGAGGAAATGGCTTCTGCGTTTGAAGGCGTCGACTGCTCGTTCTAACGACTGGAACCTTTGATCACGCAGTCTGTTCTTGATTTTCGGAAAGGTAAAGGAATCTTTGGGACTTAGGTCCGAACTGTACGAAGGATGGTTCACAGTTCAATGTTTTGTTGCATTAAAAATTCAATTGTTTTGCGTGCTATGTGCGAACTTGCATTGTCTTGGTGGAGGATTATTCGTCGTTCGGGGTTGGTTTTTCGAAGCTCAGCAATGACTTACGGCAAACAAATGGTTGTATACCAATTCGCAGTAATAGCTCTTTGATCTTGTAGAGGAATTGTAGCTGCATGGACCTGCTTTCGAGGCAAATATTGCGACCATCTTTTAGAGACGGATGACTTTTGCCGGCTTTTCTTCACATTTGGAAACCCAAACAGATGACTGGCGTTTATTTTCTGGTACGTATCTGTAAATCCAAAATTCATCACGACTGATAAGGTTGTACAGGTGTTTAGAGTTTTCGGAGTTAAAGCGATCTAGAGTTTTTGGACACCATTTTACCGTAGCTGCTTTATGTACTTCGGTCAACAGATGCGGTATCCAAAGTGAAACTAATTTTGTACACACAATTTTTTATGCAATATTTTTTGTTGAGGTCTTTGTAATCCCCAATAATGCTTCAATCTGGCGATATGTCACATGTCGTTCTTTGTTGATTATTTTGCGCATAGCATCGAAGTTTTCCTAAGTGACTGCCGTTTTTGGTGAACCTGCTCATGAATCGTCGCCAAGACTAATTCGTCCACATTTGAGTTCTTCATACCAATAAGAAATTGTTGACTGAGATATAGTGCTTCATTGCCAAAAACAGAAACCAACTCGTCGAGGCATTCTTGTTGAGACAATTGTCTCCGAAAATTATTAAAAATTATTATATATACGTGTAGTGTTGTATAATATTTTTTTATATATAATATATGTACATATATTATATATAAAAGATAATTATATAATACTACACGTATCGGACTGAAATTTTGAATTTGGGTTAACTAAAGTCGGAGATTATTTTTAGAATTGACATTTGATTAATGACGCCTTCTATGTCCCACTATGCAAAACTTGAGAAAGACATCCCACGTATATGAAATCACAATTCCTTAAAAAATACATTTACGCCGTCTGTTTTTCCTTGGATGCATTACTCGTTAACCACCAAATGCACGAATATTATAATATACAATATTATAAAGTTCAATTCTTGGGCTCCGTTTAATTCTTTTATACCAATACCTAATTAATATCTGTTTTTTTATTGTCAATACTATAAACAAGAATTGTGTCAATTACATAAAGATATATTATGTATTATATTTTTATGTATTTTAAAAAATTAGGTTTATATATGTATGTATATACATATATAAAAAATATGTCTTTATATATAAAATCTAATGTAAAGCAAATACAATAATTACTTTTCAAATTGTCATTAATTTTATACATAATTCCGATTTTAGGCTTGTTTTAAAACAAAATCATACGAAAAGTTAGATGATTAAATATTCTTTAGTTTATTATTCCATAACATAAAAAGGTCCTATTCCGTCACTGTCAGGCAACATTTCAAACGGCAACTTGAGAAAGCGTCACCGCGGTACTGCCTGGCAACTCGCTACTAAAGTTGACAGATGACTTTTTGATGTGAGGAACTTGTGGCAAAGGAAACTGTTCTTATCTGAACTTGATCGTGTCTCTACGCTTGACTACCTCGAGGGGTAACGTTTTAGAGATGAGATAATCACGGAGCCACCGCCTGCTCTTCAAACCGTGCCCGTTCTTTTCCTTCTCTTCACGTCCCTACATTCCCTCTAGCTTCCAGTGAAACTCAGCAAACTACACTGTGTTCCGGTTTCTTTCCAAACGAAAGCTCTATTCTATGCGCAACAGAAGCCGTTAAGGAAGGATTACTACTTTATACTAATTAATTAAAATCGAAATTCCTGTTCGTGTATTTTCCATTCGGAAGGTAAATCGTTCCGTGTTTTTCGAAATTCTCTTTCTCTCTCGCTCTCTCTCTCTCCGTGTGCTTGATCATCTATATATGTAAACACTTCTCCTTCTGCTATGAACATTAAACTTTAATATTCTTTTGGCAACGCTATATTTAAGTATTTAGATATTTAAAAAATATTTAATACGTGTTTATGAGCTTATTTGGATTTGAAATCTTTTACGTGAACATAGTACGCATATCACAGAGAAAATTTCAAAAGATATAGAATATCATTATAAATAAATTATAAATTATAATATATCCAAGAAGAAAATATACATACACATGAAGGATATAATATTATACACCTGATACAATGAAATCTAAATTTTAGTCTAAAGTATAACAAGAGTGCTTTTAAAAGAAAATTTGTTCAAGAATCAGTAAACGAGTTAGTTTTGTTTATTATTTATATTTTCCAAGATTCTATCACTGTCTACTTGCAGTGGATAATTTCAACCCATGCCCCAAAAAGATTTGGCTTTAAATTAAAAAAAATTGGGAATCATCTACTCTGCCATGACTTTATTCCATCAGAAAAAAATATTTCTATTAGTCTTCGGAAAAGGCATCAATCTTCACTATATGGTGGGTAGTCTAGTTCAAGAAAGTAACATTCACGAAGAGTAGGTTGGACTTTGGTTACTTGTGATCTCGCGCATTGAATGGATTTACAACTCCATCGAAACGGTTTTGACAAACTTTTTACTTTAAAGAATGAAGTAGCTTCGTGCCCATACACTGTAATTATTTGTTCCTGTGTCAAAACTTGTATGAGACAGAGAAGTTCTGATTTCACAAAACACATTTTTTTGTTGGTAAACACCTAATAAAGCACAAAATATTGAACAAATTTGTCACATTTGACTCATAGGTAGAAAATGTTGTCACTATTGAAGGCTAGCAAGCAACACAGAATTAATTGTTGCTATTATGACAAGACAGATTGTTTGCTAGTTCCCCTCGTAGTATTATAACAGATGTGATCTAATAAACAAACGTTTTAATTAAAGACAACTTCAAGAATCTAACTAGTGATTTATACACAATTTTAATGATATTCAAAGAGCAAGCTATTGGGTTGGCAACTAAGTACTTTCGGTTTTTACAGATAGAGAGCGTTGCTTTATTTTTTGTATAACGTATGTTAGTGCTGTACTTTACCATCTGTCGCGTAATACTAGTCACATTGACGTAACTTCAGAAGCAAATAGTGCGTGATTTTTATTAAAGCTATTAGTTGTGGGTTAATTTTAAATGGAGTGCAGAAACGAACATTTTCGACATATTTTACTATTTTATTTCCGTAAAGGAAAGAAAGCTGCTGCGGCTCACAAAAAGATATGTGAAGTTTATGGTGCTAATTGCTTAACAGAGCGCACGTGTCAGAATTGGTATAAAAAATTCCGTTCTGGAGATTTTTCTCTCAAAGATGAGCAACGTTCTGGTCGGCCTACTGAAGTTGATGATGACCAAATCAAAGTCATAATTGAAGAGGATCGTCATATAACTGTTCGAGAGGTTGTGGAGAGGCTACATGTATCGCACACAACAATTGAAAAACATTTAAAATGTCTTGGGCTAGTTAAAAAGCTTGATATTTGGGTACCTCACGAATTGAAAGAAATTCATTTAACACAAAGAATCAACTTTTGCGATATGCAACTTACACGAAATGAAACCGACCCTTTCTTAAAAAAAAATCATCACTGGTGATGAAAAATGGGTCTTGTACAGTGACATACTTCGAAAACGATCATGGAGCAAACACGATAAACCAGCTCAAACCACATCGAAAGCTGAATTGCATCCAAAAAAGATCATGCTGTCAGTTTGGTGGGATTACAAAGGTGTTGTGTTCTTTGAGCTCCTTCCAGGGAACCAAACGGATCAATTCTGATGTTTACTGTCAACAATTAATAAAACTAAATGAAGCAATCAAAGAAAAACGGCTAGAATTGTCAAATCGGAAAGGTGTAGTTTTCCACCAAGATAATGCAAGGCCTCACATATCTTTGGCAACTCGTGGGAAGCTATTGGAGCTTGGCTGGGAAGTGACGCCACATCCCCCATACAGCCCTGATCTAGCTGATTACTATTTATTTCGAAGTTTGCAGAATTTTTGGAATGGTAAAACTTTCACAAATGACGATGACCTTCACTCGCACCTAGTTCAGTTTTTTGCTGATAAGGACCAGAAGTTTTATGAGCGCGGGATCATGCAGCTGAAGGAAAGATTCACAGTTGTTTTATTCAACACATTAATAGCACCTGTTTCTCCAGATTGCCAAGTTTGAAGTGCATTCTAAGATCAAAAATGCGTTTCATTCGAATCACAGTTGTCATCCATTTAACACATGAATAGCATCTATTCCTTTGGATCAGCAAAATTAGGGTGTATTGTAAGACCAACAAGATGTGTGGATCCGCAGTTTCTCAAGGTTTTATTTAGGGCTTTTGTGTTAAGTAAATTGGGGTACGCTTCCACTACATGGTACTCCTATTATCAGTGTCAACAACATTATGCCATTGAGAGGGAACAGCGTTGCTTGTTGAAGTTTCTATCTTACAAAATTGATGATACTTAACCAATAAGGAACAACAATTACGTTCTGTTGCAACGTCACGTTATACGATCGCTCTCGGAACGTAGGCATGCCTATTGCTCGCTTCTACATAATTAAATTGATTAGTCGGAGCTGCTATCGGGTGTCGAGTTTTGTGTTCCCCGGATAGCATTGCGCAATGTGTCTATTTTCAGGAAATCCCTGGCCTAGACAAATTTGTTGGTAAACAACATATGTGCCGTAAAGGAAATATTATATATTTATAAAGATATTTTTGTGGATTATCTGGTGACTAATGCATAGCCCAGTTTATTTCATTTTCTTTCTTTTTAAGATTAAATATCTGCATTTACTTATAATTACATATATATTCAAATATTTAAAGACGAATAATAAATACTGTCCTGTAATAGGATTTTCTGTTGGATAAACAAGGTTTGTTAACATTATTGCTTTTCAAATCAGTTCTTTTAAATTATTGTTGATCAGTGTTTCTAGGGTTCTTAAAAGATATCCAAAATAAATGACATAATCAAATGGTGGTAAAACTCAAGAACGATATTTCCTGCAAAATAAGGAATTTGTTGGCAGGGCTATTATAATAAACTATTTAATTATATTATATGATTCTCTCAAAAATAACCATTGTCCTACTAATATTTCATTGTGTGAATTGCATGAATTGAAGAAAGGTAGTGTACAACAAATTGCAAAATATTTGTTGTTTTTCAGTTTTTCGAAAATTTGTTTCCTTATATTTAAACAAAACAATCACGTACTCTTGCTGAAACTAGACTTTTATAAGGTAATATGGTATCAATATCCTTTTAATTTAAATTTTGTGCGCTAAATATACGTATATACATATATGTATATATATATATATTTTTTCCTTAATATATTAAAATAGGAAGTAAGCGTAAACAGAGGGTAAAATTTGAAAAATACTATAGCTACTTATGTAAAAATGTCACGCGTTGCATGAAATTAAAATTCGTAGAGATGACACGTGTGAGGTAGAACGTTTAAATGCAATAAAGTACTTAATAAATTCCCTTGCGCTCGAGCAAACAAACCAGCAGGTTGGATAAACCCACATCACATCAAACTAATAAAAATATTAACGGCTGATGAAAATAAATTACTCGTTTGCGAAAAATTGAATAGTTTTCAACATACGTCAGTAGATATTCGATTATAATGAATACAAGATGAAAAATTGCATCTGCTCGCATTTAATAGACGTACTCACGTTGGGTGTCGTCATCATGACAATTACCTGAAACAAAAGAAAAAGATAAATTTAATTAAACTTTTTAAAAATTATTTTAAAATGAAGGGATGGTTCTCGTATTTTTTATATTGTATAACTTAAGATTGCAATCCGTCGCTAAACATGAAATAAATGATTGATTCATGACTAAATTAGTAAATATTTGTACACAGTGTTACAATTTTCAATACTTAAAACTAAATTAAAAATTAGTGAAAATTGTAACACTGAGTATTTATTAATGAAACAAAAGTTACTTTCGAGATTCCATCAAACGTATTTTAAAGTAAAAATTACGAAAAATATCAACATTTCAGTTAAAATGTTTTCGTTTCGACGTGACATTTCACTCGTTAGAGGCCAAAATATGACACGTTCAATTAACTCTAGTTTAACTCTGTCTGAACAAAATAATAAACATCGTGTTCTGCTAAAGCGCTAAATCTACTACGAAAACGATCCAAATGCTGAAATTAGCGTATACAGATTATAATGTTTATAGCAAGCCCAAGTTTTTGAATGACAAAGAGGATGCAGACGATAACATTGACGCCTATAAATTAAAACGATAATGGAAGAAAATGTTGGAATAGTGCACGATTTCACAGAAATTCCGAGAAAATCTTCAATGAGATTCATAGAAATTGAACAGATGTCAACAGTCATTCGGTTAAAATGCACTAAAGTATTGACTACTTTAGTGTATTTTAACCGAAAAAGTTGGTCTTATAAAACTAAATTCAAAATATGTTCTACAGTGATTGATAGATGGTACCGAATTAGACATTTCAGAGAATTTAGAAAAGTCTGAAGAAACGAAAACTTTTTGAAAACGATTGCAACCGGTGACGATACGTTTTTTTCTCAATACAATAAATTTAAAACAACGCTCATTGCTTTTCACAATTCCAAGGAGATTGTTCACAGAAAATTTGTTTCAAGACATTCAAACTGTTAGTTTCAAATATTATTGAAGTAATTAGTAAACAGTATTAATTGTGCTTGCCCTAAATATTGAAAACGCAATAATTTTCACGATAAAGCATCTTCTCATCAGTCGTCAATTGTCACAAATTTTTTTGGAAAAAAAATCAAATTTGTTTGAACTCCGTGCTATTATTTTTTACTTCGAAGCTACAATTGGGGACCAACAATCAACAATCTCAACATTACGCGATCAGTTACACGAAGTAGTAATTTGATGTAATTCTTGAATAAGTATTTCGTACTTCTACTGTAGGAGAATATTTCAAACAAATACAATGGTTTTTGTCAATATTTCTTAACTATTAAAGAAAGCTATTGTCTATTTATTGAAACTATTGTCGAACATGAACATGACTTTGACGATTGTTTTGCTAAATTCCAGAGACCACCAGTTTATCTGACTTTGATCACCAGACTACCTGACGACCTCTGAAATTTAGATAAACTTTCGTCGTTGTCATTACTTTGTTCAACAGTGGTAGGTTTCGCTGATTACGGTATATATAACCATTGGCGTTCGTATGGACGCGTCATCATTTGCATAGCAGTAGATGTTCTACTCATGAGGGAACAAAGCGATAAGAATGCTTTCATTAATGATGAAAAATGGAGTCTTCTCACCGCAATTTGACATTTTACTAAAAGTGGACTGTTCTAAAAAAATGCAATAAATAAAGGTCACTATAACGGATAAATATGCTTTCCGCTGAATTTTATATTTCATTTTTGAGCAGCTAATAAAATTACGATTAAAACGCACATTAAAGAAACCGGTCAGGCGACGCACTTTCATGAAAAAAATATTAAAATACTTTTAATTACAAATCAGTGAATATAACTAATTTTTGCACCTGCATTCTTTGCACCAAGAAATCTAAATACTAAATAAATAAATAACATTAGCGATTAATTTTTGCGAGAAGAAATAACTTACTATATTGATTGTCACTAAAAGAAATAGATATGTTAGTTTTTTTGTACACAATCTGAACTGCCACTGATGATTATTGTTCCAAACGATTTACTACTTCGTCTGATATTCTTCAGGATTCCCACCTGAGTTCACTGCTCTTTAATATTAATGCTATGATCTACTAAATTTCTTGAATTCACACGTTTTTCAAAATTTTTTCTTAATTTTAAAAAATATTAGCGTAAATTAAGTAATATTAATTAAAATCTTGTATCATTAAATATATTAAGAGATGGTTAGATTATTTAAGATGAGTCCATGTAGTTCATGAAAATTCTAGTAAGTTTCCGCAAAATTCAAGAAAATATATTCTGCCAAAGAGTTTGTCTAACTTTGTATTGTCATGAAACGTTGAAAATGTTAAAGGTAATTTGGATGGAGCCTGTGGTTGATTAACTTAATCACTGAAGATTGATATATATAACCCCTTTCCACATTAATTTTTGTATTCTGTATACGTGTTTTGACAACTAAGTTGTCATCATCAGCAGATAATTAAATAGTGTCGCACCTGAAAGCCAAAATGTACAAGCCAAACGTATATTCGTTTCACATGAATTTTTAAAAACTGTTTTCTCGTCTAAACTAAGACGAATAGAAAAATGGGGAGGGGGGGTGACAAGGAAAGAAAGGACAAATGTGATTTATTGCACTGTCCCATGTACGTCATTTAAGACCCATTGAACCCCAGGTCAGTGTTCAACACATTGTCTTTGTTCTTCAAAATGTACATGCTTTCATACGTATCTAATTCGCGATATTTACACATGTTTTTTATCAATTGCAAACAATCCGCGTTAACACTATGATTACATTGCAACACATGTTTTGCTACACCGGATTTTTCTGGCCGATTGAATCTTATGTGCGCAATATCTTCTTTATACCGGGTTTCTATCGATTGTTTTGTTTGGCCGATGTATTGTCTGCAGTCTAGACATTTAATGCCGTAGATTCCAGATTTTTTCTGGTCCTCGACTTTGTCTTTTGCATTTCCTAAAAAGGATTTGATGGAGTTAGTGGACCGAAATGTGACTTGAAAACCGCGATCTTTAAGAACACTATTTAAATTGTTCGTCATATGGTGAAAAGGTAAACATACAAACTGGTTATTCCGATTGCTTTGAGGTGATAGACATGTGATATCCCGGATTGTTTTTCTTATTTTAGCCTTCCCAATTAATCCATTGGTTATTTCCGAATCAAAACCATTGTATCTCGCGATATTTTTAATAAAGTTCAATTCTTTTTCGTATCTTACTTGGGTTAGTGGGAAATTAAGCAAACGATTGATAAGAAAACTGAACGAAGCCATCTTTTGTTGCATGCTATTATTTGAATCCACCGTGATGAATGTATTGACATTGGTTTCTTTTCGGAGCATGTCAATTTTTATTTTAAAATTATTCCTAATAACTAGGGTGTCCAAAAAAGGCAACGTGTCATTGTTTCCTTTTTCTACTGCAAATTTGATCGTTGGAAATTTTGAATTTAATTGCTTGATGAAATCTTCCAAGTTGTGCATTGAAAATCGCGAAAATATCATCTACATACCTAATCCAGATTCTTGGGAAATATTTAGCCATATGTTTTAATTCAACTTCAAAATTACTCATGAATAAGTCCGCTATAAATGGAGAAATTGCCCATTGCAGTTCCCTGTTTTTGTTCATAGTTAGGAACAATAAGAAATTAAATTTTTATTAAAAAATTCGTATTTATTCAAGACGAAACTTAATAATGAGTTACAGCTCCACATAAACAGTCTATAGTTACGAATTAACGTATTGAAATGCCAAGAATTCTAAAACAACCAAATTTATTGCCGGCTAAGCCTTTTTGAAAAGGATCGTATTATTGGTCAATGTGAGGTACTACATTTACAAAATCATTAGAAGAAATTTTGCTACAATTAGACGCTGTTGGAGGGATTGATCTCAGGGAGGCAAGCGACATCGTCGAAGTGACTCTGGACGATCTAGAAGAATCGCCGAACTAAAAGATAGGAGATTAACATTATTTGCCTTTAGGAGTCGGTATAATACTTCGCGGACTGTGGGAAATGTTTTTTGCCAGAAATAGGCCATATAATAACAATGCGTTCCATATATTGCCGTATTCGTTCGTTTCAGTCGATTTCTTATTATCCAAGACTAATACTGCTTCTTCCTAGTCGACAACGTGCTCTTAGATCGTCCTTATATAATAGCTTACATTACGATTCGTGCAAGAGGCCAATATCAATATTGTCAATTGATCTGAGCAGTCGCCAGACCTATCGTCCATACAACATGTCTGGAATATGATAAATCGAGGAGTTTGTATACTTTTTAACCCACCAATGAACTTATAATAGCAGCATGGTGCATGGAAAAAGTTTCCACAGGAATCCATACAACATCTTTTTAGAAGTATAACCGGGTGAATAGCAGAACGTAGTCGTTTAAGTGGATCTATAACTCATTGTTTAATCTTCTCTATATAGGGTAAAAATTTTTTAACGAAAATGTTCTCGTTTATTATTGTCAACACTGTAAGCATTTATACAAAATTTGATTTAAAAATATATACTTGTACTGGGTGACTCGGTTTCTTGTCACATGGTATAATGATCGTCCAAAGAATTAAAACGTATACCTGTATTTACTTAGAATAGGTTTTTCCGATACAGTTACTATTTCCAAAAGAGAAAAATTTCTAAATCAGACTGAAAGACTTATTTATACGGAAATATGACATGGCTGTGCGCAAAGTTCTCTGTCCATGGGCATGTCACTTTTGCCGTAATTAAAAAATTATATATTCTGCGAACGTAATTGATACAAAGATGTCTAGTAGTAGTATTAGTAGTCGAAGAAAAAATAATTAGGGACGAATAAATCAATATTCTGTGTTTTATTGGACAATTGAATAGGAAACATGTTATTTGCAGTAACGACCTAATTTATAAACGAATCGTGCCATGTTTTCCAATTATATTTTACGAATAAATGTGAATATTGACCTCTTGAAAATGACTTTCATCAACGTTATAGGATTTAAATCTGTCTGCGACTGCCACAGTAATTTTACTTGAACAAATCTATAATTAATACAGTTGAAAGCTTTTATAAACTAAAGAAATGTCTGGATTTAACATTTATCCTATTAATTGCTAGTTGTTTTCTACAAGTATTATATCAACTCAACAGATGTAGTACTTCCATTCAAGAATAATTCACAGCTTTAAGTAGTATTTGAGCTGATTTCACAAAAAACGTGGTAAATTTATTAAATTATATGAAATTGAATACTGTGTTGAACCAGTTTCCGAATTAAAAATAGACACCAAAAATAATAGTTATGTATTTGATAAAATCAAATACATAACTATTATTATATTAGTAACAGTGAAGATACGACAGCCATGCTGCAAGAAGCATGTAACAGAATAAACGAATGGGCTAGAATGTGGAGACTTCGTATCAATTAGAACAAGTCAGTACATATTGACTTTGCTTATAAGAAGAAAGTACAGATACCGGTAATAATAAACAATACCAAAATCCCATACAGCAACACAGCGAAATACCTGGGAATGAACTTGGATATCCGATTACGATGGAAAGAACATATAAAAAAGAAAAGGAGGGAACTCGACTTCAAATATAAAAAAATGTACTGAGCGGAAATCACAGCTTTCTGTGCATAATAAATTGTTACTATACAATCAAGTTCTAAAACCTCTCTGGACATACGGAATCCAGGTCTGGAGGAGTGCAGCCAAAAGCAACATAGACAAAATTCAAGTATTCCAAAACGCAATGATCATCTTCACAGAGATCTAAAAATACCAACTGTTAGAGAAGAAATCAAGAGGTTGCAGAAAAGTACGAGGAAAGGCTTCACAACCATGTAAATACCGAAATATTGCAGCTTCTAGATAACACCGACTTGAACAGAAGGCTTAAGAGGATCAAACCATTGGAACTGTGTAGTGCGTAGTGACAGTGAAAAAGCAGAGCATAGTGTATAACGCGTTAATAAAAACGTTGAACTAAATGAACTGAGATGTTCCACTCGGGACTTCTTGGACGAGCACCTAGTTTTTAAGACTATAAAGCAAAATTGTAGGTTAGTCTATAACGACTAATAACAATTTATTTAAATTAAAAAAAATAGCTATTATTTTTGCTTTATGGCAATGTAATTAATTGCACGAAAAAATAAAACCTTCAGTGAGTATAATGACTTAAACTTCATATATTCCTACTGAATTAGTGTACGCAGATGTTTTAAGTATTTTCCATTATATTAGAGCTGACGTTTTCATTGGAGGACATTCAGACGAAAAGAAATTATCCTCAAACGTTCGCTGCGCTCGTTTCCCGGCAAATATTAATTTAATAGATACGTGGCGCGGTTATTTTACCGGAAGAACACGATTCAATACTTGGGCGCTTCACGCAGTGGATCGCATGAGCGCACCAGTAACGAACTTGTTGCCTGTCTGAACAATGAACGCCAGATACATAAAAAGAGAGGAGAAAATTTACTGCCGAATAAAGAAAAAGGAATGAGATGATGAGTGCTAGCAGCGCTGCGAGTTTTCTTCAAAGAGGAAGCGGCGGCTGATCGTCTCTCAATTACACGTTTATTAACTAAATTGAAATGAAACTGAATTGAAAAGCACCTTTAGATCCAAAAAATATATTTTTTGTTTTTAATTCATTTAATTGTAGTTCTTTCTTTATTGAAATCAAATAAAACATCATATAGACATACATGTATGTATTGATGTGTATACTTGCGCGTGTATATACACTACTATCCATAGATATTTTACATAAGTGATAGTAAGTAATTAAAAATCTATCTTAAATACAATTTTTACTATCTTTATTGTTCTTTCGATGAATTTCCAATTATAAATTTTGCTGAATTTTCTCCAAAAAATTAAATTTTCCTCAGTTTATAACCTGTAGTTTGGTGTCTTTCCACCAAACCGAACAGCAGTCAATTTCAGAACACGTTTTTACTAATCATATAAGTAGCACAATATTTAGAGGAAGAATTCATTAATCAAGATTCAATTACGTAAATACAAATCAGCAAAATACTACCATTGAGAATAAATAAAGAAACTCAATAGATTAAATCAAAATAGTTATAACATATTGCTGGTTTTGTGCGATGTGCTCTCGTTTTACTTCAACACTGATAATATTTAGAAATCCAGTAGACTATTATTGTTTCTATTCTATACCGTATAGTACCCATTTCACTATTATGTATATAAAGCTTAAACACAAATAGTAGAATTTAAAAATATTTTAATTATATAACGCTAGGTCTAAACTCCGATTTTTAATTTCTAAAAATAGGTCTCTCTTGAAATACCTTTGAAATATTCATTTATTTTATATTACATATGAATATACCTCGCAACACAATTTGAAAAATATTTAAAATCTACAAGGAGATATATTATCGCAGAGAAAACAGAACTTTTTTAAAATATGCGCCGGAAAGGTAGATCTTTCACTAGAGTTATATCAAAATAGAAGCAAAGAAATTGCTTTTAATTCTGTTTTAAACTCGATAAATCGTTTACTGAAACATTTAATTTGATAAAACAAGTGTATGGTGATGCGTGTTTATCATGTACGAGTGTATATGAATAGTACAAACGATTTAAAAACGGTCCTGCAGAAATAAATGACGATGAAGATCCCGACGAAATATTTCCAAAGAATCAATTCATCTAATTTTGACACAGTATTTGGGACTGAGAAAGATTTGTGCAAGGTTTATACCAGACTAACTGAATTCAACATTGTACAGACTTGATTAAAGATTCAAAAAAGGACGAAAACTTCAGATATTCTATTGTAACTAGCGATAAGACGTGGTGTTTTCTATATGATTTAGAGGTCAAGTGTCAAAGCTCTGAATGGAAGCATCCCAGCGAAGAAAGACCGAAAAAAATCCGTTTGAAGATGTCAAAAGCGAAGACAGTGTTAATTTGTTTTTATGAAAGGCGTATTGCACAAAGAGTTTATACCAACTAGTCAAGCCGTCAATGCTGTATATTATCTTGGTGTTATAAAGTGTCTTTTGGCGTGTATTCGTCGTGTGCGCCCTCAATATAGTCAAAATAGTAGCTGGCGTTTGTTACATGCTGCACCATCTCTTCGCTCAACGCTTATCACTGATGTTCTAACTAGAAATGGCATTTTAAACATCAACCATTCACCGTATTCACCGGATTTGGCCCTCTGTAATTTCTATCTATTCTCCGAACTACACTTTCCGATGGAAGGACAGCATTATGCCAATGTCGAAGCCATTAAAAAAAACATCCCTAAAGCTGAACTTACAAATTCATTCGACATGTTAATTGATTATGTAAAACGTTGTATTGACACCGAAGGCGACAACTTTGAATAAAATAAATGAATTTTACCAAAATAATAAGCTTTTGTTTTTATTTTTAAAATTTCAGTTTTCTCTGCGACAGACTGTGGAGTAAAGCTCTCTACCCAACAATGAAACAAAAGACACGATTTTTTTGATAATTTTATTTTACAATGTAGTCTTCTACGCCACTGTCTTACAATAATATTTATCCAGTAAAATAAAATGATTTCTGTTACTTTTTCTTCCTTTTCACCAGCAAAATGATGTCCTCTTAGTTCCTTTTTCAAATGTATTTATAAAAGAGTCAAATCTGGTCATCACTGGTCAGTTCAAAGAAATTATACTCGCGGAGGATGGTCTGCACTTTGGCTGCCGTGTGAACTGGCGTGTTGTCATTAAGAAGGCGAACTTTGTGCTGCTGTATATGAGCGATGTTATTCTTGTCCTATTTGGTATGTATTCACAAGAATAGCTCCTGCTTAGTTTCAAAAAACGATGTACAAATTTCACAACTAATTTTAGATGTCAAAGACACAACACAAATACACACACAAAGATACAACACAAATGAAATAAACGAATAAAAGTTAAATTTGGCACATTAGTAGATACAGGTTGTCACTGTTGAAAGTTACTAGGCAATGCACAATTAATTGTATCTATTATGACTGGGTAGTTTTTTTTTCTAGTTCCTTTTATATGTTGATGCAGTACAATTAAACAAGGTTAGATTAATAAAAACGAAATGTCTGAGTAATTAAGAATATTAAATTGAAAAATCTAAATTTAGGGTTATTAAAAGTACTATAATTTATTTCAGTTGGAAAATGGTCCGTGCTTTAATTATAAGAATAGCAAATTACCATAACAGCAAAAACTTCATAACCGTGCTTTAACGAGCACTCTACAGATCTATATAGATTCCTTGAGATAACCATAGAGTCTATACCATTGGAACTTGTCTCTTAAAATACGTTTTCTGACTTCGGTTTTTAATTAGACCTAGCAACTTCGAAGGCGATTCTACATACAATTCCACTCCAAGACACTCATCCCCCATTTATAGAAACTAACCATGCTATGCGTTCACATTGGTAGCTACTTACAGAATTTACATTGTTTTCTTTGTCAAGTTCATGTTATTCACATGTACGTAGAGCTTAGAATACTCTATTAATGGACCCACTATCATCCTAACAGACTTTCTCTACTCAGTAGATCCTATACAGTTCTAATTGCCCACTGTTGTCTAGTCAGTTACATTATAAATAGCGTAATTTCATTTTGTTATAATAAAACTTCTTAATTAAAAGTTGTGCAATGCGTAACAATAAAAAAGAAGCAATTTGAAAAAAAATAAAATAATTCTTATATTTATTTAGGATGAGTAAATAATATTGTAATGATTTTGTTCTTCAAATTTTTAACGGTTTACCTAATATCAGTGTACATTATACGAGTATAGGATACTAAAACTACATTAATTTCATTCAGGAATAATCTTTAATCAGAAGAACCTAAAGCAGTTTTGTGATTTTTAGTTATGTATTTACATTTCATATTTATGGGAAAAAATGTTGTCCAATTGTGGTGGGTAGATTTTCGGAATATAATTTTTACGTTTATTTTTTACTACGTCATACATTAGCTAATTTCCGGGCAATGCGAAAAAGAAACAAAATTTGTACCTGTATTTCTGGAAACACAGAGTTACAGTAATTAATGTCTATAGGGGATAAAATCAATTTAAACAAGAAGATTTCAATGTGGAATACGATCCGTAGTCAGGATGGCTTGTAATTGCAGTAATTCGATAAAATACTATTTTCGGAGAAATACTATTATACAAAAGAGTCTAAACCTTCATTCAGATACCAGACAAGTATTCATTGACATTGTAAAAATGAAAAGTTTTACATATTGTGGATATCTTATCTGTCGATACACTGAAGCAAAAGAATCTTTCATGACAAAGACTACCCAGAAACTAGCAACATCAGAGTCTCACAGCTAGTAAGAGAATTACCTTCCCGATAGGCCCGAGATGTATAAGACAATGTGCCGAGAATTGTGTGGCCGTAGGAAGTACAGTTTTTGACGCTCTCCTGAGGAAAGGAAATCCTAAAAATAAAAAAGTAAGAAAGAACATGTGAGAGGGAAAACAAGCTAGGAAGGTAAGAAGAATAAGTACCATCGTAGCAGCCTAGATAAATTCCGGGAATCAATACCGCCAAAGAAGGGGATCCATCCGATAGGGAGATCTGATCAGCTAGAATATAAGGAATGTCTAGAGCTAAAATAAAAAGAGTGATGGAAGATAGCCAAGATTACATAATTAATAGTATTAGATTGAAAAATATCTAAGGTAAGAAATATCAAGAGAGCCATTGATCCCAAGAGACATGAGAACCATAATAGATTTGGAAAGATCGCTGTGAAATAGGCTTTATGGTCAAATTCTACTCAAATTCTATCGAATTACATATGTTCAAGACAAGCTTATTTAAGTTCTTAAAGTTTACATTATTAGCCCCGACTTTGCGTTGCTACCTTGAAGTACGTAAAGACAAGTACGAAAGACGTCGATTTATCAAACATAAAAACTAATTAAAGTTTGGAAAGAAGCACCCTGATATTTGAAACAACATCTAGTTCCTATATCTGTATATGTATAGTAAGCACGATATACAGATGGAGAATATCCTGTAAACGTAGAAAAGAAAAGTTGAATAAAAATATTTTTTAAATTCACCAGAACGTTGAAACAGGTGTTATCGATGTGTGTCTTTAAAATAGCAATTTATAATAATTTCTCATGTTGGTAATTTCTCATATACATATGTATATTATATTATTGAAGCCCGTGTTACACCTGGCATATTTAGTTGGACTTTTTTTTAATCAAAGAATAAAATGTAAAGAAAATGTACATATGTACATACACACTTCAGATACTCTTCAACAATTACTTAATTTCTAAACAACTAGTTAAAAACATTGGATAAAACTTAGCGACATTCCAAAAATTCGAAAGTAAAATACATTTTTATTTCTTTCAATTTATTATATATTTTTGGTTTTTGATACATAACCGCTGATGAAGCTACCAAAGTAATAAGGATTGGGAAAGGGTTATTTGTATATAGTACAGAGATTTATCTAAAATTCTGACCGAAAAGTTTAGCAGCGAATGTATATTTGTAGTGCTTCGGGTCGAACATCATAACCGAGAATTTTAATAATGCATAAAGTCGTCTGCGGACGCTTTTGCCTAACAGTCTAACGGGTGTTGATTGCTGGCGAGAAATTTGTGAAACGTTACTGCCGTTAATATTTATGTTTTAAATACTTTATACACAAATACAGTGAGCCTCTTTACATCACTCAGATAAATATAATGTTGACGTCCATATTTCTGGCTCTTGGATTGAAAATGTATAATATAAAAAAATATTGTTAATATATATTATAATTTCTCCTTTCTTACTTATTCTTTATCTGTTGGTATTTTAAAATGCAGAATGATTTTATTATATATTTGAAAATATTTTGAAATGCGTTAATCTTGGTTTTAATAACTTAGTGACATTCTTTTACTTTACTTTAATTACGAGGAAGATTTGGCCGGAAATGAGACTCGACTATTAGCACCATCTGTCAAAGAAAAGAGTCATTCGCTTTGAAAGTTAGAACTGTGTGAAACAGCGCCTAAATGGAATATCTTAAAATATATAAAGTCGTAACTCGTTGAGCGACACAATGTTTAGGTGATAATGAACCTCCGAAACATACCATTTTTCTTTTTTTTTGGTTTTTCGTACAATTTTTTCGCCGTGTTTTACCAGGTGCGACACTTTGAAATTATCTGCTGATGATGACAACTTGGTTGTCGAAATGCGTATACAGAATTTACAAATAGTTAATTGTGGAAAGGGGTTATATATCAACCTTATTGATCAAGTCAATCAACCACAGGCTCCATCAAATTCAACTACAAATACCATTTTTGTTGGATTGCCCAATTTAAATGACGTGATGTAAGTATCAAAGACGATGTACTATAAAGACCGTGAATAATTGCAACAATCTCGGAAATGATCAATAAAATTAGTGATATTGTTTTGAACAAAAATTGAGGAGACAACTTAGACTGAATGCGTACATCACATTTTATAAGTCATAATTGGTCATGTTCAAACGGTCAGCAGAATTAATGCTATGAATCTTAAATGATGATCATGAATTTAAAACTGATTGACAGTAATTATCAAGTAATATCACTTCTAGGTGTATAATACGAAGTACTAGAGAAGGTTATCCGAAGTTATCTAAACGAATATTACAACGAGCTTGCGTATAGGTCTACATTTAAGATCCATTTAATAAAAACAAGCTTATGATTTGATCAGAAAAAAGAAACTATATAATTCCATGAAATAGTGGAAAATATCAAAGAAACTGGGGAAGCCAGTGGAGAGGTTCCAAACTAATTTAAAGTAAAGAAGTATGCAGAAAAAAAGTGTCTGTGTGAATGCTAGTCTTTAAGTAGGTATAAAATATCAAAGCGGCAAGCGCAAAGACAAACTATTGAATTTTGTATAAAAGTTTCAGTCGCATGAAGAATTTATTGCAGCAACGGAGCAACATTTTGAGTATCTTGAGCAAGATCGTAAAAATCACATGAGAACACATTAGTCGAAATGCGTTGAAGTTCAAAAAAAATATTGAAAAATATAAAGAAAAACGAAAAATTCATTTGTGTCATATTTTAAGTCTCACTTCCCAGCAAATCATAAGATTTAGCAGTTCAAAAAATTAATACATTCAACAAACAGTATTGTCCTTTATTTTTTTATCAGCTAATAGCGTTTTAACGAAGCGTAAGAACTATAATACTAAATTAGTTGCATGTGATATATGTATACTGAAATTGTATCTGCTTGCCTTTTGATTAAATTATTCTATACATTTATTTTCCAATATATGTAGTTAGAGTCTAGAGTAATGTATAAATCATGTATTAATCATTCTCTACCCGAAAACGTATTTTCATATCCAACCACCTCTCTGTATTGATAATGTAAATATGACCTAATCACATAAATTGTGTTGCCAAAACCGTAAGAAAGAATATAAAATTACATACATAGTCATATTCGACTTGTTCACAGTTAAGCCACCACCGGAGAATGACGTCATTAAGTACAAACACAAAAATTAATACACCCACAATGTATGTAGATGCGTTGCAACGTACTAGTACATATGTACATATGTAGGTACTCACACACGTACGTGCTTCGTTGGACTTTCAAATACAATATAATATACATTTGTGTATACACGCAACTCTCTCTCTCTCTCTCTCTCTCTCTATATATATATATATATGTGTGTGTATGTACAGTGATACATCGAAACTCGAAGAACAGTTTACAAAATAACAATCTCTGCGAAATCAACCAAATGCATTAAAGTGGTAATTTTATTTCCGTGCAATATGCACCCCAATCCTTATATATACTATGGTAGAGAGCATTGCCATTGCATTTAAGCGTGCGGTTATTGTGTTTATTGCCGTGAGTGTGACCGTATTAACGATGAGAGGGTTAGGAACTGTCGTCAGGGCGGCGAACAACAGCGGAGAGAAGGGTGCTGAATAATTTCCACATCTTTGCGTCCATCTACGCTCCACGACACGAGGCGGGATACCATTGCCTGAAATGACGGCTGATATTTTCCTAACGACATGACACTTATGTTAAGTTGAAGCGGCGAAAGCTGCGGGGGTCATTAAAAATAACGCTCGTCGTCCGGACATTACTGCGCCCGAATGTATTTAACCGAGAATTTTATGGTAGCTGGCGTTCGTTGTTTACAAGCGCTATTAGTTCAAAAATAAAACGATGTTGACCCGTCGCCAGAACAAGACCATAATACTACAGTCTGACCAAGTTCGTTATAGAACGTATTAATCGAAGCAGTCTGTTCCATTATCGGGAAAATTAAATTTGAAGGTATGAATGTAGTGTTTTTAAATGATTTGTAACGTACATTCACAATTTTAGAAAATAGTTAATAACAAAATCTTTTGATTTTTCTTTTTACTGTACATATTGTATCCCTTCATTTTGAAATAATTCCTGAAAATATTTTCCAAAACTTGAAAGGATGCAATCAGTATATGTATTATAATTAAAAATTAAGATTTGTTAAAATTTAGAAGTCGATTGTAATAACTATCGATGAGTATATTAGAGGAGACTATGCTTTCAAACAAATTAAAAGAAACGTAAAATGTATTGCCTGATCCTAACATTATAAGAGAATTACATAAAACCACAGCCGTGAGCTATCTATCTCAACAAATTAGAATTAATTACTTTATTAGCAAAATGTATTTATTTTTCTCAAGGTATTTATTTATTTCAGTGATCTCTGCGCATATTTTTCAAATCCAAGGAGCAGATTTACAGAAATGAACGTTGGTATCTATCTAGATACATACTCGCACTAATAATATTACTATCTTCAAATAGAATTATTGCTACTGGGAGACAGCACCTGAAGAAAACAGCGATCGTTTTAATGATTATAAGTCCAGTGTATATGGCCCGAAATAACATAGGACACTTGCTCCGAACGTCCAAAGAAATTTTCAGCGACATTTTTGACATCTTGCAAGTACTTATTTTCATCTGTTTTTCAACACCAATATGATAGAGTGATATTCATTGCCTAGCTGAATCTCTGTAATATATTTCAACTATTCCAAAGTTGTTCAATTCCTCTTCTACTTTTCATATATATTATCTCACGATCTAATCACTTTATTACTTTTAGTTGTAATCATCCTTCAGAGCTTCATTAGGAATCTAAACGAATAAAAACGACCTTGCATACAACAAACGCCTCATTTTAGCTCAAAAATAAATCTATTAATTACTTTACAAATTAACTTAACCTCGAATTTGTCAAAAAATGAACAAAGATGAAAGTAGGCGATTCCATTAAAGAGATGCGGTTATATCATCTGAAACATCTAATTTGACATGTATCTAAGTTCAGTCGATGTTTTCAGTATTCTATTGGAAATAATGAAACATTTCAATTGAGGACATTTGAAAAATATTTGAGACTAATGCACACGAAACAAAATTATTATTATAAACTATTGCTGTTGCTGCTGTTTTTAATACTATTTGCATTTTTTCTACCTCTTAAAAGAAAATTTTAGAACAGCTAACAAATACATTATTGCACGTACTCCATCAGTGTGGATAATTGAGAAGTACTTCAAGGAACATTTTTTAAACAAAGAATGTTGGAAATTAATCACACTTCAAGAATAATTAATAGTTTTACTAACGATACTAAAAATTATGGAAAAAATAATCAAGAAAATATGAAAATGATCATTAATGAACAAAAGACAAAATACTTTTCATTTGGCTTCGATCACTTCATTTCACTAAAATTAAACAAACTGCAATTACATATAACTATGTGTTTTTACAATGCTAAACTGACAAATTCTAATTTTAATCATATTATACATCGTATATGTAATGTAGAAATTTTTTGAAAAAATTTCTGTTCTCCGCGTGAGACTCGATCCCACGATCTCATTCTCTCCGTTAACGCGCCCTGATCATTAGACCACAGAGACGGTTAATTCGAATCCTTCCAATGTGTCATAAATTGCATTATGGAAACAGTTATTAAATAAATACCCACGGTAGGTTAATAACTGCATATAATTATGCGCTTTTACGATGCTAAACTGAAAAATTATACTTTTAATCGCTTTATACAACGTATATGTAATTTAGAAAATTTTGAAATTTTTTCTCCGATGTATAATGCGGGTAAAATTAGAATTCTTCAGTGCATAATGCAATTTATGGCACATCGGAAAGACTCGAATTAACCGTCTCTATGGTCAGGGCGCATTCCCGGAGAGAATAAGATCGATTTCAAAAATTACTGCATTACATATACAATGTTTAAAGCGATTGAAATTGGAATTTTTAAAACTGTAATTACTTTCTCAAGTTTAAGGACTACCTAAAAATTACTTAAGAATTGTAAATGTTTGAAACGACGTCTGTGACAAAAATCATATGTAGCGAAAATAATTTTTACAGATAAGAACGACTTTAATTATTATTATTCAAACGATCGTAGTAGAATCACGACTAATTGAAGAAAAGAGATATTAAATATGATCCAATTCATCTGAAAATCTTGTTTGCGAAACAATTTGAGGAAAATGCAAGTGATTATATACTTGTTTCAATAAAAGCTAGAGTTGATACTATTGATATCAAAGATATTTCGACATAGCCATATGGTAGCTATTCATAAAACAAGCACCTGCAATTTCTGTACGAAATCGAAAGATGCCTCAAACTTTAATTAACTCTCTAAGTAACCTCTTACCATCAAACATTTTTTGAAATAATTATTAAAAATTGATCAAATACACGTTACTGAATTTGTATTATTCGTCTTCTGTGTTATAATCATCAGTAATAAATTTATTTTATTAATATATTACGCAATTATAATTATTTTTCACTATTCTCAATTAAACGATGACTTTTCAATTAATAAAGTTAAAACTAAGGTACATACAAAAACACAAGTCGTCAAATTTAAGACCTTATAAGGTTAATGTATTGTCGCAGAGTGTATATTATATTATGTAAATACATCGTATGTGTTCTAACGCAAATCGGTTAAATTAGAGACGGATGTGTATCATTTGTGAAATCTTCCGACATTCCAACGAGTCGAGAGTCGCTATTGCGTCGCCTTTTTGTTCTGGTTTTATTTTTCGGGACGCATGCGGCAAAATACACAAAAAAGTACCGCTGTCGGCAAACGAGCGGACGTTCTGCCAAGTCGTCCGTTTGCTAGCTGCTGACTGCTTGTTCTTTTTTCCATCTCCGGCGAACCGCAAATTAGAACGTCGTGTTTTCCGTTCCATCAACGTGACAAGGCCCATCTACTTCTCTTATCTTTCCTTTTCCTGCAAAAGTTCTTTATTTTCGGTGTATTTGTTCGATATATTTTTCGTTAACATTTATTAATTGATTTCTTAGTTGTACACATATTTCTTATATTTATACATGATTCACATCAAACTATATCTATTGAACTGTTATAATATGTTTAAATAACATTTGATATTATAGTGGCAGAATTTTCTAAAAAGAAAATCAAATCATCAAAATTAAAAATAAAAATAACTATGTAAATATTAAATTTGCAAATCGTGTACAGATCTACTTAAAATTATTTATTGAAAAAAATATTACAAAAACTTTGAACCACTAATAAATTGATCACAAATCTAAAGACATCAATTAGCAAATCTCAAAGATCAGGAGAAAAAAATATTTTAATCTAAACTTCATTATAGTAAGAAAATGTTCCACCACAACACCTAACCGCCTCAGAGTTTCGTTTTTGCATGGCTTATCTTATAGGACGATCTTTGTTCTACTTACTTCGTAATGACCAATTATAAATTCTGAAAGATCACCTATACTTCTGCATACGAGGTAAGTAAATTGAAGTAAAATTTATTTTAACGCTATTCCTATTATTACTATAAACGCTTCTCAATGTTAATCCAGAAATCCTGTCTATTCTAAAAACAAATATTACTTTATTACAGCACTAGTCCTTCAAATCAAGTTGAGGAGAAGTCCCATTTACCTAGTGAGCTACTTATACATATACACATGTTTATATAAAGAAAAATATTGTTTAATACGATTTATATTATGTATATTTCGAGCTTTTTCTGCTTTATTTTTCCAAATTTTTTTGATAATTTTATTTTTAACGTCATCTCCATTAATTCAACGCACTTGCGCTACCTATCCTGCAACAATTTCACTCTATCAGAAAATAAATGATTTCTGTTGCTCTTCAAAATAGGTATCAATTTTTCAACGAGTGTTTTTTTAAGAGCTTGAGAACTTTAAATGATAATACAAGACAGAAATATTGTTGGAATTGAATTTTTTTAGTATAATCTGGTAGATAATTTCATGGCATTTACTTTTTAAATATGATGTCTGCCGCGGCTACGACTTACATGGTCCATTCGATCAGTCCAATTTTTGAAAACTTTTTCCAATAAATCTGGTCGTATGGCGTCAATGGTAATTTGAATATTGTCGATGGTTTTGAATCGAGAAGAGTAAAATTAGTGCGAAAACGATCATTAACTGCACGAATTGCTTGCTCATTAGACCGATAATGTTGACCGTAAAATGGACGAAATGCTCTATGAACTTCGCGAACAGATTTATATTTTTCAAAGTAAATTTCCAAAATTTGGAAGCGTCGTTCTGACGTTAAACGATTCATGATGACTTGCCAAACCTTTCTGAACAGAAATGTCAATACGGTTTGACATTATCAGCTGTCAAACCTGTTATCGATATCGATAGTTCTCATGCAGCTTAAAGAACACCCATTATATTTATATACATATATGTATATATGTACAGGTTATAAATATCCGATGAAATAAAAAGAGATAACAGCTTAATTTTTATAAATGAAATTGATTTATTTAATTAAATGATCATTTCGTGTGATAGAGTTATAAATTTCGTTTTTGAAAATTATTTTATCTCACCAAACATTTACATTCATTTGACACGTGTTCAATTGCATACGCTAATGCAGTTTATAATTTCCTTTATGTGTTATATTTTGAAATTACCAATTTTAAAAGTACTACATTAATGCTAGAATGTCAACAATAAAAACAAAAAGATTCTAGCACGAAAATTATATCATGAAATTGTAATTATCCGTGTTCAAAAAAAATTTTCCTGAAAACTACAAAAAGCAAAAGTCAGTTTACGTAGCTTTTTTCCCTTCCTTTATTATCAACCGATATGAAATGCAGTTTGTTAGTACAGAAATTCAGAGAGAAACATCCGCAATTAAACATTAACGGCGTCGCTCCCGGTAATTGTTTTCAACGAAATTCTGTTTCTCTCTTTCTTGCCACACGAAAACCGCTGTCGCAGAGAAACACTGCGCTCAATGACCTGTTTTATGTCCGCTTTTATCTTTTTTCGTGTTGTTTTCTCTCCTTCTTATACTTCGCGCGTACCCAATTAACCCTACCAAATCGTAGGTTGAGAATACTGTTTTATTTTTATATTATACCCATTCAGAGAGAAGACTGGAAAGTACAACTATGGACAAACAAAACATCTGTTGCCTCGCGAATCAATTTACATTCTAAGATAAGTTTAAACTTTTAACTATTTTTTTTTAATATGAACTCAAAATTAATCGGAGGTACTCTTTGTTTCTGAAGTGAACATATGGATGTATGAATAAATATTGGCGGGCGCCATATTTTGTAATCTGTAGGTTGTATATTGCATATTGTCCAACAATAAAATCACTATTTACAAAATAAAATGTAGAGAATAACTGCCATCTCATCTATTCTATCAAATTTCTGCCAAAATTTTGCTGTCAACTTATGTCGTCTGGAGAAGGAGCTGAATAAATAGATTCCGAAACGTCACCGGCTGATGTAATTATAAAAATCACCCTGGTGTAAACGAATTAACAATATTAAGAATACAATCAATTACTGCAAATGTGAATGTCATTCCTTAATAATAATATATAAAATGGGTGTTTTTAAGCTGCATGAGAACTATCGATATCGATAACTATGTTTTTACAGCTGATAATGTCAAACTACGTTGACATTTCTATTCAGTAAGATTTGGCAAGTCATCATGAATCGTTTAACGTCAGAACAACGCTTCCAAATTGTGGAAATTTACTTACACTTCATACATTTTACGGTCAACATAATCGGCCTGGTGAGCAAGCAATTCGTGCAGTTATGGATCATTTTCGCACTAATTTTATTCTTCTCGATTCAAAACCATCAACAAGAGAAAGAAATGTGCGTACCGAAGAGAATATTGCTGCCGTAGCGCGAAGTATTGAAGAAGACGCCGGAATGTCGATTCGTCGTCTTTCTCAACTTGTTGGCTTTTGTCCTTCGACTACGTGGAAAATGCTACGTAAGTATCTTGGCTTACGTGTCTATAAAATACAGCTTTTGTAGAGTTGAAGTCAAACGACCATCGTTTGCGTCGTATTTTTGCTGATTGAGCTCATTTGAAACTGGCCGAAGATGAGCATTTTGATCAAAGAATTGTGTTTAGTGATGAAGTTCATTTCTTGTTAAATGACTACGTCAATAAGCAAAATTGCCGTATTTTGAGCGACGACAATACTCGAACCGTTAACGAATCACCATTACATCCATTAAAAGTGACTGTTTGATGCAGTTTACACGCTGGCGTCTTCATCGGTTCTTATTTCTTTCGAAATGAGGAAGGAGCTGCCGTTACGGTGAATGGCGAGCGCCATCGAGCCATGCTGACTGAATTTTTGTTTTCAAAAATTAATCAGCTAAACATAGACGACATTTGGTTCCAACAAGACGGCGCAATTTGCCATACAGCGCGCTTAACAATCGATTTATTGCAAAATCAATTTGGTGACAACTTTCTTTCCAGAAGTGGTCCTGTTCACTGGTCCCCTCGTTTGTGCGATTTAACGCCTCTGGATTACCTTTTATGGGGCTATGTTAAGTCATTGGTTTATACCGACAAACCAGCAACTCTTGAAGTATTGGAAGCCAATATTCAAGCCCACCATTGATGCCATACGGCCAGATTTATTGGAAAAAGTAGTCAAAAATTGTACTGATCAAATGGACCATGTAACTCGTAGCCGCGGCGGACGTATGCCGGAAATCATATTTAAAAAATAAATGCCATGAAATTATCTACCAGATTATAATAAAAAAATTTCATTCCAACAATATTTCTGTCTTTCATTATCATTTTAAGTTCTCAAGCTCTTAAAAAGACACTCTATATATACATACATACATGACTCACGTGTGCAGTGATTGTATATGCTATATATAATATGTATATATATACGTGTGTGTGTGTGTGAGAGAGTGGGTGTATAGTGCAATAAGCAAGTAACTTAACTACTGAGCCATCGGTCGGCTGTAGTTATCCTTAGCATTATGCATCAGAGATGACACTATAATTGCCTAAACAGGTATAAGGTTCTTCTTTTCTGCTTGATAGAATGCAAAGTTATGAAAGTGTTTATTAGAATTATTCTCATAATAAAATAGTATTCTTTATGGGTAAAAAGGAACCAATTAAAAATATTAAAGTATAAAACTTATTTTTTAGTTCAGAAACGACCTAAAAATTATTATGCCCTTTGTTCTAGTAGTGTGTACTATCAATACTATCAGTCTTTATGTAAGTATACCCAAATAATGAATATTGTGAGGTACATACATACGTACGTAAGGAGTAATTAGGACAAATTTAATAGTAAAATACGAATTAATGGCTTTGGTACATGCGTAATAAAACTTTTTATAAATACACTAAAATGCCAAGTTTTTTAATACTTATGTAGATGGAATAACTACAAACTATGAAGCTGCCATCAACATTACATATCGATATAATCCTATTGATAGGTAACACATTCACTGTACAAATAGTCCGTATTTATGTATACGTGCGAGAGTCATAACAAATAATATGGGTACATCCGCTCGGAGAAACGTGTACAGAAATCCAAAGCACGGGAGGGAAAATAACCACGAGTACATAATTTTATGCGTGGTTGCGTAAGGGAGCGAGCGAGATGGAGGTACGTAGCGTAGCGTATATGACAACGTTCCCGGCGGTCGAGAAGAGTCAGAACGGGCTGTTGCTCGTCGTTACGCATCGGTTATGGTCAAACGCGGCTTGACACTTTCCGGCGACCGCATTATTCCCCTCGATTCTCGGTCTTTCTGTTTTGTACACACAGTAGCGGATCGTGCGAGGGGGCTCAGAAGTTGTCTATTTTGAAAATGGAAATTGTCTTAATTCAACTTTATTTAACAGACAACAAAAATATTGGCCTTTAAAGGAATTGAATAAGAAGGTTAAATTAAATACCTTATTTTATTTTCTACGTGCAATTTTTTTTAACCTTTAGTCAAATGAACTGTATATATTTGGTATTATATGTTTCAATTTCAAAGTCCTAAAAATTCTATTAAATTATTAAATTAACAATAATAAATAAAAACGTGATGTTTAACTCAGTCTAGAAGATTAGTAAGCTAATAAGGTCATTACGCCGAACACAAAAACTAAGTATAGTCCATATAACTAAAACTCCAACAAAAATATTATGTCTCTGATACTTAGACGTAATACAATAAAACTACTTATCAGAATGATTTGAAGAAATAAAATAAACGAGTTAAGGCATTAAGTTCTTTATTTTGCCTCGATATATTTCCTTTCAATTTCAACACGCTCAGGCAACGATAAGGAAGTGCCATTATTTCATTTTTATAATGATCTTTTGCAAGATCCTCAAAATACTGCTTCGTTGCTCTAAAAGTGCTTCATCAGAATAAAACTTGTTTCAGTTATCACTAACAACTTCACCGACATCAGAAGACACATCGTCGTAATGAAAGAGAATTTTTTTATGAGATTATAGGATCCGATAACGATTTAGTCGTCCACAAGATAATTTATAAAAATTATTTCCTTCAAATATAAAAAAAATATAATAAGTATTTTTACCAGTCTTGGCTTTTTTATGGGGAATGCTATCATAATATATCTACAGTTAAGACTGCAGTTTGGGCATAGGAACATAGTCGTAAGCCAGTATTTATCAACAAATATTCGCAAAAAAATAGTAACTCGTCATCTGGATGGTGCACTAGGACATTCAGTTTACCGCAAACCAATACACACTGACCGATATCTTAATGCCCTCTCCCATCATCATCCCGCCCAGAAACAGGGCGTTATCAATTCCTTGGTCCAAAGAACTGTGAACATATCTGAACAGCATTCTCTATCCCAGGAATTAAGTCATGTTACCAAAGCTCTTATAAATAATAATTTCTCCCACCAACGAACCATAGATCGACATCTTAATCTCAAAATCCCACAACGTAATACACAGCTTACATCATCTCTCCCCCTCTCTAAAGTCCACCTACTCTATATACAAGGTGTTACTGACCGCATCAATGAGGTTCTTCTCAAAAACACCATCAAAACCATCTTCAAACCCAATTCCAAATTAGCTGACCCTTTTTCCGTAAAAAAACATGTTTCTTTAGAATCAGCTGGTGTGTACAGGATTCCTTGCTCATGCGGCAGTGTATATATTGGTGAAACAAAGCGGTCTGTCAGCACTTGTGTTTCAGAGCATGAGCGTTGTACTAGGTTGCTGCGCGTAGCTGGTTCTGCACTTGCCGAACATAGGCTGGAAACCGGGCACCATATCCAATTTAATTCGACCAAGATCCTATCCCGCACTAACCATTACTATGGTCGCAAAATCCGTGAAACTATAGAGATCTCTAAGCACCCCAATAACTTATACCACGATGATGGCTACCCCTTACACAACGCCTTGCATCTCCAAACCACCCAAACGCAACCGTAACGCTCCACTGACCCATGACCCACAACCCATATATGAACCCGTCCACCATCGACTTGCACCAGTTTCAGTGCAGTAGTTGTGCCCTGAAGATATCCCATACAAATGCGTACGAAACTTCGGCAGATATATAAGTGACGCGGTTCCAGCCCGGAAGCCCAGAAGCAGATAGCATAGACCACAACCGCGGAAGTCTACGTACCAGATTAACCATTGATTTATTTATTCATGACGGATATAATCGTAATGATATTTTTGTTAATAATCAAGCAATTTCAAATATTTAAATAATTTTTCTTATTCAATGGTTCTTATCAAACATAAATTGAGGTTTTTCCAAGGCGCACCCTATAAACTTGTTGCATATTATCACGGACTGCGCCTTTATCTAATTTTCGATTTCCCATTTACACACTACATTCTCACTGCTATAACTTTTAAATCTAATATCAGAATTCAACACAATTTTATGTCACCATAAAATAGATGATGGTAATTAGAATATAATGATAAACTTTTTCGAAAGATGATGCTGCTAGTCGACTCTCATTTTCTACATAATCCTCCTCGTATACAGGTTTATCATCTATAACATCTCACTCCCGTCACAATATAATTACAAAATTTTTTGTTTGTTAATAGGAGTAATTTGCAATCCAGTAACAAGTTTTTTTATTCCTTAACGAAAAAGCATCGCAGTCTTCATTCTTTTTACGTAATTATTTATCATTAACAGTGACCGTTAAAATCATTGTATAAATAAACTTCGAAATAATCACACTGTGAAATACAATATATCCTTTGTAAGTCAGTAGATTCCGAAGCAAAATTATAGAAACGAAAAAAGTGAAAATATTCAATTTCACACGTGTTCTGTTCATAAGTGCCTGCATACATATATTTACTACTTTATTTTGATTCATATATATATATATATATATATATATATATATATATATAATCTATAAATTACGTAAATATTTCCAGAAACGAGGCGTATTTAATCGAAAACTGTCACAAGATCTAAAATGAAAATATTTTTTCGCATTTACACAAATATCCTACTTCTAAAGAAAGATACACCGCTGATTGTTTTTTCTCCTCTTTCTTCCTTATTATTTACTATCTTACTCTTTTTTATTTTCAGTTGTTTCACGAGCCACCGATGCAGATTGTACGGCCTGCCGACGGACGCTGTTGCGCACTAATTAACGGCTGGCCCTCTGCGGGAGGCTCCGTAATGGATGATGCGCTGGCTTGTGCTGTACACATCACCGAAATGGGAAAAAATTCCGAAACCCGTTACCTTTTAATGATCTCGTGAATTTTACATATCACATATGGCGCTCTACATCAAGGTAAATATATACACGATATTTTGAATATAACAGGTATTTTCGAATTTAAGTTTATACGAATTCATATACATATGTATTTATTATATTGAACTGCTATTCGGTGTACTTACAAATCCTTTATAAGAATATTGGGTGGTCGAAAAAATTATAACGTATTCTTGGTTTTTCATAAGTTATTTATTAATATAAAAAATAATCAATTTGATATTACCTGTTTTCTTTCATAACTTTTTGCAATCTTTCTGTGAACTTCATAATTACTCGTTTATAAAAGGACCTATTTTTAACGGTGAAAAATTTAACAAAGCCAGGCAAGTATGGTAGGCGTTGCAGCACATCTTATCTATGATTCACTAACTTTTGGAAGGCGATCAAATTTGTGTGTGGGCTTGCGTTGCCGTGATGAAATACCACTCCTTAACTTAACTATTAACATGCTTGTACTTTCTGGATAATGAATTCATTTAAAGTGTTCAAGTGCGGACAGTACAGACTTGAATTAATTATTTTGTTTCATGGTAAGAGTTCGACAAAACACCTTTAAAATCCTCCGAACTGAAAGCAGAACTTTATACTGATGAACGGCTAACTTTGATGACGTTTGAGCCGAATCTTCAAGTCGGGACCAAGACAATTTTTGCAACATATTATTGCATAAACAACAATCAACTCCTTAATCACTATTTGTCAGCCGCTTTAAAACGATTCTCTTTCCTCACATTTAAGAAGCATATCGCAGATATTTGTAAGCGTCGTCAATTGAACTCATTTGAATTCATGGAGAACCCAAACATCGAACTTTTCAACTCATTCATGTGGTCCTGAACACTTGAGTGATGAATGTTTCACATTTCTACAATTTTTTCTGTCGCGTACTGTGAGTTTAACTGATCAGAGGCTTTACTTTGTAGTTATCAAACCCAATGAGCCGTCGTCGCCGAAGAACATTGTTAGGATTAAAATCACTGACATGTAATTTCTTGAATTATCGCTGGCATTGACGTACATTTATAAAACTGCGCAGCTTTTTACCAACTTGACGTGGCTTCTTCTCTTTATAGAAATAAAAGAGTATATGACGCGACAAAAATACATACACACTTTGGTCTTATATTTTCAACTTTCTATAAAATTTCAAACACTCAACTAACCGCTCAACTTTTTTTATATGATAAAGAAGAAAGATAGATGCCAATGATTCTAGTATTTGCAGGACTAAATTAGTGCTATCTATTGAAAAATTTCGGAATCGTATTTTCTTACTAAATTATGTGTAATATTACGTATTATGTGTAATAACTGAAACATATAATTTCTTTGGCACATTCACTTAAGAATGAATATATGCAATAAGATCCTGTGGGGAGAGTTACAGAACTCAAAAACCAGAAAACATTATCCGAATGCTTGTTTCATTTTGCCAAATGACAATTATCACAAATTATTTATCCAAAAATTGTGACACTATCGTGCCTCTAAAAATCGTAATAAAATCAAAGAACAAAAATATATGATCAAATATTGTGTTCGTCTGGAAAAATCCGCAACAGAAACTTTTTTATTATTAATAATTATGGTTCTTGGAGAATCGTTATTATTACAAACAAAATCCTACGTTAAGTGTACTAGGTACCACAAAAAGGTTTACGATGTACACGAAAATACATCTATCGAATTCATGTAGAATGATCTATATTTGTTATGTAAATAAAACTTGGACCATATCTATGATATCCTCATATATAGCAGTACAAAAACTACATTATTTTTAGAAAGTTGATATTAAGATTTGTATTCGAGTATATATAGCAATTCGCACAAAATACAATTAACTCTTTTCTTTGATTTTATTTATTATATTTTATCTGTATATAATAAATAAAATCAAAGACCATTTACAAAGACCATAATATCAGCCCATCATAATAAAACGTACATAGGTCTGAATTAGACAGTAAAAAATTTTTGAAATAATTATACATTTTTGATAAATTCTACGAACTATGCAAAGTATCAATAAAACCCATGACGATAAACTAATAAATGAATTATTTTCTAGAAATGAAGCATTATAAAATATACATTAATATTAACTATATTCTGAATAAAAAAAGAGAAATATTAAGATATATACGAAACTTAAACATGAACAATAGTGAAAATTATATTATTTTCTGCTTCTACATCGTTAATTAAATACACAGAAATTAATTAAAAATTTCTGCGCTGGAGAAGGACTCGAACCTCTATCTGCCGTTTTCTATTACGACTGCTGGGCGAAGTGGGAAGGCAGCCGGTTATAAAACGGCAGATAGAGGTTCGAGTCCTTCTCCAGCGCAGAAATTTTTAATTAATTAATTTCTGTGTATTTAATTAACGATGGAGTTGCAGAAAATAATATAATTTTCATTAAATTTCCCATCGTGAAACTAATTTATATATTTATATATAATTATGACATGAACAATAGTGGTTCAGTATTAATTAACATAATATTTCTAATTTTTAAATAATAATGCAAAAGCAAAAAATATATGTGTAAATACATTAATACAAAAAATATATCGCTTTTTCCAAATATGTCATTCCCAAAATAGAAGTGGCGAGAAAAAGAAAGGATGCAGTACTATTGAAGCTTTGTTATTAGATCTAAAATGTAAACAAACTGGTGTGCTGTTTAACTTGCATACAATGCACACCATTGTTTGTTTTTTTCTTAATGAGACATACAAGAGCTCTCTTTCTAGTTTGATATCGCTACAGCTCGACCTAAAGTTATAGAACGACAATTGCAATTTAGATCGTAAACATTTTTGTGGAAATGATTGTACAATATAACAAGGAAATATCAAAAAGTAAAGAAAGTACACTCATTCTACAGAATCAAGTAACACTCAAAACACAATCTTTCAAATTTATTGAAGATATAAATATGAAAACAGAATTTAATGTAGAGTCTATAGGTCTTACTTATGACTTGAAAGTATTGATTAGTAGAAACTTTAAATGTACGAAAATATGATTAGCAAATACAGAAGATCAGAAGTTCGTTATTAATCAATTTATAAAGAAAAATTAGTGAATTTCATTTTTCACTCTATCTATAATTGCTTAATGTTAAATTCGTGTAAACAACTTACATAAACTACATAATCAGACTTCTTTAAGTGTAAATATTTATGGATGGAGTCCTTATGAAAAAAAGAATAAGTGGAGGAAATTTATTATTTCCCTAAATAATGCATAGCAAGAAAAAATGTAATGTAATTCTTTTATTTTTTCATAATTTATTTAAATATTGAATACATTTTATATAAATGATTTTCCATTCCTGGGTAAGGATTTAATTTGTAAAACTTATTGAGTTTGTTCGTTACTTTAAAAACTGTACGTTTTACCACAGGAAACATAAATAATGAAACAATAAATAATGAACGGTTTAATACTTTAACACGCATCTTTGTATTGAACTAGCTTTCAATCAAGACCTAATGTTGAAAAAAATGAATATAAATTAACGAACAACGAAGAATACTTAGATAAATTTTAATGCAGACTGTGGTTGACTGAATTAATCAGAAACGGTAAATAAAACCCCTTGCCACACCAACGTTCATATTCTGTATACGTATAAGTTGTCATAATGACAACTTAGCTGTCGAAATACGTATACAGAACATGAACGTTGATGTGGCAAGGGGTTTTATTTATGTTTTTTGATTGAAGGATTCTTAGAAAAATAAAGTTAAGCAACTGTTGATCTCAATATACAATATTTAAATTCCCTTTATCAACATTACTTGTTTTTATCGTTAAATGCATATACGATTACGCCACTGGGAATATAAATAAGAAGAGAAAAATGCGGACAAAAGCGAACGAATATGGATTTTATTCGAATACAAACCGAAAAACGTCTCCTTACTCCCGAGTCAACTCAGTGGCAGATATTCGCAACTCATATCGTCTCTTAAAGGGAATGTAGCTTTGCAGGAAGAGATAGCGGCGACCACTTTTAAAGCCCTTTCTACAGTCACTTTGTGCCGCACTCTGCCATTTAGCAGTCGTTTGTATGTAATTAAAGTGGAATTTATTAGGAGACGTTCAGTAGCGTGAAATTTTCGTTTCTGGTATAGAAAACTCGTTTCTTTTTTCACCTTTGTGTAGAAGTGGCAGAATGTAATTTAATTACGTTGCGAATACACCTAACGCTAAACTAACTTAAAATATGTTTTTGTTGAACCATAGAAATGAACGAAAAATAATATTTTTTCGAAGTAACGAATACGTGTCAAATTTATATACAGAAGCATAGAAAATAAATGGAAACAAAAGAACATTGAATTATTAGTATTCACATTTTATTCTCTGTATCGGGGTGATTACTAATGATGTGGATAATTTGATATATATAATAAGTTCGAATCAAGTGCTACAGAGAATCAAGCATTTTAGATCGAATTTTTATTGAAGATGAAACGAGGGTACATCACTATGACCGCGAGACTAAACAGGAGTTCATACAGAGGCACAAGAGGAGTACATACCCTCCAAAGAAAATTCAAAATTGGTCAGTCTATTGGAAAAGTCATGGCCACAGTGTTTTGGAACTCAAAAGAAATTTGGCTGATCGACTTCAAAAGTGAAAAAAGGTGAAACAATGCATTTATTGTTGAGTTCCAAAACACTGTGCGCATGATTTTTCCATCTTAGGCAACCACTTTGTATAATTCAAGGGACGAACGCCGATGTGTTGTTTCTTCACGACAACACTCCGATTCAAATGGCGTGTGTTTCCAAAGCTGCTGCTCGAAATTGTGGTTTTGAAGAAATCAACGACCCACCTTATGACTTAGGCTCTAGTGATTACTGTCTATTTCCTAATTTGAAAAAAAGACCTCCATTAGAAATAATTTTCCGACGACGGAGAGGTCAAGGCGGCAATAAATGAACATTTTTCAAGATGTAATAAATGCATTGAGGTTATGGGGAATTCTATTTAAAAATAAAACTAAATTTAATTGTTTTTGATCATACCGAGAATACATTACCCACTTTCGACTATTCATATAGGAAACTATTTTTCACTAGAAGTTTTTCTATGTTAAAATCAATGTGTCTTTATTGCTGTCCCCTCAATGTTAGATTAAATCCCAAATTACAAACATGTATCTTAATTTTGAAGAAGTTGATTATATTTCCATCATTATGCCATTGAATTAAATGCTCATTAAATAGAATTTACATTGCAATGAAATTTAGACTGGGAATAGATATAAATTAACATAAATGGTGAACGATTAAATCATCTAAGATACGCAAATAATATAATTCTAATTTCAAAAAATATTGAAAATCTCAGATAAATGGTAGACACACTTAATGAAAAGTCACAGGAAATAGGTCTTAAAATTAAACTAGAAAAAACTAAAATAATGACTAATATTGAAAATAAAAGAAATAATATTAGAAAACCAAAAATAAAGTAGGTAAAGGAATGTGTATATATAAAGGTATATGCACTAAACTTGATAAAAACAACCAATGTAGGACAGGATATGATCAGGAGAATTCGGTTAGTATGAGCGACTTCCAGAAAATTTAAATAATTACTGGAAAATAAGAACATTCTGCAATATCTAAAAGCCGAAGTACTTGACACATACATATCAACTACCAGTGCTAACCTATGATATACACATACAAGCGTGAACATTCACCAAGAGAAATATAAACAAACTTAGAAAAACACAATGCTTAATGAGGAGATTCACTATCAGAACGTACGTAAAGTACTAAATATATCAGAGAAAGTAACAAGATAAGAATGAAAATCGGTGGGCCACAAATAAAAATACATAGATAAAAGATAGAACAATATTATTCACAAGTGGAGACCTTGAAGAAGAAAAGAAGCAGGAGACACCCATAGATGAAATGAGAGGGCGAAATTAGAAGAATTCTTGGATTCAATTGGCCACAACGAGCACAAAGCAAAAAAACACGGCGAAACCTAGAGGAAGCTTAAGTCCAATATTAAGCAAATCAGTTATGAAGAAAAAGTAGAACATAACATGAGCTGCAGATTCAAGAACCGATCGAATAAGGCACGCGTAATCAGCACCTATTACTAGGGGTTGGTATTTATTATGATTACCCTTAACTATAGAGGAAAAATAGCCTATTACTCTTTTCTTTCCACAAACATATAAATAGTAAAGCCGAAATATTCGTGATTTTGACATGTGATTATTGAATACAGTTAAACAATGAATTGCTTTATAAGGTATTTTTAATAAATAAATAGATGAAAGCAAAGGTTGAACAATAATATACCGAATCAGTCAGGGTTAATAAGGCCCTATAAAAGAGGGATGTTCCTGTTTTTTAAATTTTTAGTCGTGTGCAGACATAAAGGTATATTGTTTTATAAAAGTTGTTTAATACGACATTAGATTATAATTCTGCTTGAAAAATCCAAACATAAAATAAAGAATAATATTTACAAAATGGATATATCTATCGGAGAAAGTATCACTGTTAATTATGCATTCGCAATTGTAAGTGTATGTGAAACACACAAATCATTTGGATGATACATTCATTCTTTTGTGTCCAAAATATTTGTTTAAATTAATAATTATGAATGAATAAATATGCTCATTATCCATATATGTAAATATTCTCTTCTGAATTATAAGTTTCTGGAACGCAAATATCTCTTAGTGATAGCGCGTGCAGAATTAATATTACATTATATGTAACCAACTCTAGTAGACTTAAATTCACTGTCGTAGTTCTCTTAAGCAATTAACTAAATTCAGTTTATTGAATTAGAGTTTTATTTATTTCATTTAATTTGAAAGCACGGCAAATTAATACAAAACGTCGCCGTGTAGATAAAGCGATCAATTTCGGATGTTTCAGGTGAACGAAATAACCCTTTAGTAAGACAGCTGTCAACTGTGAACGAATAGGACGTGTTTAGTGCAACCGGAAGGGATATTTCCGACGTTCACGTGTTTAATCGGTGCGCTTCGATTACGAATAGAACAGTATACGAGCCAGCCGATCGATCGATCGATTGCGGAGAACGGGTGAACAACAATGTCGCTTGCCTGCCTGCCTGCCTTGCCTGCTCGTTATATCGTCCTACCAGTTGACGACGGCCGATGGGAGAACTCCGGGTGGCAGTATTCGAAGATTGTATAGGAATTGTTCCCGTCATCGCGCAGTCGGAGGAAAATAACAGCAAAATCAGTTCGCGAAAATCAAACCCAAGAGGGATTATAGTAGGAGAACGAGCAACTCGTATACACGAAATATATCAGGATCCAGAACCGAACTTGATTCTTTCCGGGGTCTTTTCTAATTTTTCGCTTTTATTTTTGGGAGCGAAGTTTTACAATATTTAAATTTCAAAGAAATATACCAAAAATACTAAGCATAAATGAAATTTGTTATTTATTACTTATTGACTTATAGTAATAAATTACAAAAGTATAATCATTTATGAACTTGATGATGTTTTGCACATTGATTGTTTGTGACGTCTATAGTACAACCCTGGTTTTGATCGTCATTTAAATTATTATATAAACGTTCTGTAAAATACATTTTCTAAACATAATTTCTTAGTTTAAAATTTTCGTAATTGATATTATCATAATTTGTTATTAAAAAAATATATAATGCAGTAGCAGTCATTTTTATGACCGTTACCGCATTTTTTATATTTTACTCATTATCAGTTGAAAAATTTTAGTATTTTAACTCTTGAGCGTTGTTTCTAAGAAAAAGCCTTTAGGAAACTACTCATAATAATTTATTTTAAAAAAGACATCAATTTTAGCTCTTATCGCAGCTTTTATTCTACGTAGTATAGAACTAACCATTTTTAAAAAGTTTCTTCGATAATATCTTAGTTACAGATAATTTCGACGAAATGTTTTAAGTCATTTACATATTTTGATTTTATGTCGGCTACTCACTCTTTCATTATACACCATAAGTTCTCAATAGGATCAATAGGTACAAAATTTGAAATACCTTGAGTCAACACAAAATTTCTCATTTCGAGTTTTAAACCAGATATTTAATGATCGCATCAAAACAAATATTATTGGCAATTTTTGCTCGACAACAAGGAGCAGTCATTTCGAAATATTTGACACGACCCCTGAAATGTTTATGTTTTTAGAAATGTACAAGGTAGTCGTGAAGAATATCTATATACTATTACATGCTTATTTTGACCCCATCCCAAATTTCGTGAACCACATTGTACGTAGTAAATTAATACCTTTTGTGAAATTTTTGTCCAATTTTCCAATCATCAATCGATTCATCGGAATTTCTAAAAGCACCATTTGCATCATATTTAATTTAATCTATTACGATTTTGCTGTCTAGTTTCTAACGCTAGAGGTCCTTTGTTTTATAATTAATTAATTAAAATTGACTTAAGTCATTTTTATCTTTTCTTTGCGATATCACTTTGGTTAAGGTAATGGTGGTTCCCTCCGTCGTTACTATTTCCTTAATTATGTGTTAATTAGAGAATTCAATTTCGTTGATGCTTGTTTACGAACTTGGGCTACCTTTCCGTCGAATTTCACAAATTAATTGTCCTTTAAAAAAAGAATACATGGGACCGGAATATACGGCACTCTATCGTGCGTCTTTTCCTGGGCATTTTTATGTTAAAGGAACATCCGAGATACTCCGAACGAGCTGTCTTAGTGTGTACACAGGTTCATAGCAGCCTTTCTTCATGATGTTACTTTAGGTTACTGCATGGAAAACGTTTATTCCTTCGATGATCGTCGAATCTCGCGTACCTAATTTTCATTTCAAGGTTGGATTAATTTATTTGTTGAATATTCTTGTCGAAAACCACGTATGGTTCCATTGACGCCATCTTGGCTTCGCTCGTATGAAAAATTCCTCAACAATTGAGTGGTTCTGGTAATAGCTAGGAGCACCTCACCAAGCTGTGCTAGTTTGAGAAGCTATAGCTTTTGTATTATAGACTACATTGTCCCGTGAACATCTACAAGCCTTCTCGACAATTGTAATCGCCACTAGCTATTAGTAACTTGACACCCTCCCGATTACCTCGATACAGAATCCTTGAGTAGATCAAGGTAAAGAATTTTAAGTGTTACTTCTAATCTGTACATTTCAGTAATTGAAGTCCACGTATCATATTGCCAATATTGCCAAAGTATTTAGCTGATTAGTAAGATCAGAGACATTAGTAGTAGATCGTTGGTTGCAGTTTTCAGTGAATGGTCGTTCAGCCAAAAAATATAATGTTATTGTAAGATCTTGTAAACTGTATACGTATTCAATCCAGTCCAACTCATGACTTTGTTGATCGACAAAAAGTTATTATTCAAAGATCTTCTATACTAATTAGCTTAACATCATTAAGAATATATTTACCATATTTTGTCACATATTATTTTACTAGTTAATTTATTTACAACAAATATCTTTAGATCGGAAATACCAATAGCATTCATTTTTTATTAGTAGTTAGCTGATATTTTCTCACATAATTTTGGATCTGAAATACCAGTAGCATTCATTTAATATTAGTAATTGGCTGGTATTTACTCACATAACTTTGGATCTGAACCACCAGTAGCATTTATTTAATATTAGTTATTGAATGGTATTTACTCACATAACTGTGGATCGGAAACACTAGTAGCATTCATTTAATGTTAGCAAATGGTTGGTATTTAGTCGCATAGCTTTGGATCTGAAATACCAGTAGCATTCACTTAATATTAGCAAATGGCTGGTATTTAGTTGCATAACTTTGGACCTGAAATACCAACAGCATTTATTTAATATTAGTAATTGGCTGGTATTTACTCACATAACTTTGGATCTGAAATACCAGTAGCAATCATTTAATATTAGCAATTGGCTGGTATTTACTCACATAACTGTGGATCGGAAACACTAGTAGCATTCATTTAATATTAGTAATTGGCTGGTATTTACTCACATAACTTTGGATCTGAACCCCCAATAGCATTTATTTAATATTAGTAATTGGCTGGTATTTACTCACATAACTTTGGATTTGAAATACTAGTAGGATTGATTTAATATTAGCAAATGGCTGGTATTTAGTCGCATAACTTTGGACCTGAACCACCAATAGCATTTATTTAATATTAGTAATTGGCTGGTAGTTACTCACATACTATGGATCTGAACCACCAGTAGCATTCTTTTAATATTAGTAATTGGCTAGTATTTACTCACATAATTTTGGAGCTGAACCACCAGTAGCAATCATTTAATATTAGCAATTGACTGGTATTTACTCACATAACTTTGGATCTGTACCACCAGTAGCATTCATTTAATACTAGTAATTGGCTGGTATTTACTCACATAACTTTGGATCGCAAACACAAGTAGTATTTATTTAGTACTAGTAATTGGCTGGTATTTACTCACATAACTTTGGATCTGGCATACCAGTAGCAATCATTTAATATTAGGCTGGTATTTACTCCGATAACTTTGGATCTGAACCACCAGTAGCATTCTTTTAATATTAGTAATTGGCTAGTATTTACTCACATAACTTTGGAGCTGAAATACCAGTAGCATTTATTTACTATTGGTAATTGGCTGGTATTTACTCACATAACTTTGGATCGGAAGCACTAGTAGCATTAATTTAATATTAGTAACAGGCTGGTATTTACTCAAATAACTTTGGATCGGAAATTCCAGTAGTATTCATTTAATATTAACAATTGGCTGGTATTCACACACATAACTTTATATCTCAAATACCAGAAAGATTCATCTGTTATTAATAACCAGCTAGTATTTATGCAAATCACTTTTAAATCTGAGATCAGCATCACCCTTTCAAACGTGACAATTAGTTGAAACTTATTGAAATAACTTTGTTATCGTAGTTCCCACGATCGTCTTGTTTTCCCTATATTGATTATATGTTAGAAAAATTGTATTTGTATTTCTGAGATCTCGTATACCAGAATTGATCATTTAGTTCTGGGGATATTTGAGAGTGGAGAGGCATTCTTGTTAATAAATGAGATGACTGTTAACAATTGATTACGAGTTTTCTTCTCATATCACCCTAATGTTTTTTTTTAATTTTTTTGGATTGCCCAACTTGTTATTTTGCTATTGGCTCGCATTGGAGAATCCATGTATTTCGGCATTAGCAGGGATGCTTCTAGGGATCAAATGCTGTGGCGCCCTATAACAACTTTCATACAAAACCCCCTTCCCCACTTCATTTAACTCCCTAGTTCCTCGCTAGGAGTAGCAAATAATCGTAAGTTTTATATTACGATCTACACTAGGCTCTAGTGTAACACATTTTTGCATTTACTGTTTCTAACTATGCGCAATACTTCAACCACGTAATAAGAATAGCATTTTCAAACGGTTTAGTTTACCGTGTATTTTACTCTCGGTTTAATTAATTCATCTGTAAGACTTCTCCAAGTCTGCACCTAACATACTAAATAGCTTCTAAACCAAACAGTCAAAATTTTTATTCCTATTTCCCAATCATTCCACTCTAATTCTATTATTTTGCAGCCCATTGAAGACGCATATTTTGTGAGTAACAGCTTCTTAGCAGAGATTCTTGCTTTCAAGCCTTGTTCATATACTGTCATTGTTTTGTTTTCGCCCGCTTCCAATTCTTTTCTTTCTAAGTTTTCAGAAATACAGTATCTTTCTAAATTGGTTGTAATTCCTGACTAAGATTCAATCTAAATACAGAACAACAATCTTTTTTCACTTAACTGTTGAATTACTGGACAGTATTTGTTTGTCATTATTTACTATTTTATTACTTAGCAACATTGAGGGAGACTATTAAAATTTTGTTTAATACATTTCTATGACAGTTACTGCACTTAAATACGTAAATGAGGAATAAAATCAGTTAAATACATTAAGAAAATGAAGCATGTGCTTCAATGGAATTGAAGAAAATATCTGCGGAATATATCGGCAATGCCGCGCGTCATCACAAGCAGCGAGGTACGCAGTCAGTTTGTTCTAGAGAAAGGGGAGGCAAGATTAGAACAAGAACGAGAAAATATAAGGGAAAAGTATATGAGGGAAACAATGAAGCACGCAATAGTTTTCTACATAATCTTATCCCAAGTTCGGAGACTGTATTCTATGTCTTCTTAATAGCGAATTTTAATCAGTTTATGTTATTGATAGATGCCGTCAATTTTGAAAAAATATTCCAAAAAAGGAGACCAAACAAGCGGGACATATTATATTTTCCTGAGAATAAAACTGTAATACATGGTTTTGAACAGAGATAAGGTATTAAAAAATTTGCAGGTTCCCAGTCTAGTTTTTTAGTGTTGATAAAAGAATATTGTTATATAAAGTGCAAAAGTTAAACGAGCACCAAACAAAATATTAAAGTTCTTTAAATTATCAACTAATTTGACTTTGAGAAATAGAAAAATCACATGGAGGGGCATCCGGTGAAGAGGGTGAAAGTAATAACACATGGATTTTATACTTCGCCAAAAACTGCTTGAAGAAAAAATCGGTCTTTCAGGAAAAGATTATTATTATAATAGATTTTGGTAAATCAGACCTGAATAGTTTAAATAGAAGGCCATTGTGACAAATCCGATCAAAAGCCATCGCCACATCGAATAACGCTGCTCCAGAGGTCAAGCAAAAATTAAAGCCAGGCGCAATCTAATCCATTAATCTGTGAAGTTGATTTGTGAATGAGTAGAAATGTCGAAACCCAAACTGTACGTTTGGAATCATTTTCAGCTCATCCACCTCCTCTTCGAGACGAGCGAGAAAGAAGGCTGATCGGCCGATAATTCTGAGGAAAAATCGAAATATCAGCCTTGTTCCTGATCATAATCACTCTGGTACTCTTTCAAGCGCTTGGAAGGTATTTAAGTCAAAGAGCAGCGTTGACGATATTCAACAGGGTCATCAGGGGAGGTCCCCCATTATTTTGTTCATGTTCTTAAAATTCTACACATTCTTAATAAACTTAAAAATTGAATAAATGTTTCGTTTTTTCAATGTTGCATTCAATAATGAATCGCGCTTAGAAAAAGCAAAGAAAATTTTCGCTTTATTAAGAGACCACACAAGCGTTTCCATGAAGCTGCAATAATTATAACAGTTAAACATCCTCCAGATATTATGATTTGGTTCTACATATCAGGAAAAAATATACGGCCTCTGTATTATGGCATGATGAATGAACAGTACAGTACAAATCCGTAATAGAATCATTACTAATGTTTCTTTAAGCTCTGAAAATGTTATTTACAAATATATGCACACAGAGCAAAATCAATAAAAGATTTGTTTTCTGATAGCAACTGACAGGTCTTGCCATTGCTGGGCAACTCTCTAGACCTAAATCAAATCGAAAATGTATGGAATAGTATAATACGAATTCTTTACTCAACTCCAAATCCGACTATATATTAATCTCTATATTATAATGTTAATAAACAGTTGTTCGGGTCAAGTCATTACTTTGTCTTATTTCTTATAAAACTTAAAAAAAAGTTGAATTTTATATAATATATATATATATATATATATATATGTGTGGAATGTGTATAAGTAACAAATTGTAATTAATATTGAGCAATAATTATTTTATTTTTTTTAATAGGTTATTGCAGTAACCTTTTTTTAACCAGAACTTAATGTAAGATACGTGTTTTAATTCCTGATGGGAAAATTTCTTTCTTAACTGAAAAATTAATTAAATAGGTTAATGGACTGCAAATATAATTCATGGAATTTTTAATACACTATGTAATTCAGACGTAGATAAAGAACTACCATCATTAATAGCTAACGAATATTGAGTACTGTATGAAAATTATACATATTCGTATATTATGTACATATGGTATATGTAGAGCGACTGAAAAACGTAAACAGGAAACGATTGAATAAAATACTGCCCTGGGGTACTTCTGCATTTAATGGTAAAGAATTCGAAATAGTACAACCACATGAACGCAGAGCCCACTCATATTCATGTTCGTTTTAATTAGAAGCAATATAAAAAATAATTTAAAGTTTTATAACCGTATATAATAAATAATGCGCGTAAATTTGGAAATTCTCAGCAAATGCTTAATTTATGTATATATTAGGCATTTTTAATACCCACGGTGCTAATAAAGCCGGCGATCGGTCTATTTATTTACCGAGGGGGTAAAAACGCAAACCGGTATTAATTGCCAATTGGCCTACTTCGACCTTTGACCCGTCGGGAAATTTTCCGCATATCCCAAAAGACCCGCCCCAATCCGATCCTGTACCCACTACGTACACACAAATACTCGTATATACCGGCACACATACAGAGACACGTAAACGCGCACATATATTCCGGTATATATATTGAAGAACGCGCTTCGGCACAAGAGCTGGGAAACCCTCCATCTCTCCAACACGATCGCATGATTAATTCCCTGGTTCTAGCGAACTTCCCCCACGTTTACGAGACGGGAGAACCAAACGACGAGGAACAACTAAAAGGATAAAGAGAGGTAGAACGCGAAAAAGAGAGAGAGTTTAATCGCACAAGCAAAGGTACCATCATTAATTTTCACCGTTACAGTTCTACTGGTATAGCGTGATGACTGATTGATGCAGCCTCGCTCTCAACGCTAATGATCCTGCTCCGAAACCGTCCGTCGCTTTATCCTACTCATTATTCCACGACCCATAAACTTAGTTTTACGTGAGTATCGTCTCGTCTTTATTACACTTCCACAGTTCTCCGCGCAGTTGTCCTTGTTCATTTCGTGCCGTGTAGTGAGTTCCATTGCTTTAGTAGAGAGGCTAACAGCATACGCGGCCCGCTCTCGCCTGTGATTATGGCGGCGTCCCTATCTCATTAGCTTCTGGATGCAGGCTGCGGTCGTCCCACATCGCGTTTGTGTTCCTCTTCGGAGAGTGCTCTCGGATGTTTTCTGTGACCTTCGTTTGCACGCTCGGTTGAACCGATTCGGTTTATTTTCATTCTCGTTTGCTCTCTTGTTTTATTTCTATTCTCTCCTTGGCGTCTTTATTGTTTTTTCCTCGTCTACGGACGTGGTCCAAAGAATAGACTGAGATTTCTTTTGTAGTACGGTTTAATTGATTGTTATCAAAAAACTGGTTGACGAACCGAAGTTACGATAATAAGTACGTTTAACAAAATATAAATATATATATATATATATATATATATATATATATATATATATACATATATATATATATATATATATATATATATATATATATATACTTTAAATTTTTCATTTTTAAAAATTTTAAAAAGAAACAAACTTTTGAAAATTAATTGGAAAACCTCCACTGTAGACACATTACAAACTATCCATACATTTACATAGTTAGAGAACATTATAAATGGGTGTTATAGTATGCTTGTCATTTTCTTTCAGCAGACAGCTCAGGATCGGTTGTAGTATAATTAACAACCGGCGATGCATAAAATAAAGAAAAACGAATAGTTTTAAAATTTCCGAAACACTTACCGCCAAAGTGTATAATCTTAATGAAAAGTTTATACCATTAGGTATATTTCCACATTTGTTTGGGTCAACAATGTTCGCTGGGATGAAAAAATGTTCTTATATCTTGCGAATAAATTTATAGAAGCACCATCAAAAATTTGTTTTAATCTGGTAAAGTTAAAATCTGTTTATAATACTCTCGAATTTTTTTAAAGCGCACATATTCTTTGTCATTTATATCATATACACGTAGCAATGAGTAAACATCATTCACTATTTGCACGGATTCTACTAACGACAACAGGAAGTATATTGAAATTTTATCCGACTTTCCATAGCTGCAGTTTCGTCAGGATTGAATGGTAGTGTCGCAGATTTAATTTGTTGGAAATACTCAGAATAATAAAAAGCCGCCTTCTACCATGTTCTCCGACGTGTAAGGCTTCACTTGCACATTTTTCTAACATTTTGCTAGCTAATAAAATTACAAATGTCGGCTTAAGAGGTTCTAGTACACGTATAATTATATTAACAATAGCATTTTTTACGATCTGTCGAACGCATAACCACAACTGTTTGTCTTTTACTATAGCTTTGATTCTATTTTCCACTTCTTTGCGTAGAGATGGTAAACAACGTAGCGTCCAGTTGGAATTGTATTTATGCCAAACTGATCGAAACTCTTCTTTATTTAGTAAGTTTAGCAGTACCATTATCGTGATCATTTAAAGTATAGCATGAATTCAGCCGTAAATGACACGCCGTTTTTTATGTGTCTGCACTTTTTACTGTTAATATATCATCTGCAGTCGCATTTGTCTCAGAACGTCAGTAGCAAACTTTACATCATATGTGAGCAACAACCGGCCCGCTGTAAGATTTGATCCGGCCCGCGAGACATTGCAGTATTATTTCATGTCTGATATTTATCGCTAAAAATTATGAACATTACTTTAAAATGCACTACTTTTAAAAGCCCGCGAACGTATTTGCACATTAAAGTTTGGCCCACAACATATCAAAGGTTGCCCATACCTGCTTTACATTATCGTAGAACCATTGTAAAATAAATCAGGAACTTCACTGATATACTTCTTGACCGAGTCAACCAATGGTCGCTTTTTTCCCTTCCGTACATTGGACAACTTAATCACATATTTACATAAGACGTAAAACAAATAATAGCACAATGATATCCATATGTATTGCTCGAAACGACCATATTGATGAAACATTCCTTTCACTGATTCGGATTTGTCTACATGCAGACATACGTACTTCATATAACGGATCCTGACCTGTCGCGTCGAGACCAATGGCATGTCTAGTGCTAAGGTTTTGTCACATCAACCTAATTTAGGATCTAAGATGCGAATCGAAGGATGCCCTAAAGGGCGAGCGCAGTAAATGTTTTTTGACGAATTGTTTTTTTTTCTAATTTAGCTCTTTCTGACCCTTTAAAGATAAATAACAGTAAATTTATAACTTGGGAACCTATATGTATGTACATAATGTACCTTTAGCCAAATTATACCCCTCACTACTAAATGACAATGAAGACCTAGTACTATTGATGACATGTCTTTGATAAGATGATCAATCACTTTTTAGGTTTTGTTATCCCAGGCTGCGTGGCGAAATTCCGTGAAAGTTTGAAAAGGATATGATCACTTCGATGATGTTTCATACATGTTCAGGGAAACGATCCACGAAGGTTTTCGTGGCCATAAAAAAATACTGATTTAAGCATGTAATACAGCATTATTCTCGCTAAGTATAGTTGTATATTATCCTACTAAAAAACTTGTATTTGATATCCTAACGCAGGGTATGGCATGAAATGTTGTATTTGTTGCATGTTACGTTATGTTACCTCTAATAAACACTAGAGGAGACTTACTGCCATAGACAATAGCACCCCATAGTATAACTCCATCTTACGGTGGCCACTTTTTTGCAGAACGACATATTGACCATCCCGTTTACCACGTTGCTTTTTTATTACTTTCCAAACATCACGCGTGCCTAAAAACCGGACTTCATCGATGCTGATTATTTTATTACATTCCTCGTTTCACTGCCATCGTTCTCTGTATAACTAAACTAGGTACTTTGAAAATTAAAACCTATTTCACTACTGCCGCTTCAAATCTACTGTTCTCCTTATGTTTCTAAACTTTCTGGATTTCTTTACATATGCCTGTTGAAGTTGGTCTTGACTTTTACCCTCTATATAATCTTAATCCTGTTTCACTATCTTCTGCACTATAGTTTGAAAAATCCTAGATAAGTTAGTTAATCAAGTCTCCCACTCAAACCAGATCCAATTCCTCTACGATGCTTATTCCTCTAGTCATATGTGTAGTTAACCTGTTAATTTGCTTTTCTGGCTTGTCCTTCTCATAAAAACTCTTTGCTTTGTAATTTTATAATCTCTCATATGTTATTTTCTATTTTTGTCTTTGTGTATTTTTTGGGTCCTTTTTCATACTGCAGGCAACAACAATCCGTCCGATCAGAGTCCCACGTAACCGTGTACAACCAAATACAAATAGGTTGGGCTCGATGTTCTCAGTGGCACGTTAAGTACTGCACTTTCCTGCAATCATTCAAATCTTGCCGCGTTTCTTTATATCTTCATTTGGGTTTAGCTCAAGATCCTCGAAAGTACTAGTTCCCATGCTCGCATATTAGCTTTGAGCTACGGTTAGTAGTTAGTATCAGAAGGATGATCTGAGCAAAGACTTCTTGAAGTCATGCTTGACAACAACGTAGCACAACATGCAGTTCTCTAATCACCCTGGCTGCAATTTCCCAAAAAAACAATTTTGCTTCTTGAAATTTAAAAATCTGCCGTCCACCAAATTCGTTTCGTATTCAAACGAAAAGTGAAAATGTAAACTCTTTTTCGTTGAAATAAAATAAAATATTTACATAAATGAGTGCTCGCATTTCTATGTTGCTTGGTATACTCAATGTTATTAAAATCCTAAATTATCTACCCTGATGTAAGTCTATATTAAAGTTCTATATTAATTTAAGATTAGCCGTTATATATATATATATATATATATATATATATATATATACGAGGGTAGTTTGACAAGTAGTGAGAATGGAAAAGAAAAACGAATTTTTTAAATACAAAATAATTTTTATTTTTCAATATATTCTCCTAAAAGAGCAATACATTTATTCCAACGGTGCTCTAATGCCCTTATGCCATCTCTAAAATGCGATTCCGGAAGGCTTGCAAAATACTCATTTACGAAGATAATAAGCTCGTCGTTAGACGAAAATTTCTTTCCACCTAGTGCCGTTTTCAATTTTGGGAAAAGGTGGAAGTCGGAGGGGGCTAGATCCGGCGAATAAGGCGCATGCGGAACTAATTGGAAATGTAACTCATAGATTTTGGACATCGCAACTATGCTGGTGAAACAGAATCTTTTTCTTTGCCATTCCTGGCCGTTTAGCACGAATCTCAACATTTAATTTTTGTAGAAGTTCTGCATAATATTGTCCGTTTATTGTGGCACCTTTCTGAAGGTAATCAACGAGCAAAATGCCCTTTGAATCCCAAAAAATTGATGCAATCATCCTGTTTGCCGATAAAGTGGTCTTCGCTTTCTTTGGAGGTGCATAACCACGTTCTAACCATTGTTTCGACTGTTGTTTAGTTTCGGGTGTACTGTAGTGTATCCAAGTTTCATCGCAAGTAACAAATCGCCTACAAAAATCAACCGGATTCCGCTTATAAAGGTCCAAACACACATTGGAAATGCGCAAACGAGTGAACTTTTGATCATTCGTAAGCAATCGCGGCACCTATCTTGCTAAAAGCTTGAAAAGGCCCAATTCTCTCGTTAAAATGTGGTGTACGCGTTCTGTTGAAATGTTTACAATTTCTGCTATCTCTCTCACTTTGAGTCGTCGATCTTGCGTAATAATATTATGGATTTTTATAATCATTTCCTTAGAAGTCACGATTTTGGGTGCTCCAGAGCGCGCTTCATCAACACAGCTTGTTCTACCACGTTTAAATTCATTTACCCATCTACTTATTATGGCGGATGATGGAGCAGATTCACCTAGTGTTTCCCGTAACTCATCTTTTATTTCAGTAGCTTTCACACCCTTAGTTACGAAGTATTTAATCACCGCACGATACTCTGCTTTTTCCATTTTACCAAAACGACGTGTTGCTCCTTTTTCAATCAGCTGTCAAAAATAAACTAATCAACCGATTTATCTAAATATCGGACTGTAAACATATAAATAGGCAGCCTAAATTACTATCCTCGTATATATATATATATATATATATATATATATATATATATATAATCACAATTATTTTTTATTACAATTTTTATATATGTTACTATTTACACATTAATTTTATTTGAGTTATGGAAGTGTATAAATGTGGTGTTGCATTACCGCATTCCAATTTACATATAGAATATTCTTGGTGAAGTACCGGGAACACCAAACACGGAATTCGAAATTTACAACACGCTATATCTCCCTAGAAATATATTATAACATAAGATGACATGTCGCAGGTGTTTGTTGAATTCTGCCGATCGAAGGCGAACCTACACGATCGGTAGAGACGCCCGTAATACCATTAGTGTGATCTCATTTCCAGCCTATCTCTCGCTGACGTGTAATTAGGTGGAACGGAGGGAACAGCGAAGGTAAAGCTTTAATAGGAGGTATGAGGCGTCTGTCGGCAAGGCAAAGGCGACTACTTACAGGTGAAAAAGGTCGGTCGGTTGCAGCGGATATCCTGCGAAGTACCGAAGCGCGCCTCCACATTTCCAACGCAAATTAACGCTCTCTTTCCAATGTGATACCGATTAGCAAATGAATGACAAAAAAATTTTAAAATGGAAAGAAAAAACTTTATGAATGAAATAAATTTATCTTTATCTCATATTGAGTACATTTACGAGCTTTATATATCAGCAGATTATGTATTATAAGTTAATTCAATACAAATGCATACGTAGGTATTTCTCTTAACATTGTTTTGTAAATGTTGTGGTTAGGATATTATCTCCCATTATACCTTTGATGAAAATCATCGGGATTAAATATTCAAATAGAATAACTATATTCTTACGTGTCTACCAAATTCGTTGTATGATATTTTGTTTAGAATGAACTTAAGAGAACGCCCACTTACATTAAAAGAACTGCAGTATTTTACAAATAACCTAAGATCAGCGATTTTCAACCCTTGGGTCGCGAAGTGATAGAGAAACTATATAAACAAAAAATATTAGTAGGGACGCAAATAACACCCTTTTATTATAATTAATTCAATTTTATTAAATCAGCAAATATATATTTGAACCACGGTACCAATACAAACAACTTCATTGTGTCGCTGTATAAAAAAGTGATCCAGATGAAATAGAAAAACTAATCCAGATAAAATAGAAAGCTATACTGAAACAGTAATATTAGCGTGAAACATGAGAACTTCACCATTTCATCAGAAGACAAAAATAATTCTAGTTCGGTCTCGGATGTAAAGGGGTATAATAATATAAGGGCCATCATCAATGTGGTAATCACTGAACAGTCTACTCCAGCAAATAGTATTTAACTTGATGTTGACTCGAATAATTTTGTTCAAGTTTCCAATTATCTAACAAACAGCTTATGTTGTTACAGTCCAACTTGGTCGTGGTATTTTTGTATTGGACTGCTTTCTGAAAGTATTTCGAAGGAGCCTATTTATGTCTGTTGCACAGTGTACTAATCACAGGCTTGAGATTCTAGAAGAAGAGAAACATAGATCTGTAGAAGATCAGTTTTGAAGAGATAATACTCGTCACAGGTGTAAGACTAGTCATGAATTACAGTAGATTACCATCATTTTCCATGTAGTGGCCAAATAAAAAATGGCTAGGAAATGAATGCATTACATGACGGACAGATGTCAAACCACTTTATCCAAAATGTATTTTAACGAATCGTGAAAAACTGATAATGCTGGAACAACTTACTATATGGCTGATTTTATATCTTGCTTCAAACGAAGTTTCAGAAAAGATTGAACAGATTCAACTATGCTAATGACACATCACTTATCATTAGAGGTAATTCACTTGGGACCGTTGTCGATGTTAACTCTAAATATTTATTCGACGTTGAACAATGATTAATTCGAGCAATCTTTGCATTAATCATAACAAAACGAATGTAATTTTATTTAAAACTAAAGGAATGGAATATCCGTCAACCTTATCTGATAGTAATCACAATTATGATGTACAAAACTCATCATAACTGTAATGTATATAAGCTTTTGGGCTTACCTATCGACGAGTACCTCAAGTGGAGTATTCATATTTGTTTATAAAGGTTTATAAAAAAAAATTCTTTCTGTTTTTGTGTCCAAGTAGTTGGCGAGATTGTTTGCAAAGAAGCGCTACGCACTGATATAGTAGTAATGAGTTGAATTGTTTCTTGCCTTACAAAAGAAAAGTTTTACGTACGATGCTACATCTTAATTACAATAAATCTTGCAGACCATTTTAAAGCGAGTAATATTTTAACAGCATTTGCTATGTATAATTTTCAAACTTTAATATTTTTATTCAAACACGAATACTTGTTTGTAGATAATATTTTCAGACATGGCTACCATACTAGGAATAAGTTTAGTTACTGCTATCCCAAATATTGTTCACTGTAAACTGAAAGGAGTCGACATTTTGCCAGTCTAAGACTATACAAGGGGTACTAGGAAAGCTTTGCAATACAGCTTTGTTTATTTAATTTTTTTCAAAGTAATTTCCTCTGCACTCAATACACCTCTCCATTCTCCTAAACCAATCTTTAAACCAGTTCTGCCAAGTTTCGCTGGGGAGTAGAGCACACTCGTTGTCCTGAGCCCGCAGAAGGTCCTCATCACTGGAAAACCGCCTCCCTTTTAGCTTCATTTTCACATGCGGGAACAGTGCAAAGTCGCAGGGAGCAAGATCTGGACAGTAGGGAGGATGCTCGAGAAGCTTCAATCCTGTCGTGATTAAATATTCGGTGCAGGCTTTGGCGCGGTGAGCTGGAGCATTATCGTGATGGAGGAACCAGGTATCCATTCTTGAATCTGGCTGCAGGTTCTTCATAGATCCAATAACTTTAGGCAGACACTGTTCAGCATACTACTTAGCTGTAACTGTCTTCTGTGTGTCCAGAACGACGTGTTCCACAATTCCACTCGATTTGAAAAATACAGCTATCGTTTTTTTCTTTACAGATCGGGATTTTCTGACAACTACGGGTGTGTCCTCATCATCAAAGACCCAAACTTTGTTTTGAGCTTTGGTCGGCACATCGTAATAGTACAGCCAAGTTTCGTCACCTGTCACGATGTTGTTTACATACTTATTAAACTTTTTAGCATCTTCCGGCACCAAGTCACATCTCGTGTCATCTGCCCTTCAGTCATCATGCAGAATCGAACGACTTGCTGGTGCATTTAAGCCTGAAGTACCCTCTATCTGTTGGTAGGTTATCCGCCTGTCCTCGCCAAACATTTTCCTCACAGTAGTAACGTTTTCTTCCGTAACTGACTTTCGTGGTCTTCCCGGCCTCTCAGCATCCTCCACAGTTAAATTTCCTCTTTGGAATTCTCTGTACCACCTGAATATCGTTGTTCGATGTGGACAAACATCACTTAGTGCAAGAGTCATTTCTTCGAAGCATGTTTAAACCACAAACCAAATTATAACGCAAAACTGCCCCTATCTCATTTCATGACCACGATGCCATCGCAAGCACTTTACACTCTCATCGCTAATAAATAACTGAGCCCATCGACATGGCGCGGTGGCTACTATGCACGTATGAACATGTCGCAACATGCAGCAACAAGCAGCTTCCTACGATTCATTGTTGTATCATGTTGCAAAACTTTCCTAGTACCTTTGTATAATAAGTTACCTACTTTACTAAAGCAAATACGCAACCTTAATACTTATTAATTATTTTGGGAATTAGAACCTTACAGTTTTGAAGAATTCTTAAATTTATAACTTATGTAGTATAAGTTTGAATTGTAATCTCTTGCATTTTGACATTTGCTCTTCGGTAACAAGATAAGCACATGTTGTAAGAATGCAATAAATAAATAAATAAAAGAACAAATGAATTTTTAGCTAAATATAAAAAGGATGAAATAATACAGGCCACTCAAAGCCACAGAATCATGTTATTGTATGCATCATATGGTTCATGGGAATATTTACGATGTAAATACATGTTCAGGCAAAGTGGATTAGAATTTTGCATTTAGCACAAGCATATATGACACTGCCACCATGCACAACTTCTTACACTATTGTCAAAACCAATTCATAAATCTGCAAAACTAGAATCAAAAATTCGAATTTAACACTGTAATTAGAATTACAAATTCGAATTTAACACAGTAACCAGCCTAACGCTCAACCTCAACACTTTTCACCTGCCACAATTTTTTTTCTAGTTTTTAGATTAAGACAACTAATACATCTTTAAAGTGAATATAAACAAATCATTTGTACAATAATAATTTGTTTATATTCACTATTATATTCAATCAAGTTATTCGTTATGTATTTTATCGCCGATGATATAAGTATTTAATAAAAAAACGTCATCACATTAAATTTGAATTATCTGCATCAGAAATGTTAAACTGTTCAACTTTGTACAATACTTCTCTAGGGAGCTAGTCTTAGCTCCATATTATTCAGTATTTATATATGTAAATTACCATCAGCCCTGAAATATTGCTCTTATCACCTATATGCTAATGATACACAGTTGTATATGTCTTTTGACCCATTGAGATTACAACGAGCTGAACTTTGTGTTAATGAAAATCTACTAAATTTGTATCAGTACAGTGAACAACACCAATTGCAGTTACGTCCTAACAAAACGCAACTTATAGCATTTGTTTCAAAAGTAAAACGAAATATTGTTCCATCAAACATCAATATTCTTATTGGAAATCAAAACTTTCTCCTACAAGAAGCGTTAAAAATTTAGGAATGTATGTGAACGATAATTTTCGCTTTCACGAGAAAACCACGTCCAAATCAATAATTTCATTGAAATCCATATCCATGCACAGACATCTATTTGCTATTGATGTTTAATTATTTCTATGCAATTCTTTAGTGTTGTCACACTTTAATTATGAATAGGCGGTGCATTCTCATTGTCTTACCAAAAATGATGTGTCAGATACATACAGATGGTGCAGAACTCGAGCATTAAATCAATTCAAAGTATCAGAGGCAGACATACAAGGGTAGTTTGACAAGTAGTGAGAATGGAAAAGAAAAACGAATTTTTTAAATACAAAATAATTTTTATTTTTCAATATCTTCTCCTAAAAGAGAAATACATTTATTCCAACGGCACCCATCTTGCCGAAAGCTTGGAAAGGCCCAACTCTTTCGTTAAAATGTGGTGTACGCGTTCTGTTGAAATGTTTACCATGTCTGCTATCTTTCTCACTTTGAGTCGTCGATCTTGCGTAATAATATTATGGATTTTTATAATCATTTCCATAGAAGTCACGATTTTGGGTGCTCCAGAGCGCGCTTCATCAACACAGCTTGTTCTACCACGTTTAAATTCATTTACCCATCTACTTATTGTGGCGGATGACGGAGCAGATTCACCTAATGTTTCCCGTAACTCATCTTTTATTTCGGTAGCTTTCATACCCTTAATTACGAAGTATTTAATCACCGCCCTATACTCTGCTTTTTCCATTTTAACAAAACGACGTGTTGCTACTTTTTCAATCAACTGTCAAAAACAAACTAATCAACTAATTTATCTAAATATCGGAATGTAAACATATGAAAAATGTATTGGTGTCGCCACAATGATCGTACAACAATTACATATAAGAACTGGTAAATTCAATGGACTACCAAGGCTTGTACGCTTTATGTCATTGCAATCACCTCTCCGGATGTATGAAATTGCTTTTTTTTCTTTCTTTTCTTAATTTTTTTGAATCTAGTCTAATTTAATTTAACAATTTGGGATATTTATTATTTATCTTCCCTCCTTTCTATTTTTTAAGTCTGAAAGGCTAAAAGTAGAACGCTAAATGCATAGACCTATGTATGTATATCGTGATTTAGTCTCTTTAGTAACGTATATTATATGCTATGTATTTTTATATGTTATTGTTTCTTTTTCCATCATTACCAATTAATACCTTATTATTATTATTATTATTATTATTACTATTATATTATTATATTTTAACGATAATTAACACCGATTCAAGGTTACACAGATAATCAACAAAATCAAATTCTAAACATTTAACTTATTCAAATAAAAGCAAGAATATTAAGTAGTTAAGTTATATATAAAGAATAAGTAATGCAGTATTACAAGGTTACTTCAAAATGATCAAAAGATCGTACAGATTAAAGTAATCATACTATGAAAAATACATAATTTTCGGATAATTTTATTTTAAGTATAGAATAAAATGTAATTTTAATAACACTGCACTTATCCAGAACAAACATCTTTTTTTTGTTTCTATGAAATATGAATTTTCAATTAACGCTATTTAAATTATTTCGTCAAATGTCTGTCTTAAAACGAAAACTAATATCGAGATCTTAAAATTTCCTGTAAGTGTTTCCGTAATGAAATCCAAAATCGAAGGAAAGACGACAAGTAGATAGACAAGGAGGTGCAAACTAATCGAGGCGAATGGAAGCAGAACATCAACTCAGCAGCTGCAGAGGCAACATCAGGCAGACAAGCTAAGTTACGCAAATATGTATGCTTTAGAGCCAGAACGAAGACGGGAAACGGCAGGAAAGACGAGAACTCATTCCCTTGTGCACCCAAATAGAAGTTTGCTGCTACGTCCCGGGCCTTATTCTATTCAAGTCAGCGCGCTTTGTCCCTGAAGTCTCCGTATCATTTTCGGTTGTATACTAAAGCACACAGGAAAGTTTAATACAACATGTACGGAAATTTGCCTTCTTGGCAGCCGTTCCATTAGAATATAGATTTACAGATTGTCTAAAATTAAGTGTACTGGGTTAATATCTTAATTGTTGATTTACTAAGTTTGCAAAAGTAAAATAAGTAAATGCAATTTTCTCACTCCTATCTTAATACTGAGTAAAATAAAAAAAGTGAATCTCATAAATAAACAATCAATGGGGTTCATCATCTCTTTGCTTCATATTCACAGTTTAGTCGAAGTATTTTGAACAGCAAGGAAATTAATATTTTCTTGGAGAACAATTGGATTTATAAATAAAATTATAAATAATAAAAACTACGTATATATAAATAAACAAAGGAGAAAGTTGTGGACGCAAACTAACTGAATATATATTACACGCTTCATCCAATGCATCAGTTACAGTTCATGAGAGAATGTAAAACTGTGGCGTATTCAATTGATCTATAAAATATAGTTTACAACTAAGTTACTGTTTCTGGAAATATCAATGTTCCACATGTACTCGAGAGCAACATTTATTTATTATATCTAAGATGAATTACGTGTATGGACAAATAACAAAACGTGTATAAATAGGTGTAAATATTCGTCAATCGACGAATGTCGATGTATACAGTTAGTGTCTATGAACATGAATACAGGCAACGCTACTAGAACTATACCTAGGCTGGGCCCATCTTTCCTTTGACAATGCATATAAGTTTGCTGGTTAAATATGCAATTATATGCGCTCCCTATTGCTCTTCTCATATACTTAGATTTTCGTAGTAACTCAGGTCTTGAAACTGCGGACGTTAGAATGTTACTTGAGTTGAAAATTTCAAATTTCTGAATTACATATATGATACGATGTATAAAGCGGTTAAAATTGGAATTTTTCAATTTAACATTGTAAAAGCGCATAATTATATGCAATTAATAGCCTACCATGGCTTTTTATTTAATAACTGCTTTCATAAGGTAATTTATGGCACAATAGAGCCTTATTTCGTATAACTCAATCTTGAATTATCTGCCTCTGCGATCTAATGGTTAAGGCACATTTCCAAAGAGAATGAGATCGTAGGTTCGAGTCTCCATGCGGAGAACAGAGATTTTTTTCAAAAATTTCTGCATTACAATGTCTAAAGCGTTTAAAAAATTATAATTTTCCAGTTTGAAATCGTAAATGCGCATAATTATATGCACTGCTTTAGTTGTTATTTGGCCTCTTTCAATCGTACAATTTATATAATCCGACGTTTCGGTAGTTTGTCTACTGTCATAATCAAGATAGCTCTGAGAAGGGTCGTTGATTGTCAACTCATTTTCTTCAATAATTTACTCGCAATGCAGTGTAGAATGTAAATAAACCAAGTTCGAACTTAGTTTATTTACGTGTCCCTTCAAACAGCCTAGTAATGACGTGTGTAGAATTATAAAGATTTGGAATTCCGAAATCAAGTTGATGCTCAAACTCTATACTACATTGCAAATAAAAAAAATTGAAGAGACACATTTGTCAAATAAATTAATGAAGGAAATGAATTTGGACTACGCTAATGAGGATATCTTTTAACATTTTACATCTTTTAAATGATGGACATATCCCAAATAACTCAAATGAAAAAATCTACTATATAGTAAAGCGAAATTCAGATATTGTCACTACATACATACGTATATATTATATTATTAGAACGAAATATGGCTCTATAGATCTGGGAATAATTCAACACACGCGACATGCATGTTTCGAAATAGAATTCCTGTAAACAGCAAATGCTTTTTAGTGATTTAGGAAGAGAAACAAGAATATTTCCAAGGTCCACAGTGTATGGTACCATCGAAATTTATTTATGATTTCGATTATTTTCGCGTACCGTTTTCGATGCCAAAAATTAATTTGGAAAAAGTTGATAGAACCTCGTTTTCTCTTCAGTGGGTTGGTTTCTAATCGTCGAAGTTTATAAAATTATCTAGAATGCTGAAAGGTAGTTACAGTAAACAACCACATTTAAGAGAGGTAACAGCATTCCTCGAAAAAAACATTAATACTGTAAATTCCTCTATACCTATATACTTCAAAGAAATTAATTGATAATGATCAACAATTGCAAATCAGTTACATACTTGGTAATTATCATCAACTCATAAATTACTATTTCATCACCAAAGAGGTAGCATTTTTGTTATCTATTAGCAATTAAACAATATAATGACCAAATAATCTGAATTATTCTTTGCTATGTAGTTATACTAACTCTGGCGCATTTCCTTATTTCGATTAATAAGAATATAATTGGTGCTTTTAAAAAAATTTTAACATGTCGTGGTCATCAAAATATTGCCTTTCGCTGAAAATTCAATTATTACAGATATTCCGATTTACCTGCTTTACCATAATTGTAACCAATATGCCGAAAATAGGCTGACTGTAGAAGGGGCGGGTTTTCCCTTACCTGAAACAAGAAACCAACAGTAAGTTCAATCTATTACTTAAATGTCCATAATAGTTACATATTATATGAGGAAGGACCAGTAATTAGTGAGCCTTACGAAAGAAGGCAGATCTAATAAAAAAAATATCATTTATTTTTCAATTTAGCAATCCTTCAAAACTTAACTGTCAAAATTTACATTCATTACGATCGTAATGACGCCTGCTTTTTGAACAGAAAGTGAACAATTGTTGTATTCTAAGTTGTAATATATTTACAGGGAACAATCAATTACAACTACAAAACTATGAAAATCTGAGTTTAGACGTGGCCGAAACTGTATATTTTATGAACAAACTGGTGAACGCCCAAACGACGTATTACTCCCGAGATTATTTAAAAAGTATATAATTGTGGGGCTGGATGACCGTTGAATAAAATTACAGGAGCTACACATTTCATATGATCAGAACGTAATTGAGTACGAAAAATTATGTAGCAGGTATATGGCGCATTTGTCGACTGCTGAAAACAAGCGCAAACGAGAACACATTTCATTCCCAATTCAACGAAATTAAGACATAATCAAAAAGACTTTTGGCACCTAATAAGAACAGATGCTAAAATCTGGATTCACAAACCATTATACACCCGAAAGAAGGCAATAATCGCCACAAGTGCTCCGAAGCAAGCAAGGAGCGTAGACTCTAACAACGCCAAGCGGTCCCTTAGTAAAGAACGATCGTAAACAATTTGCAATCAGCCTATTGAATAAGGGCGGAGAATTTATTAAGATGATAATGAGTCTACTATCAGGACATTGTAAGCTTAACAAATCAGAATAATATGTACTTGAAAGGAAAATACCTGTAGATTCTGTCAAGTAAGAACGTGGTTTCTGCAAATAAAAATGAATATACAAGAGCGAAAATCTGTATACCAAAACGCTCTCGAACCTGCTAGGCTTTATCGAAGAAAAGAGGGCCACAATAGATACTTGATTCAACCTGAAATTTCAATTTATCCAATTTTTGGCGAACATGACTGCCATGAGAAAGCGAGTCGTCGCGACAAGCGAGAACTTATGGAGCCCTATGATTCGCTTTTTAAGCACCGCTTTCAATTTGTCCAACAGAGAAGCATATCCTATTCACACTATGCAAAAGGTCTATGAAAATTATCTTCTTGATTTTCTAAAGACACATAGCTGTTACTTTATCCACTGTTGGAAATGTATTGGTTTTCTTTGCATGATGTGTTTACTGTCGAAATCAAAGTTTGAATTCAGTATCATAACGCTGAAGCAAAGTTTTATCAAATCTTAGTACAAAATCAGTTTAGTTCTTAATAACTTCAAATTATTACTTAAAGTTATTTTCTATTTTTGATCAAAATTCAAGACTCGCGGCAACCATGTTGCTAAGAACTTAGCATGCACAATTTTGCGTCTAGCATGTAATGTACACGTTCAGTTCATATGTTCATGATGACAGTTACTTCCCTTGCCTTATTTTGTTCAAAAAAATATCATTAATTTTATTGATCACTTCTAAAGTTGTTGCAGTTTGTTACGTATCAGCCAAAGTTTCAAATGTCTTTTAACGGTGCATTGCACGACTAATTGGAAATTTATGAATTTTAAGATTTTTCATTTAAACACTATTCATTTCCACTGATGGAACTTTTAAATCAAATGTCAGAAATTAATCATATTTCATCTGCTACCATAACAAAAGACGGTTAGAATGTGATTTAAAATTTTTCCGAAAGACTGTCCTAGTAGTTGAGCCTCACTTCGGGGATAGGTTTCCTATTAAAGAAAATATGTACTCTATTAAAGAAATTGTATCACATTCTCTATATAATGCGAAACACAAAGTATCCTAAGAGAAATGCCTTGTCATTTCTCAAAATTTATTTAAGAATTAAGCGTAGGCAACCGTCAATTCCAAGAGCATGACTGCAATTCAAAAGTCAAGAAGAAACTTCCAACAATTGCCAAAGATTCTTGGTAAGTTAGAATATTATATTTTAATTGAATATTAGAAGTAAATAAGCCAAATAAGTTCAATTAAGAACTATAAGCATATTTGTACAAATGAGTTTGACTAAAATCGAACATGTTTACAAATAGAAACTTACCTTTTCTTTGCTGTTTTTAATAACGATTTATAATGTATCCAAAATAAATTAATATATCTTTACAAAAGTCAAGATATAATTATTTTTTTAAAGAAAATTATTAGACCAATTAATGTCACTCTATAAATGCAATAGAGATAAATAAAATTCGCGGACCGACTTATGTATACTATGGGAAACCTATGTAATTTAGTGGCATCCTGCTAATGTCCAACGACGAGAAGTGATTAACATCTTGCAACAAGTTGTTAATAAATCAAGAGGATATCATCCTTTATTTCCCGTTTACTTACGGAGTTTGAATCGTCCCGTTGGACGAATAACTCGGCGCGTTTCCTGACTTTGTAAAGTCGACCTGTAATATTAATTATAAATTCAATGCCTATTAATAATATTGCAGATCTAGTTTATTACGCTATGTTCGGGTTTCAGATATCAAACAATGTGGGTGGTATGTTCTTATTATTTAACGAATTTAATATAAAAAATTAGTACTTAAGACCTACAAGCATTAAGCATTGTAAAATAGCATTTGTATTTGAAATATACACAGTGTCTCAAAGAATTTGTAAGGCTGTCTGTAGAATGAAACGGAAACAAGAAATTATCCCTCCCTCGGTTCAATTTAATAATGATTCGAATGCTTGTTCCGCTTCATTTTGCAGAAGTGTTTACCAAGTCGAAATGTCATCCAAAATAACACCTTTTTAACATTTTCAATTTGGAAACGATATTTTTTGCCAAAAATCTACGTGTGTCTGGTTGCATTTTTATACAACAAACACCAATTGTTTTCATTTCGATATCCTTTTTTGGCTAATGGTAAGTTTTTCGTTTCCGCACTTTATCGATTTCAGGATCATGTAGAAAACACAATGTCTAATCATCTGTAACAATCGATTTCAAGAAGTTGGGATCACTTTCAACGGTTGTAATGATGCTTCTGCAATGTGAACCTCTCATTGATTTTTTTTCGTTTGTTAAAGACAAATTTAGCATACTTTTGTTTTTCCCTAATTTTCAAGCAAGATCGTTCGAATCGTTTCTTTGTTGATGTTTAATAATTATTAATAACGCACAGCTATCTTACGTGTCCTAGATTAACTTGATCTTCCGGCATCTTACAGCTATCTCACGTGTCCTAGATTAACTTGATTCCGTAGTTTCTTCTAGCGTATCTCCTCTGTACACAAAGCGTTTGTGCCACATGGAAACATTTCATCTATTTAAACAAAACTCAGCGTAAACTTGTTCCATCACTTCGTACGTTACCGAAATGGTTTTACATTTTAAATCAAATGTCAGAAATTAATCATAATTCATCTGTTGCCATAACAAAAGACGATAATTAGAATACGATTCAAATTTTTTCGGAAATATTGTGCCAGTAGTCGAGTCTCGCGTCAGGGATAGGATTCCTATTAAAGAAAATAAGTACTCTATTGAAAAATTCACATTGTCACATTGTCTGCACAAGTATCTTGACTGAAACGCTTTATCGATTCCCAAAACTCACTTAAGAATATAGCTTAGACAACCGTGAACACCAAGAGCATGACTACAATTCAGAAATCAAGAAGAAACTGCCAACAAATGCCAAAGATTATAAACATGCAAATGAGATTGATTAGAATCGAACATGTTTATAAATAAACAAAGCCTTAAGTAATAATGAATTAGAAATATATATAATATAACAATAAAATTGTATTATTTTAAATTTAATTACAGCTCTTTGCACTTAGTAAATCAACATGAAAAAATTTTGCTTCTCTAATGAATGGCCGTTTCGTTTGAGTTACTGTAACAAATGTGCTAAACTTTTGGCAGTACGTTAGTTGGCAGACAAGGTTCCGTATACGCAATTAAATTGGTAGTACCACTGTTGGCTGAAATCTGGAACAAGTAACGTTACACAGAATAAACCGCGAAGCATTCTACTCAAGTCCACACAAACACTGGCTTTATGTGATTAGATTTTCAATCTTATACTTTACTGCGGGCACATATTCGAGATTGTGTTTAATTTCTACGGAGGATGATAACTTAGTTGACGAAATATGTATCCAGAATATAAATATTAATTTGGTAAGGATTCTTTTATCTTTTTTATTAGTAACAAATTTTACTTTTTGATTTACATAAGTTTTAAAACCTAATCAATGTGAAGGTAGAATTTTCCATATGCTAAACAAAGATGAGGCTTACCATATCTTATTGACATAGATTCGCCCAAAAAAGTAGATTATACACAAAAAAAATTGGAATTGGAATTCCGCCCCGATGTAACTATAATGGTACGCGTAATTTTTTGAAGAATATTTTGAGTGTTTTGTTTTTATTTTTGTTTTTAAATGTAAATATTTTATATTAATACTCGGAAGGGAAGTCTTAGTTAATTTAAATTCATTGTGGTATTATATTTATATTAATTTAGTTTAAGTATATTTATTTGTATTTTCTTTAATGTATTTCCAGAAAGGTTTTTGCATTGTATTGTTGAAATGTATTTTTATTCGCTTTTGTTATATTACAGGTTTTGGCATTTTTACGAGGGTGGTCCCATAAGTAATCGGCTGGCCCTAGAGATGGCGGTAGCTGTTTGAAAAATATATCTGTATTAGAAAGTACACAATCTGTAAAGCATATGTTTCAAGTTTGAAGACGCCACGTTGTTTAGTATTTGTTTGGCAGCCATCAATAGTGAACGTATTCAGTGAATTTGTAAGAATGGAGAAAATTGGTCATCGTTACGTGGTACAATACTTTTATTTGAAAGGCCTCAACCCAACCGATATAAAAGCTGAACTGGATTCTACTCCGGGTGAGTCTGCTCCTTTGTTTACAACAGCGAAATATTGGGTAGCTGAGTTTAAACGAGGTCGTACGAGTTGCCAAGACGAGCATCGCAGTGGTCGACTAAATGAGGTGACGACTCCAGAAATGGTGAAGAATATCCATGAAGCGGTATTGGATGATCGTCGACCGAAAATGCGCGAGCTAGCATCGCATATTATATGAAAATTTTGACATGAGAAAGCTGTGTGCAAGATAGGTGCCGCGTTTGCTCAAACTCGAGCAAAAACAGTGTCGTGAAGATGTTTCAATTGAGTGTTTAGCGAAATTTCACAGCAACAAAGAACTTATGCGCCATTTCATAACCATGGATGAAATATGGATCCATCACTTCACACCCGAGACAAAAGAACAGTCAAAATAATGAACTCGAAAGGGAGACCAGCTCCAAAGAAGGCGAAGACCGTTTCATCTGTAGGCAAGGTTTTTTTGGGATGCGCGTGGAATAATTTTCATTGACGATCTTGAAAAAGGAAGAACTATCAACAGCGAGTTTTATTCGAACTTATTGCAACATTTGAGTGAAGAAATTAAGCAAAAATGGCCGCATTTGGCTAAGGGGAAAGTATTGTTTCATCAAGACAGCTCAAAAATCCGTTATTGCAATGGCCAAAATTAATGAACTAAAGTGTGAATTGCTACCTCATGCACCCTATTCGCCAGATTTAGCCCCTCGGATTATTTTCTGTTCCCAAACTTGAAAAAACGGCTCAGTGGTCAAAGATTTTCCAACGATGAAGAAATGATGGCTATTTTGAGGAGCAAGACAGTTCTGATTATAGAAAGGGTATCGAGCTTATTGAATATCGCTGGGAAAAGTATATAGAGCTGCAAGGAGATTATGTTGAAATATATATATATATTTATTTCCAAAATTTTTGTGTTTCCTTTGTTGAGTAGGGTACTTCTGGGACCACCCTCGTATATTGGATGCCTAATAATAAGAGAGTGTAATAATTGTTAATCCTTTAATATAATTCGTAAATTCTTTTAGGTACACTTATTGTATATGTTAGGTATATTATCTCAGAAGCATGTTTGTATTTTCCATAATGTATTCCCAGAAAGATTTTATTGACACAAAGGATAAGAATGCATTGTTTTGTCGGAATGCATTTTGCGTTTCCGTTATATTAAAGGTTTTCCTATTTCTATATATGGTCGGTTTTTAATTTATAATATCCTGTTCTTATATACTTATAGATCTTCTATGTTTAGTTATTGAATCTATTATGTATATTGTCTGAGCTTATGATACGAGGGTAGTTTGACAAGTAGTGAGAATGGAAAAGAAAAACGAATTTTTTAAACACAAAATAATTTTTATTTTTCGATATATTCTCCTAAAAGAGCAATACATTTATTCCAACGGTGCTCCAATGCCCTTATGCCATCTCTAAAATGCGATTCCGAAAGACTTGCAAAATACTCATTTACGAAGATGATAAGCTCGTCGTTAGACGAAAATTTCTTTCCACCTAGTGCCGTTTTCAATTTTGGAAAAAGGTGGAAGTCGGAAGGCACTAGATCCGACGAATAAGGCGCATGCGGTACTAATTGGAAATGCAACTCGTAGATTTTGGACATTGCAACTATGCTGGTGAAACAGAATCTTTTTCTTTGCCATTCCTGGCCGTTTAGCACGAATCTCAACATTCAATTTTTGTAGAAGTTCTGCATAATATTGTCCGTTTATTTTGGCACTTTTCTGAAGGTAATCAATGAGCAAAATGCCCTTTGAATCCCAAAAAATTGATGCCATCACCTTGTTTGCTGATAAAGAGGTTTTCGTTTTCTTTGGAGGTGCAGAACCACGTTCTAACCATTGTTTCGACTGTTGTTTAGTTTCGGGTGTACTGTAATGTAACCATGTTTCATCGCAAGCAACAAATCGCCTACAAAAATCAACCGGATTCCGCTTGTAAAGGTCCAAACACTCATTGGAAATGCGCAAACGAGTGAACTCGTACGCAATCGCGGCACCCATGTTGACGAAAGCTTGGAAAGGCCAAATTCTTTCGTTATAATGTGGTGTACGCGTTGTGTTGAAATGTTTACCATGCATGCTATCTCTCTCACTTTGAGTCGTCGATCTTGCGTAATAATATTATGGATTTTTATAATCATTTCCTTAGAAGCCACGATTTTGGGTGCTCTAGAGCGCGCTTCATCAACACAGCTTTTTCTACCACGTTTAAATTCATTTACCCATCTACTTATTGTGGCGGATGATGGAGCAGATTCACCTAATGTTTCCCGTAACTCATCTTTTGTTTCGGTAGCTTTAATACCCTTAATTACGAAGTATTTAATCACCGCACGATACTCTGCTTTTTTCATTTTAACAAAACGACGTGTTACTTCTTTTTCAATGAGCTGTCAAAGATAAACTAATCAACCGATCTATCTAAATATCGGAATGTAAACATATAAATAGGTAACCTAAATTACAGTGCATTTGTTTTACCAATTAGAGCGCCACCTATGTGTCATTCTCACTACTTGTCAAAATATCCTCGTATGCACTTCGGAGTAATAACATATGTTACATATAATAAGGTAATCCCTTTGTGTTTAAAGTAAGTGACTAAAGTTTATATACGTAGGAGGAGAATTATTATTTGTAGAGAGAGGAACTTCAGAGCTCAGAGGAGGCAGATAAGCCTAGAAGCTCAGAGACAACATACATATATGCCCAAGAGCTGAAGAAAAGGAAGACAAAGTTAGAACCGTATACCAAGCCATTCTGTCCATAGTGTGTGTGTGTCATCAAATACAAGGTGTATCAGTCAATTTTTTACAGAGAAATATTAGTTCGAGTATTGTGAATATTATATATATATATAATATATATATATATATATATATATATATATATATATATATATATATCGGTCCCTACATGCGGAGATCGATAGGCATCTTTTAATATTACTCGAGAGAAAATAAATATTCTGTGCACGATTGAACGCAATTAGGTAAAAGAAATTTCGAAACAAAAACTTGCTTTCAAACAAGATAAGTGCTTATACAAATAAATAGACAATAGAAGGTAAAAACTGTATTTGAATTATTTTATATTATTATTTATAAGATCTCCTAAAGCGATTCTGATTATCATCGAACGTGTAAATATTCTTAAAGATTTTTCGGCTATACAAATTAAAGTGGCGTTTATATGTGTGCATCCTCTTCATAATCTGAATCGCTCTGAGAATTGTTATTTGTAGAGAGAGTAGTATCTTTATGCTTAATGATAAGGTCACATGTTTAATTCTGTTTGCTAGTCAGTCCATCCGAAACAAAACAAATTGTGACGCTCAACAAAATATAAAGATATTTAAATACAGAAAAAAATTCGGCAAAAAGTGGCTCAAAAGTAGACTAAATAAAACAAGGATTACTAACATAACTTCCTTTAACATTTACATCGCGGCTACTTGATCGTGAAACCTCCATTTGGAAGTGAAATTTTTAACTCCCAAACGAATGAAACATGTAGTTAATTTTCTTCGTAAATGAAGTTGCACTCTATATATTCGTTCTATTTTAAGGTATGTAAACTCACATAAACACTCTTTTTTCACAATACGTACAGCCACAGCTCGCGTTTAAGCACATGTCTACCAACAATTTGATTTGGAAAGTTCGACTGCAATAACCGAACGGGTATAGAATGGATTCCTTGTCCGAAAGTAGAAGTATTTCTAGTGCTAATATTTTAATTAAACTAATAGCAAACAAAATTAATTTTCTATCTCTGCTAACCAAAGTACATTTTACTCACATTCCAAAAAAAAATATTTTATAATAGTTTATGGCTTGGTATTTCATATTTTCTTGAAGCGTACAGCCTGTGCCAAAATAAATATTTGCAGTTACGCTTGCTTTATTCTTAATGACGTATAAGTAATTTATAATAAAATTTACCTTTTACATTTCCTATACTAAAGTTTCTAAATAAATACTACAAATATTCATCAATGGAAAACAATGTATATATATATGTGTGTGTGTGTGTGTGTGTGTGTGTGTGTGTGTGTGTGTGTGTGTGTGTGTGTGTGTGTGTGTGTGTGTGTGTGTGCTAAAAGAATTATTATATTTTTAAAAAATACTAATTGTATCTATAAAAATTTGTATTTATTGAAATTTAAAAAGTGTAATTATAATATAAAATGACATTATTTAATTTTTTAACATAATTTCGAAATGGCATGAAATTTTGTAGGTTAGTTTACTATACTCTACAGGAAATTTAATTATAATTAAAAATGACAAAATTTATAAATTCGTATATGATGCACAATATTAAGCGTTTATAATTATTGTACAAATACAAATAAATGTAAAATAATTCCCGTTTGTAATTAAAATTTCGTATATTTGCAAAAAATTCAATCTTAAAAATTCAATCTGTATGTAGTGAATTACATACATTTCAGTAGAGGCATATTTCTTTCCAAGCTACCGATGTAAATCAACACAAGTTACACTTGTAGTAACTATATTACAATAGTCCAACCAACAAAACAGTGAACTTAAAAATCATAGCAATTTAGGTCAGTCCTGACGAGTAAACAATAAAACGAGACCCGTGGGCATAGTCCCTGGCATCGGAAAACGTGATAGTTTGTCGTCGGCTAAGTTTCAACGTGGTCCCGCGAGATAGCGAAGGAGGAAAAGTGTACATTAAAAAGAGAAGAAAAACGAAAAAAGAAGCGGTCTTTCGGGTTCAATTGCCGCGTGCACTTGGGTGTTGGCCCGGCTCGACTTAGTCCGCCTGGCTCTGATATAGCCTCCGGTTAGCTGTGTGCTATGCGGAGATAGGGGCAGAGCCGGATTAATAATAACCTGAGGAGTTAAAAATTAAATACATTATTGTCGTCTTTGAAATTTTTTAAAAATTAAAATAAACATATGATTTGTGTACATATGCTTGGATATCGAATTGCCATGATTAGAAACTATTTAATTTTAGTATGAATTTAAAGTAGCCACTGTAACAATCTTAGCAAGGTTGGACACGTAAATAGCAAGAAAATAGCCACGAAATCTCTACACGAACATTTATTTTGTTCAACAAGTATTTCAATTATTTCATTTACATCTACATATTTTATATTCACTAACAAAATATTGAAAAACAATATATACGCCGCACATACTTGTTTTTGAAATTATTTAGCTTAATTTAATAACAACACAAAACAGTTTAAATATGTAATTGCATTCGGTTGCTGCTTATTAAAAAAGAAAAAATTGGTATAAAATAACCGCAAAGTCAATTCTTTTAATTCGGTGTTTCAAATTAAAAGACGTATGTATACATATAACTAATTGAAGTATGTTTATCAGCTAGCCTTAAATGCTTTTAACTACAAAATACCACTTTAAAATTTCCTAATTTCTACATTTATTTACAAATTATTTTTCATCGTTGATGGTCAATATGCCTGAAGCGTTTCTCTTTGGTAATTGCTAGAAATGATAAACAAGTTCTGTTACTCCAATTTTTTGATTACACCTTCTTGTTGCATACTTTAATCATTATTGTTTCGAAAAGTACATTTTTCAAAAATATATCTTTGCAGAAAAAGGATTCAAAGTTTGCAACAAGAATGAGGATTAATTATAAAAGACTTCTGTAAATCTTAAAATGTTCTGGAGATGACATTCTGATAGTTTAATCCGGTCCTGAGCATACGAGCGAACAAGCGGAGGAACGAACGTGTACACATGACTTCTTTATCAACACAGCTGGCACTTGCCCACGCCTGTCGAATAAAAGAAGCATCGCTAGAGCCGTCGCCGCCACCGCGCTCAATGTTTGCTCGTCCGTAGCCCCTCGAGGCGGCCCACTTTGATGATGCGCTTCTTTTCAACGGCGAGGAGCATTAAAATGAAAAAGTGTCGACGACGTTCTTCCCGACTCGACTATCTCTGTCTTTCCCGCGTTTCCTTTCTTTCTTTTTTTTTAGTTCCACCGGTGCTCACACAAATAGAATAGCAGCGCTCGGATTTATTGTGGTCTAACCGCGCGCGGTGGTCGGGAGTTTCTCTTTTCCGTTCTGTTTTTTGTCATCGTTCTTTTATTCTTTTGTTTTTCCGTACGACGTGCTCTCGTCGGTTGAAATGAAAAAAGAAGTAAATAAATGATATTAACTTTAGTAGTATTTAGTGACTTCTCTGAAGTTGAACTTACATAGAGGCACGTCAATCGATTATTACGTTCTTAAAATGAAATTACGTTTTATGAAGTCATATGTTTATCTATAACATGCAGTTGTCTTGCATTTTCACTTCTGAAATTATTTTGTATTATACTTACACACCAGATTAGTTTCCATTAAATTTCGCAATTACTACTAGTCAAAATTGAATTAGTACATAATGTATATAATGCTTTGTTACTTTCGAGAGTAAAAAAATTGCTCAAGCTATTAAGTACATTCTACTTCTATAAAAAATGACTTGAAATTTTAAAAGTAATTCTAGTTTAATTTGTTCACAAACAATTAATTTGATAATCTTCTAATTTCAAGTATGTAAACTTAGAATATTTACAATTTACGTACTGCATTGTAATTCAAATAGTTTATTTTTATGCTATCCTGGCAAAGAGTACACTCACGCTTTTGAAGTTGCATATGTTAAGATATATTATTTAAAAATAAATCGTCCGGCCTTACCTTTTTACTGTACGCATATGAACGAAATTCACATTTTTAAAAATTTTTTTCTCTTCTAAATATTTTCTATAAAATCTCAAATATAAAAAATGTTATTTATATTAACATAAAGAATTCAAGAGATATTTCAATTAAAATAGACAAAAAATATTTACTGTTGATAATACTTTTCCCACCTTCATTTGACTAGTTGAATATTCCAAAAATGAATATGTAAATTATTGACTCTTATTTCCTCCTACAACGAATAAGAACAGATACAGTAAAATACGTTCTAAAATCAGTTTTGCCAAAAACGGATTGAAAACAATTTTTATAATGTGAAATAAAATGAAACTATATGCATACGCAATTAAAAAATCAAAACAAACTGATGAATAAGAAAAAGAATCAAATTGAAAATGTTAAAGTATATTTAGTCAACAACAAATTAGTTTATTTAAGTAAAATCGTTAAAACTGTTGAAACAAAAAATTGCAGATATGAATGAAAAAATAAATAAATAAGTAATTGTTTAATTTTGTTATAAAATTCTATTTTTGCCTTACTTTTTTACACTTTCATAAGAGAATTGTATTTATTCTAAAGAGAGTAGTTAGTTATTGAATGAAGAATTAAGTATATACTTGCAAAATTACAAAATTTTGATCAAAAGTTATTAGAATGGAGATTGAATATACATATATTGCAAATGTATATAGAAAAACAAACCATATATGTAATAATAAAGGGGTTTCCAATAGGGACTTGACAACTTTTAATTCAATTTGTGAACGCACCCTTTCACTAATCATCGAACTGTCACTGTCAATTTATTCAGTAAACTTAACATTTTCATCATGGTAAAGTACACGAACGAACAACGTCTGCAAATTATAAAAATTTACTATAGAAATTCGGAGTCGACGACCGCTACTTTAAGAGCGTTAACTCCGATTTTCGGTCGTAATTCTCGCCCTAGTAGACAGGCAGTAACAAGTTTAGTGCAAAAATTTGAGTCTACATATTCGTTGTGTGATGTTGCCGTGCCAGTGAGACAACGGGTTGGTCGAAGTGTCGAAAATAGCGCTGCCGTTGAAACGTTCGTAGCAAATGATCCAAATCAATCAATTCCACGGCGTTCTCAAGAGTTGGGCATCGCCCAGACCACTTCATGGCGAATTTTGCGTAAAGATCTTGGTTTACACCCATACAAGATCAAGCTGACTCAAGAATTGAAGCCGATGGACCATTTGAAGCGACGTACGTTCTCCGATTGGGCTCTGGAAAAGATGCGCCAAGATGATCAATTTCATCGCAAAATCATTTTCAGTGACGAAGCTCATTTTTGGTTCAATGGGTTCGTCAATAAGCAAAATATGCGTTACTGGTCGGGTGAAAATCCACATGTGCTTCATGAAACACCACTTCATCCACAAAAAATAACTGGTGCGGTTTGCATGCCGGCGACGTCATAGGGCCATATTTTTTCGTCGACGATAATGATCGTCACGTTACTGTGAATAGTAATCGTTATCGCGCCATGATTACCGATTATTTTTGGCCCGAATTGGAAGATATGGACAACATGTGGTTTCAGCAGGACGGTGCCACAAGCCACACAGTACACGTTACAATCGATTTATTGAAGAGTAAGTTTGATGAGCGTGTTATCTCAAGAAATGGACCAGTCGATTGGCCGCCTCGTTCGTGCGATTTAACGCCTCTAGACTTTTTTCTTTGGGGCTACGTCAAGTCATTGATCTATGCCAACAAGCCGACAACGTTGGAAGAGCTCAGAGCCAACATTGAACGCGAAATAGCAGCCGTTTCGACCGAATTGTGTGGCCGAGTCATCGAAAATTGGGTCCAACGAATCGACAGCTGCAAACGTGCCCGCGGTGACCATATGAACGAAGTCGAGTTCCATTCATAAATGTTTTGATTGTACTTCAACCCGATAATAAAGTTTTTGAAATATCTCAAATGGTCTGCATTTTATTTTGAAAAAAAGTTGTCCAGTCCTTATTGGAAAACCCCTTACATACAATAATTCTCACAATAGTTCTCTGTAAAAAAAACACGTATCATAGACTATTATTTCGTTTCTTGAATTTAAAACAGTTTGCCTTTTAATAGTTTGATAAAAGCAGAAAGACCCATATACCTTTTTTGATATATAGGAGATGTAAAACCTATTCTAAATCTTTAGAGTTTGTGCGGCAAATGTAAGTCTTTCTAAGCAACTAAGTAATTTGTAAAAGGAATTTCAGGATTTTAATGGGTTGTATTTTCTAAACTAGTGCATTGAGTGATGTAAATTATGCCTGTATTAAAGTTCATATCAAGGTGATCATCTTCGGCGTCACGAATAACATGTAGACGGTATCTGATTTCTCCACAGTTCTTGTGGTTTGGGATCAGGAGACCTTAGCGGCTAGAACTGAGTGTCAGATCTTCATGCACTATGCTGCGCGGCGTCGGAATACTCTAGCGGAAGTATTTGAAACTTTACATACTACATATTTTTCAAATGTAATTGACGGAATTTAAATAATAATAGGTATAATGCCGGAAGTATAGCCAATTGATATTGTGTCCATTTTTTCAATCATCCTGTATTTACATAGTGTGAAATAAATACCGAGTACTTTTCAATAAAACACTACATATTGGTTTAATCAATAGTCGATTTGGCACATTTCGAAGCTCGTTGTCTACTTCGCATACCAAATTCATAAACCCATAACACGTTATAATGAGTTTCGCGAAGATGTAGCGTCCGAATTGGTTTAGTTAAACATATCTTTCGTAATCTTCCTGCATTTTGAAGAAAATTCGCCTCCTTCAGACGCATCTAGTAATAAAACGTATCAACTATAATGTCACGAACTGGATTATAGAACATATATATATAATAAGCTTAAATTGCTATTTCTGCTCAATAATTCTTCAATATTATCAATGTTTTCATAAATTGAAGACTTTGAATGTCGGCGGAAAAGGGATCAAGTCTTCAATCACATCTCAGCCTGCTTGAACCCTTTGTAGCACATGTGACCGTGTTTTGCATTAAGATGACGGCCGTAGGTTCTTTCCAATAACTCGCTTCAAAAAAATTTACTGACGATAGAAAATTTGAAGCACGTTGCTATTTTTATTCATTTAAAAAATCCTAGAGAACTAACAAAGCCAACAGTTAAAAATAAACTGGTTGACAAGTAGTGCCAAATTTCTACGTGATAATTAGGTACACTGATGCCAATTTACAACAAAAAATTGTATATGAGTGTATGTATGTTAAGTGAACAATTCCCGATATTTATTTGACAAAATATAAATAGTTCATGGACATGTTATGTATATAGACAAAGAAGACGACTATAATTCACTATTCAATAATTTTATTTTATCATAATTATTTAAAAAACAAAAGCCATGATTTTATGTATTTATAGCCTATAGGTAGAAGCTTTTTAAAATCTTGCTCAGTAAAGTTTATTCGTTTAACAACGAGTATACCTTTATACATGTAAAATATGTATTCCATATAATAACTAGCAACATCTTGTTAAATTAATATTCAGAGTTGATCAGTAAGCAAAATTTTACTTTTAACCGTTTTGTAAAATTTCATCTGGTGCAATTTGTCACTCAGAAATATTTTGTTACTGAGAAGACGAATAAAAACGTTTTCAATTTATTAAGGTATTCGAAATCAAAAATCTTTTCTGACCATATTCCCATTTTAACCAGTATAAGAAGGTAAATATACATATTTCTTCTTCGTCGATGAAATCCACAAGATTTCTTGAAATAATAATACAACCAATCATATTAATATTATNTGATTAAATGTATAAAAATAGAAATATTTAAATATACAATATACATATATGGTATGACAACTTAAAAATATATTATAACATTAACAGAACTACAATAAGGTAGTATATGTAGGTAGTATGTTACTATAATATATACAACGGGTACTAGGAAAGTTTTGCAATATGACGCAACAATGAATCGTAGAGTGTAAAGTGCTTGCGATGGCATCGTGGTCATGAAATGAGATAAGGGCACTTTTGCGTTATAATTTCGTGCGTGGTTTAAACATAGACCAGTGGTTCGAAGAAATAACTCTGGCACTAGGTGATGTTTGTCCACATCGCACAACGATATTCAGGTGGTATAGAGAATTCCGAAGGTGAAATTTAATTGTGGAGGATGCTGAGAGGCCGGGAAGGCCACGAACATCAGTTACGGAGGAAAACGTTACTGTGAAGAAAATACTTGGCGAGGACAGTGCCTGTCTAAAATAATTGGATCTATGAAGAACCTGCGGCCAAAGTCAAGAATGGACACCTGATTCCCCCATCACGATAATGCTCCAGCTCACCGCGCCAAAGCCTGCACCGAATATTTGACCACGGCAGGATTGAAACTTCTCGAGCACCCTCCCTACAGTCCAGATCTTGCTCCCTGCGACTTTGCACTATTCCCGCATGTGAAAATGAAACTAAAAGTGAGGTGGTTTTGTAGTGATGAGGACCTTCTGCGGGCTTGGGACAACGAGTGTGCTTTACTACCCAGTGAAACTTGGCAGAACTGGTTTAAATATTGGTTTCGGAGGATGGAGAGGTGTATTGAGTGTAGAGGAAATTACTTTGAAAAAACTAAATAAACGAAGCTGTATTGCAAAACTTTCCTAGTACCCTTTGTACCATATCAGACAGCAAGTTTCTTAAAACCTGCAGTTGCATGCTATTTGTAGGGTTGACTAGTTTGCTTCTTATTGGACGAATATCACAATAATTGTCTTTAACTTAATTTTGGGTAGTTTTCGTTTAATATGCAAAAGCAGAATTGAAAACCTTAACAATTACTACCCTGTAATACATATTATCTTATTTTATTATCAAGTACCTGGTCGCAATATAAATTCGAGTTCGGCATATACAAACTATAATTTAATGAAATCAGTTGATTAGTGAAATTCGCTGATGTGCTGTCATTGATTAATATATAACCGTATTATTTACCTTTGAAAATAATTTGATTTCCCACTACCAAAAAACGTATATTACAACGAATAGTTTTAATAATTGTTTCGGTACGTCTTACTTTACTGTTAAAACTAGAAATTAGTTGTTAGTAAAGCAAAAAGTAAGTCGATAACGAACTTAGGACATATTTCTCTTGATTCGACAGAATACGACGCTGTTATCGGCGTCGAGTCCACCGACTCTTACCGTCGTAAACCCCCTACCACACCCACCACTACCATTTCCACTACCTACTCGAACAACCCCTGTCCTTTAACCCTCTGTTCTCTTTGCCGCACCCCAGAACAACGACCATCGCGTGGTCCCACGTTGATGAGTTCCGGACGTGTGACTTCAATACGGTCGTGCGCAGGGAGGCAAGCTTATTAACGAGCGAAAACGTTCCGGATTCGAACGGGCTGGAATACTTCACCCACAGAAAAGAAATTTTAGTTTGGCACTGCATATTTAGTAGTGCTATTGAATAGAACATCTGGCATCGAAAAGCTTCGTAACCACATTCATGCACTTGTGAATATTGAAGTGATAATTTCTTGCGATAACAGACTGATAACGATATACTAATTTTAGTGATGCAATTATTGTTTACACGTATTGCAACCATATACGTACATATACGTATGCGATAGGTGTATGTACGTGGAATTTTACACTAAACTAAAATTACTTAATTTAATTATTTCTTTCTTCGCAAGTACACATGCAAAAGTAATACGTATGATAACTAGCTATTGATACAGTTAATAAAAATAATAATAATTTGTAGTTTTATCAAATGTTCACCTAAAAATAGTTATATTCAAGATCAATAAAGAACTATTTTGTACATTTTAAAACATATGGGGGCAACAACCGGCCCGCCGTAAGATTTGATCCAGCCCGCGAGACATTCGTCGTATTATTTCATGTCTGATATCTATCGCTAAAAATTATGAACACTACGTTAAAACACAACTTTAAAATGCACTACTTTTAAACGCAGCTCGTCTATGTATTTGCACATTAAAGTTTGGCGCACAACATGTCAAAGGTTGCCCATACCTGTTTTAAAACAATATCAGCTGTTAGAACAAACACTAAATCAGAACATTAGAAACCGTTGAAGTATAATAATTAACAAAATATGCACCGAAACGCGTATAATGATTTGTTCCTGGTACAATAACATGTTAATTAAAATATCTTATAACTGAAAATATTTCTTAAAAAGCCCCAGAAACATGATAGAGATATTGCCTATTTACTATTAACAGATAGCTGCAGTGAAAAATTAAGTCAACGTGAATTCCTTAGTACATATTGCCAGGAATTGCACTATAACACGTACAGAATTATAATTCAAATATTTAATTATATTATACTTCTCACATGCATGTACTGACTGAAGCTCCTACAGGTTTTCCTTAAAACTTATAGTTCTCAGATACGCTCTTTGCGAACAAGGTCTGGCATCCAAAAAATTTGATATCTTGCAAATAAATAAAACAACAAATTTAAAATAAATCTCTTAATTTATTCATAGATATTTTTTCTACGTTTATGAAACGTAGAAATAGAATCTCTCTCCTTTATCTTGAGTTTAATTGCTTATTACAATGAATAAATACGTTCTCTATACACCAGATAAATTAACAAAAATTTTCAATCGACATCAAACTTTTGAAGAATAATCACTAAGCTCGATTACGTTGACTCTTTCACTTGACTCTCGCAAAATAAAATACATGTAACTATCTATTATACGATTAGATATCATTCACCCACCAAATTCACACCAATAATTATTTCTACTTTGAAATAAATCTATATTTCTTTTATTGTAAACTCTGGTTGGATTCTTATGACAAACCTTATAAAAAAAATTAATATACCTTGGAAACACAAGCGTTGGGGACATCATGTCACCCACCGTAGTTTAATACGCATCACCCTGAATAACACGTATTCAAAAATTAATTCTTAAACTTTTATTTAGAAACAAGGAAAAATTCAAAAATTTATAATTTAAAAAAAATAAATTCTAAAACTAACTTAGATTCAATCAGCCTCAAAATACACTGATTATATTAATAAATACCTTTCTGTTTTTAAACAGTTCAAATCATGTATCACATAAAATAAAATATTGGGATATTTTATCGACATGACTAATTTAAATGCAAAGTCTATATGAATCGAACACGTCTGATTTCTTCAAATGCACAGCAAAGTCTCCTTTCCATTTTTCTTCGTATTATCTCGACTTGTCCAAACATTGGTATACTCACTAATGCGCCTTCTCAGTTATTCTCACGGCCCACATTAGAACTATCAGTAGTTTGTAATTAGTAATTAATTTAACGTTATTGCTGAAAATAATAATATCGTAGTGAATGTAGACAGCTTGATATTTATTTGATGAGGAAGTCACAATTCCAAGGAAAAATTTAGAAGTATCTCTATATCAACCTTATTGCTTGAAGAATCTAATAACGAAGCCATTTTTGATGTAGAACCCTTAAGAAAAGTATTTATTCACATATGCTTAACTTTTCAAGATCATGTTGTAAATATCATACATATGCACATTGCATTTTCTCATTTGTGATAGATGTAGTTTAGTGACGAGCCGTCGAGAAGTGAGATAAAATTAAATAAAATAGAATATTAAATTTTTTTAACGAATTCGAACCAACATTGCTCGAGATACATTATGCCATTTTTGTAAAGATCCTCAACTTACTGCGCCATTGCTATAATAAGTTCTTCATTCAATCGAAACTTCTTGCAGCAAGGAGTACTTTTGAGTTCGATCATACAGAACTCACTCGAAGTTAGGTCTGACGAATAAGGTCAGTAATGCACCACCTGAAATCTCAATTGTTAAACTTTTCGCCAAACTATTGGCTGACGTGAAAAAGTGTGATGTCGTGAATTACGTCATTTTTATGGGGCAAAGCAACAATCACTGTTGTTTTCAGAAATTCAATTTGTTCAGTACATCGACATGATATGGTCAGTTAACGATTTGACCCTTGGATTCCAAAAAATATTATAGCTATTAGCTTACACGCCCATGGAAATGTTCTTCTTTAGCGGGGGCGGGCTATCATGGTCACAACGTTGAAATTACACATGTGATTCAGAAATGTATTAGCGATTTCCTCTACTATAACAAATCTTCGCAAATATCAGCTTAGTCCTCGTTAAAGAACTTCAAATTATCACTTAATGATTGGCATTTTGCTGATAACTAGGATATGCCTAATTCTACATCTAAAATGTGATGGACGCCTTCAGTTGATATACTTACAATTTCCTCGTTCTAAATTTTTCAGTTGTTCAAACCTGTCATTAATTTCATTAATTATTTTCGGAGTTGCTCCGGATTTTGATAGTTCTAGGTGCACATCACCTTTAATGCTCATATCACAACGTTTATTCAAAACTTGTCACAAATTGTGATTTTTGCCATTGTCACTCAAAGTTTGTTACGAATCAGCCAAAATTTTGAATATCTTTAGTCCCTTAAAAAGTAAACATTGGGTTTCATTACGAATTGGAGATTTATACATTTTAGTATTTTCTATTTAGATATTTTATTCGTACTGCTGTAACTTTCATATCAAATGTCAGAAATGAAACGAATTTCACCTCTCGCTTCTCGCTAAATCAGCTTCCTATAGGATATTCCTCTTTCCACGAGAAATATACCACGGAAAAAAAAGTTTCGTTTTTATTATATTTGATGCATCCCTTCTGTATACAAATTTATGAAGTGACAGATTTAGTATCTAAATAATTATTTTATAAATTGTATTTCGTTGGGGCGATAGAAAAATTAAAGGAATTTTTAAAGTAATTCATTAATGTATGTGTAGATGATCGGTTGTTAACGATTAAACATAAAAATAGAAACCATAAATTTTCTTGATACTTGTATATCTTCTAATTTTATATATGTAAATGCAAAGGAAGGAAATTATGATCTATTTGTTTCTATCTATTAGTCTAAATTTACATAGTGTAGCAGTGTAAGGAATAAATTAATTTGCAAGAATATTTTTATCCAAAGTGAGTAGTATTTTCCCTTTTAAAAAGTATTTAAAATGGCCGCGGTTACACGTAGGAAAAGCTCGGTGGATACAGTGCAATAAAGGAGACCGCGGTGCGCAAAACCTGAAACAAAGGAAGATTATATCTGCGACGCACAAACCATGAATACTTTCATCAACAAAGGTGAATAAAAGTCAAGCAAGCATGCTATACTCGTGCGGAATATTTATACTGTTGTAAATTAAAAATATTAACAGTTTATTACAATATTGAACACGATTCACAAATGAATAAATATAAAATTATTATAACAAACTGAATTTCGATAACTATTTCTGTTAGATGTTTCTAATCAGATTGAAAGTAATTACTAATTAGACGTACAGCTAGTTTTTGTAAAATCCATGAAAACCGAAAGTCACCAAATGTAAATCTTGGATTACTATATTATGGAGTAGCTATATATATTTCCGCGTAACATTAAAATATTAAAGAATACTAATTACAATGTGAAAGATATTAGTATTTAAAACTATAAAAATAAGTATTTTTTAATATAGTCCGTTCATTGTTAAAAAGATTTTCAAAACTTATTTATATGAAAAACAAGCAATTCTTTATTCTTCATATATAGGAAAGGCGAAGTATGCCAAATCAATACCATCAAAATATTTAGCAGGACATATGCACGTAAAGGACAGGTATTAATACTACATTAGTCGTAAAATTTTGATATTAATCTTGCCTTAATTACGAAGTATATTTCGAAAAGAGGTAGATTTAAATAGTTCTGTTTAATTAATATTTTGAATAACAATAACGTTTTAAAATAATTTTAAATTCATAGTTCATAATTTATCTGTTAATCCTTGGTTTTTTCTTCTTGAAAGAAAAAACCAGTATTTTCATTTTTAACAAAATATTATTACAAATCCAATATTATTAATCTCTAATTTTGTTGTGGATTTTCGGTGCCTTAATGAAGCTTTAATATAGTATCTTCTCCTGGCCTTCCGGGCTGGAATCGCGTCACTGGTATAACTGCCGACGTTTCATACCCACTCATATGGGACATCTTCAGGGCTCAACTACTGCTACTGTTTGTTATACTGAAACTGGTGTAAGTCGATGGTGGACAGCCAGGTTGCATTAAGAGCATTGAGGAGCCCTAAGATTGCATCCAGGTTAGTATGGGAATGTCGTGAAGATATTTCCATACTAGATACAGGCTACTATGGATAGTGCAAAACTGAAAAATTATAAGAAATAAAAGGGCTGATGAGCTTGCTAAGGAAGAATCAGCCTCATTATATATTAAAGGTGTATTGTATGGGATCGAATAAATAGATTGAACAAAACTTAACACAGAACGTACTGAGGAAATAAACCCAGACATGAACACTATTAAGCATTTACAGATAAGTGAAATTTTTCGGTAGAAAAAAGCCAACTCAAAATAATAACAGAATTCTATAACAAAATTTGCAGATTGTATAATCGGGCTCTAGAAAGGATCAATCATTACTTGCAAGAATGTGACACATTAGGTTACAGGAGACAAGTTATTCACGCAACTTAAAGTAAACCTGACAACATAAAGCGGTCGATCTGCCGGAGCTATACATATTAGTACAGGGGAGAGAAGTACTAAATGACTGCATTAGCTTATATTAGGGTAATGCCCAATGTTTTAAATTAAAGAAAGAAAAAAAAAGTTGGTAGTAAATATTGACTTTTCTGTTCTTCCTTCTATACATTTTTATTATTATTTTCGTACACTCTTAAATATATGAAATGCTTGAAAAGTCTTCAATAGGCGAAACGATAGTAATAGTCATTATTATTACTCAGCAGCCGCTTTATTTTATTATATTAGTATATAGCCGGATAAAGCGTGGATTATGTGTTACTTAATTGACAAGTGCTTTCATTTTCAAACGCGAGATGGAGATCTATTTTCTAAATACGAAAACCGAGACTGCCTAAAGAGACAGCAAACACTTTATTTTATGAAATAAGTACAATTTGAGTATTTTATTCAGCTGCACTATTTAAAAATTATGCCAATAATGATGAGGTTTGCTCTATTTTGAAAAGAAACAAATTTCTGTTTAGTTATATTCCTTTATACATTCCAATTACTATTCGAGATTTTTTCGTCGAACCGTCATCATGAACTTTCAAGAATACAACTTCGAATGGACATAAAACGGAAGTAGCAGACTTACTGTTATCCCAGAAAGATCGTTTTGAAATTTACTTGTCGCATTATCAAGCAGCACGTGTTCTAAATGTTTCCAGAACATCCACTCGAAGGATAGCAAGAAAAGCAGGTTTTAAATGACCAGTGAATTCTTATGGCCTTATTTATTTAGTTGGAGAAACAAAAGCGGTTGTTAAGAAGCCTGTATTTTACAGAACGTACACACTGAATGACACCAAACTTGTGCTCTTTCAAGATACTTCGATTTCTGTGAATTTAAATAATTACCAAATACATACCTTCAGTTTATGAACTATTTGTTCTTTTACATTCAAACCATTTATGTTATCGATTTAATTTGAACTATGTGGTACACAGTCAGAAATCTTCAAATTTTAATTTTCAATTTTATTTTGACATTGACATTAAGTTATTTTTGAATGCAGACGATACCATAGTCTTAGGATGCCAGTCTTATTTTTTATGTTTGTATTTATTAATAATAAATGTGGTTACAGAGAGTGTTTTCTTAAACTGCTTCTCTATTAATTTTAAATTCATATGCAGGCGGTCTCGAGAAAAATAGTATTACAGTCAGTAGATTCTTACGACAGATTTTTGGCAGCTTTAAGCAATTACTCAGAAGTTTAAACGTACTAATGTAATCAACAAATGTAACAGCTAATATTTCAAAAAATTATTGCGCTTATAACGAAACAAAGACTGGGTATAAACCCTATAGAGAAAATCGTGAAAAAATTAATCCAGTCAGAATCCAAGAGATATATTTCAATGACGCTTATTTTAAAGCTACAAAAGTTTGTTAATGTACATTTACTACAGTACAAAGTATATTATTTTGATGAGAGAATAATATTGAATATTATCATAACAAATATTTCTTCGGTATTTTTAAATTTCATCATTCCTTCCTGAAAACACATTATTTCATCCACCTTCGTAAGCATATATGCGATAAATATTGTACATAACTAAGTAAATATATTTAAACTATACAAATAACCCATAGCATTTTCTCTTAAATTTATATAATTTATTTTGCCCAATTCTTGATAGTGTATCTTTGGTTCCAAGGATCGCTTTTCAATATTAAAAATAAAGCAGGTATGTAAGACGGGACACAAACTTTTAGAAATGCATTTTAAAGTAGGTGGCCAAGTTCAACGGAGATCTGTCCCGGAGGTCTGATAAGGACGTCTTGTTTCACTGGAAAGAGCGAGACCGATAAAGTCACATCTGCCGTTGCGGAGAATGCTAATAGCGGAAGCGACTCACACCATGGAAACAGTGTGTATAGCGACGGAACGATGCGACCGAAAAGAAACCTTACCCGTACAGAACTGAACCGCGGACAATTCCTGAAGTTCTACGAACTGAGCGCCCGCAGTAACGTCGCCTTTCTTTAATTGGCCTCGTGTCGTGTAGATTTAATATTAATGCCTTTCTCTGAATCAACAGCAGATAACGGTGTTGCGCACGTACGATGAAATAGGTGGCGGAAGTTTTCCACTTTGTTGTTTTCGTTGACTGTGGCGCTTCATTTTTACTTTTATGTTGTACAAAACTTTTTTTATTATGCTTCTATCAACTCACTTATTCATTACAAAATGTTGCTGCATTAGTTCTGATAATCGAATGATATAAAACAAAATAATGATAATAACAATAACTTTTTACGTTAAATGATATTACTTCAAATAAGTATGGGAAATCCAATCAACATTTGCTATGTAATAGTCTGCATATGTAACAAAATATAGTGCACGAGGTGTGACTATAAAATAATGTATTAGTGCTAAAAGTCTTTCATTCGTTTTCTTTCATAATTTTAAAATTATTTCCTTTAATACACTTTCCTCCACGATTCCTACACCGTGCTATAAATAATTGTTTGAAAACATGTTCATGGTCTCCGCCGTTTTTTCTTTTACAGTTTCTACTGTCTCAAATCTGCTTCATTTGAATGCTGATTTAACTTTGGGACATAGAAAATATTCACCCGATGAATGGGGTGAATATCCTAACAAAGGGATGTCATATCTGGTTAAAAACTTCTTAACAGACAATGCGGTATGGGCCAGATCGTTGCCCTGATGAAAAAACTATGATTTGTTTTTCCAGTGTTCAGATCATCATCTACTTACTCGTTTATAAATGGTAATAAGGGGACAAGGGATTTTACATTGACGCGTTGTTCAACTTGAACATTTAACATCTTTTCGACGGAGCATGGATTGACGGCCTACATCAAACGAACAACACGGTCCAACTGAGCTGCAAGAAACTTTGACGGTGACAGCAATAGAGAGGAAGCAGTTATAAACTGTTTAGTTGTGTATAACCAGTAGATTACGTAGACGGTTTTAGAACAGTAAATTACATTACTTTGAGCTTCTGCGATAATACGAAGTTTAACTTCGAATCCATAGCATAAATTGACGTCCTTATAAACGTATAAAAGGCAAAAATTCAGAAAGTATTACTACATGACAAGAAAATCAAAAGCACTTCACCATCGATAAAAGATTTGAAAATTTAATTTGATATGTCTTCAACACAAATAATTAGGACGGCCAAATCAATTCAATAAAAGCATAAAAGCAGTGATCATTTACCGAAGCGCCGATTGAATGGCTTCATTTGAAAACTGAATCAATATATCGTCAAACATCCGAGAAGACAGGCAATAAGAAACGCAGGCCAATACCCGACGAAAGGATAGTTAATGGGAGAGTAGGACTGAGAAGTCCTAGTTCAGTTATTCGTTGTTTGTGACGTAGATAACAATTTTTGTTGAAATGAGTACAATTTATGCAAACGTTTCAAAGTAGTATTTTTTAAATGAACACCGTAAAAGTCCTAAAATGATAACTGCAGCGGCGGCTAGATACTTAGACAAGTCGAAAAACAACAACACGGCAAAATAAGGTACTATTACTACATATATTTAAGAAAGAAAAAAACGACTAGCTGTGGAGGTTCATGTCTGAGGTTGTCTTAATGCGCTGAGTTTCGGAACTTTATGCGTGTTCACTGGTATTTTGAACGCGAAACGAATGGTAAAATCGTACTAAGATGGATTTCCAAAATCGGTAAAAGTGTAGTTTAAAGATCCCAAACATTTAAGCAAACTGTGTAGGCAGTGGAAGGCTGCAAATGTTACTGTATTACTGGAGGGGTTCACAGTTCTAATACGCCGACTAATGAAAACGTTTAGGTTCTTATGAAGCAAAAAGCTTTGCGGAAAACGTGTGTATAAAATTCGCCAATTATCTCGAAATATAAAGAAGATACGGCGCTTATTACCTACAAATTATGAGGAAAATTTGGTCGATAGTATGGAAAATCGCTGTAAGGTTATATTAAATATTAGTATATCAATACATAAGATGTACTTTATTAATTAATATTAGTGTTTCTTATTATACATACTTTGCTAAACATGGAGTATAAGTTCCGGGGCTTATTTCTTGAGCAATTTTAAGATGTTTTTGTCTTCGAAAAATTTTCGAAAAGACCTTTTGTTTTGAAGATACAAGACATTAGTCATTTTCAGCAGTTTTTGTAAATTAAGAATGCACGTGTAATAGTAAGTAATAAACTATCATTTTCTTTTCGAAAACATTTATCGCCTTGTATCTTCAAAATAAACTATCTTTCTGAAAACCATCCGAAAAAATTAATAAATACCCCATGTAATACCTGACTGATAATTTTATATTCTTATATTGCAAGTTATAGAATTAATTTTTCTTACAATATGTCTTGTTATTGCTATAGAAACATATAACATAAAACTTGCAATACAAGAATATAAAATTATCAGCCCTCGAATTTGAGAACACGCTGTATATATTATGTATATATGATTAATAAATATGTATAATATTATTCTATTTAAATTCTAAACATTTACTTGTAAAAGCACAACAAAGGATAAATAGATTTTTTATAAATGTTGATAGAAAATATTGGGTCTGGGAAAAAGTTCGTGGCGTTTTTCCCGATAGATGGCATTGGTTGCCGATAACTAAAGAACAACAAGTCACAGCGACACCACCGACGGCTCGTTTTTTAGATGACCTTCCGAACGTTAGTTTGAGCGTAGAAACATTGTAATCGGTGCAGTGGTTGGAAAGTTATTCGCACTTGAAAATGGAGAAGAATAATGAGAAATTTCGCTATATTCTGCAATATTATTATGATAAGGGGAAGAACGCTGCGCAGGCTTGTGATAAAATTTGTGCTGTGTACGGTGAAGGTACTTTATCGAAATCTGTTGCGCGGAAATGGTTCGCTCGCTTTCGTTCTGGAAATTTCAATGTGAAAGATGAGTCACGCTCCGGTCGTCCAATCACTGAAAAATCTGATGAAATTCTTGAAAAAGTCCAACAAGATAAGCATATCAGCAGTGTCGATATTGGCATGGAGCTAGGCATTGACCACAAAACTGTTTTGAACCATTTACACAAAGCTGGTTACAAAAAAAAGCTTGACGTATGGGTTCCTCATGAGTTGAGCGTGAAAAACATGATGGACCGAATTAACATCTGCGATGCGCTGCTGAAACGGAATGAAATCGAGCCGTTTCTGAAACGTTTAATAACCGGAGATGAAAAATGGATTACGTACGATAATCGGAAGCGTAAAAGATCGTGGATAAAGGATGGTGAGCCGTCACAAGCGTTCGCTAAGCCAACATTGACGCCAAAAAAAGTGATGCTGTGTGTATGGTGGGACTGGAGGGGAATCGTCCACTACGAGCTACTTCCAACTGGTCAGACGATTGATTCTCAACTCTACTGTGCACAACTAGAGAGATTACGCCAGGCGATTGAAAGAAAACGGCCCGAATTGATTAATAGGAAAGGTGTTGTCTTCCATTATGACAACGCCCGACCACACACTTCTTTGATGACCCGTCAAAAATTGAGAGAGTTTGGTTGGGAAGTTTTGATGCACCCACCTTACAGTCCGGATATAGCACCCTCTGACTATCATCTGTTTCGATCTCTGCAGAACTCTCTCAATGGAATTAAGTTGGTTTCAAAAGAAGCCTGTGAAAACTACTTGATTCAGTTTTTCGACCAGAAACCACAGAAGTTTTTCACCGATGGAATCATGGATCTACCAAAAAAATGGCGAAACATTGTCGATAATAATGGAGCATATTCGGTTTAAATGAATTCGTCCACGCGCCATGCGGGGACCAGTTGAATTTTACTGAAAAAACGCCACGAACTTTTTCCCAGACCCAATATTTCATGATATAATATAAAATAAAATCCTATATTATTTTAAGGAACTTATAACTATTGTAAATTTCAAATAAGTGGTAATTCTTGTAAATCATTCATAGTAGACAATAAGCATAAAAGAGAATAAGTATCAATTAATATAAAGTAAATTAATATTAGGTGGAAGTAGGAATCGAATAGGAAAAAATTTAAATAAATATATATTTCAAAATTATCACAGTAAAAATAATGATAATTGTTTATTGTATTACACATGGATCAATAAGTCCCGAGACTAACAATGAAAACAACATTTTTTTTGCAAAATTTTTTTTTATTCATCAACATAATCACCTTTTAGGGTGATACAATGGTTCCAACGCTTTTCCAATTTTTCAATACCATGTTTATAAAAAAAATTATCTTTCGCTTCAAAATAAGCTTCAGTTTCAGCGATGACCTCCTCATTTGAGCCAAATCTTTTTCCCTGGAGCATTTTTTTAAGATCAGCAAAGAGCCAGTAGTCACTGGGGGCTAAATCTGGCGAATATGGGAGGTGGGGTAGCAGATCAAAACCCAATTCGTTCAATTTTGCCGTTTTCATCGACTTGTGCCAGGGTGCATTGTCTTGGTGAAAAAGGATTTTTTTCTCTGCATGTGCGGTCGTTTTTTTGCGATTTCCTCCTTCAAAAGCACCAGTAAGTCAATATAATAATCACTGTTGATCGATTTACCTTTTTCGAGGTAGTCAATGAAAATCACGCCATGTGTATCCCAAAAAACTGACGCCAGGACTTTGCCAGCTGACTGCTGCGTTTTCGGACGTTTCGGACGGCTTTCGCCAGCTGTGCGCCACTCAGATGACTGCCGCTTCGACTCTGGAGTGTAGTGATGTATCCATGTTTCGTCCATGGTCACGTAACGACGCAAGAAATCTTTTTTGTTGCGAGTAAATAGCGATAAACAGCTTTCTGAATCATCGACTCGTTGCTGTTTTTGTTCCATCGAGAGCAATCGCGGCACCCACTTGGAAAAAACCTTTTTCATGCTCAATTTTTCATGAAGGATAGTAAATACACTTCCATATGATATCTGTGTCATCTCAGCAATCTCACGGAGCTTCACTTTACGATCTTTCATTATAATTTTTGTCACTTCACTCACATTTTCCGGTGTAACGGCTTCCACAGGTCTACCCGAGCGTTCCGCGTCATTTGTGTCGGTACGACCACGTTTAAACTCGGCAAACCACCGACAAATCGTTGCTTTTGATGGACAAGAGTCCGGATAACATTTTGCAATCCATTGTTTTGCTTGCGTGGTGTTTTTACCCATTAAAAAACAATGTTTTATCAGAACACGAAACTCGGTTTTTTCCATTGTTTAAACAAACTACAAAACGACTTTACTCCAACCTCGATAACTCAGCTGTTTCTGGTCCGATCGACTTAAAATTTCGACACGTTTCAAGCAAAGGTTAGTACTCTAGAAAGACGTGGTTACTGGTTTACTACGAGCGCCATCTATGGGTTAGTCTCGGGACTTATTGATCCATGTGTATTAGAAGAGAAGGTTTAGTGTTTAATATGAATTCGTTTTCAAGCAGAGTACGGAGAGTGCTCGAATTAAACTCGCTCGCGAACGAATTCAATTCGAGCGAGTTATATTTTCTATATTAAAAAGAACTATTCGTACGAGTTGAGTTTGTGCTCGCGAGTTAAATAATAAAACTCGCGAGCACAAATTTTAAAACGAACGAATTAAATAAAATTGTGCTCGCGAGCAGAATTTTTTCCTACTCTGTTTTCAAGAGAATAGTAAAATTTATAAATTTATGTGTTTAAACGTATAAAATTTACAATGGATTTTAAATAATTTAACAGACAAGAGGGTAAGTGATAACATTTGATATAAAGAGGGGAATAGAGAGGAATTTGCTAATGTAAATATTTTAAAGGAGTGTTATTGTAATGTTGTATATGAAAAATTAAATTTACGAAAAAAGAAGTGAATCGAAATATAAATATAATTCAAAAATTTCTAGTTAATTTAATTAATTAATCATTCAAAAGAATAAGAAGAAAATACCTCTTTTGTTTTAATGCTAAATTTCTATCGGACCATTCAAAAGCCCTTATAGAACAAAATTAGGGATTCCGAGGTAATTCGTTGCCCAGTGAACATATGTTAATTAGCCAACAGAAACACAGATGATACATATATGTTAAAAATGAACAGTGATAAAAATATAGATTTTACAAGGTTTATGAAGTTGAATTTGATGGAGCCTGTGGTTGATTGACTTGATCAATAAGGTTGATATATAACCCCTTTCCACATTAACTTTTGTAAATTCTGTATACGCATTTCGACAACCAAGTTGTCATCATCAGCAGATAATTTCAAAGTGTCGCACCTGGTAAAACACGGCGAAAAAACAATTGTACGAAAATCAAACGCCGTACGCGATCCACACCGCTCAAAATATCGCGGTATACAACGGTTTCGATTCGGAAATAATTAATGGATTAATTAGAAAGGCCAACATAAGAAAAACAATCCGTGACACCACATGTCTTTCACCACAGAGCAATCGGGAAAAGCATTTTGTTTGTTTACCTTTCCATCGTGTGACAAAAAATCTGAATAGTATTTTTAAAGATCGCGGGTTTCAAGTCTGTTCCCGCCCCAATAATTCCCTTAAAACGCTTTTAGGAAATGCAAAAGACAAAATCGAAGAAATTAAAAAATCGGGAATCTACCGAATTGAATGTTTAGAGTGCAATAGACAATACATCGGCCAAACTAAAAGATCGATCGAAACCAGGTATAAAGAACACCTTTCGCACATAAAATTCAACCGACCGGAAAAATCGGGTATAGCGAGACATGTATTAGAAAATAACCACAGTGTTAATATGGATTGTTTACATTTGATAAAGAACGTGAACTGGACGCGTATGAAAGCATGCACATCTTAAAGAATTTAAGCCATGTGGTGAACTATAATGACGCCGGCCCCATACAAACTCCTCTTTTCTCTCTACTGAAAGACAGGAGGAACAATATCATAAATCACACAGACAGGCACTTGCTTGACCATAATAACCTTTTTCAATGTAGTGCATGTTAGTTTAAGTAAAAGTAATTTTTAAAAATCTTGTGAAACAGACACAGTGTACATCTTGGTTTTGAGCGGTGTGGATCGCGTACGGAGTTTGATTTTCGTACAATTGTTTTTTCGCCGTGTTTTACCAGGTGCGACACTTTGAAATTATCTGCTGATGATGACAACTTGGTTGTCGAAATGCGTATACAGAATTTACAAAAGTTAATGTGGAAAGGGGTTATATATCAACCTTATTGATCAAGGTTTATGAAAGCGATAAGAACGATATTATTTATTATAAAACAATAATAGTGGAATGAAAAGGAGAAGAGGAAATAATAGAAAAATGGATTCATGCATTTAAATATAAGTGGGAAAAAAAGGTGATCTAATTAAAATTATGCTCTCAAAAGTTAAAAAAGGTTAGGTCAAATCGGTTTGAGTATTTAACTTTCTTATTAAGAATTTAAAAGAAAGTCAATGATTAACGTTAATATAATGAGTAATAGTTCAATGTTGTTTAAGTTTATGTAGAAAAATAAGTTTTATATCAAATGTTAATATGTATAAGGTTCTAATTTATGCAGATCTAAAATATATTACATTTAAAATTCTATTTCATTGTAGAAGAGATTTATATTTTAATTAGATTATCTTGATTATAATAATAAACAAACATCAAAGAAATTCAATGTATTATTTTAGAAAATATATAAAATTTAAAAGAGACATATATATAATAATATATATAAAATTTATTTGATAATCAACATGATATACATTGATTTTTATATGCTTGTTTTTAACCACACATCATCAGAACGGAGTACGAATCAACCCCAGACAAAGAGTAAAATACAAAAATAAGATATTAATTATATAAAGAAAACATATCTACATATGAATAAAGTATTAATTTGATTTACTAGTTCTCAAATAATAATTGTATTCCATTTAATAAAACAATTAGAAATGCAACTTTAACACACAATTTTATCATAGTTTAATTAAAAATTACAAACACTCTAAAGGTTAACTACCAATCATCCTATCTTTTTAATATAACAATTAGCAAAGTGTCTCACTCTTTCCATAAAAATATATATTTTATATACAAAAACACGTCCATTCATTTTATTACATAATATTTGACGCAATCCAACCTTAGATTTACTCAATTTTAACTCATCAAATATTACATAACATTTGGCACGAACCAATGAGGGGCATGTTTATAAATTAAAAAGTTAAATTATTTACAATTCACACTCAAATATTACATAACTGTGTATATATACATATACATATATCATGACATAAATGCTGTAATTTTAATTAAATATTTCAAAGAACCTCGTATATAAGTTATCAAAACGTAAAGATTTTATTTATATATCACTTTGAAAACAAAACTTAAAACACACACATAAGACGAATATGCGTAGGTGAATATATTTCAACGTTTATGAGAACCGAAGAGGAGTAAAAATTGAACATCTAGGATCAGAATAAACAAATATTAAGAATAAGAAATGATGAAGTTTTAAAAACGTTAAGATAAGTTATTTTTAATATTGTATTATACTTTTAGTTGATATTTCAGTGTTACGTATTTTGGAGTTACATACCATGCAATTATTTTTATTATTCAACAATAGTTCGTTTATTAAAATCCATTTATTACAATGATTGTTCGTATAGAGACCTATAACAAGGGTAATTAAACAAATAATTCAAAAAATGTCTAAAAAATTATGATATAGATCCGTTTGTCAATATTCATGTAATATGACGTGGTTTTATTGCGTATTTAATTTTTCTTTCATATTTTTTAAGAAATTTGTTTTATTTAAATAAAAACATTAAATACAGTTTTAAAAATAAACTCAAGTTTATTACTAAATGTTATTGATATTCTAAATTTTAAAAATAGCTAAAATAAGTAAAAGAAAGAATTTCAGTAAAGATTAAAGAAAATGAATATTAGAATGAATCATAAGCAAATAGTATTTAAGTCTTTAAGAAAGTATAGGCAATAATATATACAAAGAGAGGATTTTATTTCTTCTGGAATGCAGGAACGGATCCCCATTATACATACCGAGTTTAGTACGTAACCTATGTCCAAGAAAGACTTTCATAATCAGCAATAAGAATTGAAATTATCATTAGAAAGAAAAAAAAATTAAGATAATGAAGTAAGTATTATATATTCTCATTAATTTAAAAAAACATATTCGTTACAAGATATATATATATATATATATATATATATATATATATATGTTCGAACGAAGGTCCTCGCGGTTGTAAGTATGAGCAATATTAGTGTCTCGGGCTTTCCGCGATGTTGGATAGGAGTTCTTAAAAGAATCGGCGTCTCGACGTTTCGATAACATCTCATACATCTTCTTCACTACAAAACAACTTCATATGATTGAGATGTCATCGAAACGTCGAGACGCCGAGTCTTTCGAGAACTTCGGTCCAACATCGCCCGAGAATCCAATATTACTCATATATGTATATATATATATATATACGTATATATATATATAATGCATTTATTTGTCTGGTGGGTTAATATATGTATTATTATCATTTCTGTTGTAGCAACATCACTATTCCTAATTAAACATTATTTTGAGGCAAGTACTAATGATATTAATGATGTACTTAGCAGATTACAGCATTATACAATATTCAAGTATTTCCTATTTTTCTTATTCTTTTGTTATGTTTAATAAATTCTAAAAAGTCTAGTAATTTCTGATCTACTTTGTTCGTTAAAAATTAATACAATAAAAAATAATGTTTCCCTCGAAATTGCTGAATAGTTGCTGAATAATTTATAAATATGTCTGACATTAATACTATACATCTTAGGACTGTGCCAGTAGGGAATACAACTAACAATGAAGACACCATAGAGAAAGAAGGGACGGACGGTAGAGGATCACTAACCACTATTGTGTCAAAGCAACACTGTACCGGATATGTTGAAATAAGTGGTTTTGACACGTACCGAATTAGCTCGATTAAAGCCCGCCACTACGTAGTTAGAAGCGAGCGTCCGTTTGCTAGAACGCGCATTAGTCTGTTATCCTGCGTCGTCTCCTTTACTCACTTTTAATTGGGTTGATAATAACTTATTAGTAAAAGTAATATAATATTATATTATTTCGTAAATGTTATACTTAATTTTCAGTAACTCCAGTAAATTTATTTATTTATACTATATATATTCAACTTCAGTAATTAGCCGAGTATTATTTACGTATAATTCCCTGATATTTTCTTTGGATTTGTTTAATGTTGATGTACATATGTATATATGTACAGGTAGGCTGCTTACGTTGATAATTGAAAATATGACGTTTTTAGTATGAGATAACGGTTAAAAGATATTAACACTTTTTTAACAAACATTTTTTAGACCGCAGATGAATATGGCAAGTATACTTAAAGAATAAGATGTAATTCAAAACTACACAAATAAAAGTTTAATATATGTATTATAAAGATATCCTAAGGTAAGTCCAACAAAATAATAAAAAAATATATATAAACAACTATTGCGATATCATGATATACTTATGATCTTTTTCTAAAGTTTCATATACGAATTCAAGGAATTTCTCATAATCAAGTCAGCTTTTTATATTAGCATCCAACAACTTGATTTACACTACTACATGATATAATAATAGTAGCACAATTATAAACAAAATCAATGTTAATACCTTCTTTTCACTAGATACACAATTTAAAATGTACAATTATGATATTTCGATCTTCTTAGATCATTGCGTTTATGAAAGTGTTGCAGACCTATAACCCAAAACTACAATAAGTTAAACACTAAGAGAACCTCAGTAATTCGAAAAGTAGATCTGTAAAAATTGTAGTGCGTAATATATTAAACGTTTGCATTGTTATCACGTTATCACTAACCATATAAATTTATAACCATACTGAAATAACAAAAATACTAGTTGCGATGACAGCGATAGCGGCAGCATTGAAGCGCGACAAACGGTTGCCGTCATCAAAGAGGGGTGAGGCGCGGCGCGGTACGATCGTTGCTTGGCAACTTCGCGGCAGTCGACTGTTCGGTACGTTAGGTTAATGTCACTCTTTCATCTCGTCGTCGTGCTAACATGAATAATTTCGAACTCATAGAGGCTATCCGCGTCAGGAAACCGCTCTGGGATAAATCCACGTGGGAAAAGGTAGACGTTGTTACCAGAGAAGAATTGTGGAATGAAGTAGCCGTAAAGATGAACACAACCAGTATGTATATATAAAAAAAAACTCAACAAATATTACAAGACGTCATATAACGAGCATTTAAATAAATTTAACGTTGTTAGCAGTTGAAATATATACCCAGATTGTGACCGATAAAATTTATTGTAGTGATAAGGCGTAAATTAAAAATAGGTCCACAATAAGTTAACGTCAAATTTATTTGAAGGCTAATTATATACTGGTGAGTTCGCACAACATAAAAAAATGAAAATCATATTTTTTTTTATATTTACTAATCCGTTTCTATATTAAATAGGCTGAAAAGTTTTGAAATGTACAGAAATGAATTACGAGACGTTTAGTAAATTTTCTGGGGCGCTTGTCATTTAATTTATCCAAGAAGTAATTAAAATTGGCGTTTTTTCTACTTCATGAAAGATATACAAATTTAAAATTAACAGAGTAAATCATTATCTCTATTTTAAAGATGTACTAACAACCAATATAAAAATTATATGGGTCAAACCTCGGATTAGCTTCCATTATCTTACGAAACTGTTCATTTTTGGGTTCATGAATTTAGTTGTGGTTATACGAACGCTATTTGTTACGTGGAATGCCAACAAATATTAAAAAGTAAAAATTCCATGATATAGTATCTAATAGTCATAATTCAAAGTAAATTAGTTTACAAAACAACTTAATCTCAAAGAGTATGTGAGAGTTATCTTCTATGACTATTTATATGTGTAAGAAATTAAGACATTAAGACAAAAAACACGAACGTGTTAACCAATTCACAGCAGTGTTTGGACATGTAAAAATTGAATAAAACAGATTTTCTCCATTATTTCTCCATTTTCTCCATTATAACTTTGGATGGAACACATAAAGAAAGAGACTTGAATTAAATAATAGCCGAAATAAACCCATTTTTGAATAGATTGACAATACACGATATATAATTAAAGTTGAATGAAGCGCATCACGCTAGTAAGTGATTAGGAAGAAGAGTAAATAAAAAATTGTTAATGTAGGAAACTTTTTTACGTTTTTACATTACTTTAAAACAATACTTTACTGTTTCTATCTATTGACTATAAAGCTATGCTTCATGTAATAATTTCATCCAGAATGTACATATATTATGTGCGCAACTAAGTTCTCGCTCTTTTTCAAGAGATGGCTCCAGTAGAAAGTGCTGGTCGATTGTGACATAACCAAAACGTCATGAACCAAACCTAGACATATGGTAAACAAACCGCTTTGACACGTTAGTGATTTTGTTTTTGCGTCATATACTTTTGGTTGTGTGAAAATGTCTGATGTTGTGCCAAATAATCGTCATTTGCGGGAAGTGTTGCTTTTCTTCTTTCATTCGAAGAAAACGGCGGCTGAAGCGCATCGAGAACTCCAAAAAGTTTACGGAGATGCTGCTCTAAGTGAAACAACGTGCCGTGATTGGTTCCGTCGCTTCAAAGACCGTGATTTCGATGTTGACGATCGTTCGCGTGAAAGAAGACCAAAAACCTTCGAAGACGCTGAATTGGAGGCATTGCTCGATGAGGATCCGTGCCAAACGCAAAAAGAGCTTGCTTCAGCATTAGGAGTTACCCGCCAAGCCATTTCCCAGCGATTGCATGCGCTGGGAATGATTCAAAAACAAGGAACTTGGGTTCCTTATGATTTGAAGCCAATGGACGTTGAGCGTCGTATTTTCGCCTGTGAATAACTGCTCCAGCGGCAAAAAATGAAGGGTTTTCTCCATCGCATCGTTACGGGTGATGAGAAATGGATTCATTACAGCAACCCAAAGAGAACAAAATCATGGGGACTGCCCGGTCATGCGTCTACGTCGTCGGCTCGGCCGAATATTCACGCTGCGAAGGTTTTGCTATGTATTTGGTGGGACCAGGGCGGTGTTGTTTATTATGAGCTGTTGAAACAGAACGAAACAATTACTGGGGATCGGTATCGAACTCACTTGATGCGATCGAGCCGAGCACTGCGCGAAAAGCGGCCACAATACGAGTAGAGGCACGAGCAAGTGATTTTACAGCATAACAACGTTCGGCCTCACGTTGCCAAACCCGTTAAAACCTACTTAGAAACGCTCAAATGATAGGTCCTATCCCACCCGCCATATTCCCCAGATACTGCGCCGTCCGAGTATTACTTGTTCCGTTCGATGGCACATGGTCTGGCTAATCAGCAGTTCCGCTCATATGAAGACATCTCAAAATGGCTTGATTCGTGGATAGCCTCAAAAGACGAACACTTCTACCGTGACGGTATTCGGGCTCTGCTAGAAAGATGGGAAAAAGTTGTCGCTAGCGATGGGCAATATTTTGAATGATTCATTTGTAAACATTTTTTCACAATAAAGTTGCATTTTCATCAAAAAAACAGCGAGAACTTAGTTGCGCACCTAATATATGCAACTAAATTTTGAAAAATTAATATGTGACTATAAACTATATAAGAATTCAATCTCTTCTTTATACTTCGTAAGTAAGTTTTATTTGGCTTACTGGAAGATATGGTTCATCAACTAATGTATATCAATTTCAGAAGTTTTGATGTATTCATATATTTAAAAAAACAAATTCTAGATGTAAAAATTGTGTAGGGTTTTTAACTGCGTACACTTATGATTTTTTGTATTAATTTCCACTTTTCGACTCCCTCATCTATATACCATTCTCTCGCAGAGAAAACCGAACTTTTAAAAAAAAATAGTAATTCTTATTGCAGCCATCTATTAAAAAAAATGTGTCGGTAAGGTAAATTTTTCACTAATATTATGTCAAATATCGTGACACTTGCATCATTAGAAGCAATTTTGAACAAAGAACAAATATCATGTTCTGTTTTAAACTCGGTAAATCGTTCACTGAAACGTTTAATTAGATGAAACAAGTATATGGTGATGCGTGTTTATCACGTACGAGTGTGTATGAATGGTATAAATGATGAACATCCTAGTGCAAAAAAATTTGTGGTTACGGGAAGTAGCATCGAACTTGTGCGTGAATTTATCAGAAATCCTCATTGCGAACCATGGGAATGGAATTAAATGTTTCAAAAAATTCAATTCATCGCATTTTGACACAGCATTTGAGACTGAAAAAGATTTATGTAAGGTTTGTACCACACAAGCGAACAGAATTCAACATTGTACAGACTTCATTAAAGACTCAAAAAAGGACGAAAACTTCAGTTATTCCATTGTAACTGGCGATGAGACGTGGCGTTTTCAATATGTCTCTGGATCATATTGAAAACACCACCAACTATGCTGTATATTATCTTGGTGTTATGAAGCGTCTTTTGATACGTATTCGTCGTATGCGCCCTCAATTCGTGAAAATGGTAGCTGGCGTTTGTTACATGATAACGCACCATCTCATCGCTCGACACTTATCGCTGATTTTCTAACTACAAATGGCATTTTAACCATCAACCATTCACCATATTCACAGGATTTGACCTCTCCTAATTTCTATCTATTCTCCAAACTACATTTGCCGATGAAAGGACAGCGTTATGACGACATCGAAGCATTTAAAAAGACGTCGACAGCGATCTTGAAGGACATCTCCGAAGATGAACTTAAAAACTCATTCGACATGTTAATTGATCGTCCAAAACGTTGTATTGGAGCTAAAGGCGACTACTTTGAATAAATAAAATAAATTTTATCAAAATAGAAGGCTGCTTTAGGCTTTTAGGCTGTGTATACGTTCGTTGCGTCATAACTATATATGACTCAAAAAATTTTCCTTCAACTAAAATTGAGACAAGCTGTTGAATGTTTTCCCTTAATTTTACCTTTTACGTGATATTCAACCCCATTTTCGTAGATTCAACTCTATTATGATTTAAATTTAACTTCCATTATAGCTATTATTGCTGCATCATTAGGTATGCAGTTTCAAATATATTTTTCCTTAGAGACTATGGGATTGACCGGAAATTTCTTTGGGTTGTGATTTGTAGTTTTGAGTTAACTAAATTAACTATTTGGTCGATATCTGTAGAAACTGGTCGAGCAGAGCAAGGACAATTTTCAATACTTGTTTCTTTCAAACGAAATGTAGCACAATTACTTTTGACATGTACACTCGCTTACGGCATCCTTTCTATGTATAACACATATTTTTCTCTTAATTTCACTAATTCACGAACGCTTTTACCTTTGCCAATATAAAATAATATCATGCTGCGAAAAAAAAATTATTTCGTTAAATAATCAACTTTTAAAATTATTGTGTTGTTATCATGTTACCAAATTACTTTTTGTACTAAAAGGCCCTCTAATATGTCACTGTTAAGCACCTGAATAAGTTTTACTAATCTACAGAAATTGTATCTCGAAGATTGTGTAAGGGCATGGATGATTATTATTATTATTATAATTTTATTTTAACGCCACTATAAGTTAAATCCGAGCAAATTCTCAGACCAATCTGATAGTTTACTTCGGCAAAAGTATTTTATTATATCTTGTACATTAATAATCTGCATGTGATTGTTTTTACAAAAATAAAAATAAAACTAATTTTTGAAAATCACACCGAATAAAATTTCATGTAAACAAACCAAACAATGTGATTCATTAGAAGCAGCTGATTTCCTCTTGCTGACACCAATATAAAATTTCAATTTAAAAGAAAATATTCAACAAGAAACATTGAAGTATTTTATTTATGTCTAGTTACTTAGCTCTTTAATCTTCAGGCAAGTTAATATTCGAACATTCAATGATTTAAAAGAATGCGAAAAATATTTCACCCATCTTTGAACACTTACTGCTAAAAATATTATTATTTTCATTGTTTAGAAAACTACATTCTGCCAACTTGAGTTTTATTTATCAGAATTTTTTTGTATATCGTCATGGAATTGGGCCGCACGTACATATGTATGTTAAATGTCAAATTGAAAATAAAACAATTTTATTCGTCTACTTTACTTTGGTTTTTTGGTTTTTCAATTTAGAATGCGAAGCGTACTTCTATATGTACGAATTTAGACAACATTTCCGTACCTGTATATACATAGAAACAGCTTTTGAATATGCAAAAAAAAACAGTCGTGTTAAAAATAAATCAAATTACAAAAAGTCATATATGCAAATAAGTCAGTACTTTTAAAAAATCATAGTCGAACATTCTTGAGAAGCAAATTTGTCTCAGTGAGAACTATGATTACTAACACAACACGTATCATAAAAATTGAGCTTGTTTTTTGTAACAGTGTAAATAATACGTTTCGAATTAATATCTAAACCACTATGTGAAGTGCATTTACTTATTTAAATTGATAATAAATTATATTTATTTTTAACTAAGACCTCGTCGTTAAGAGACTTGTTCCTTATTCAACTATTAGGCCTCAGCCGTGTTTTAGCGCTTGTGTTTTCTTTGTTCGGATAGTTTCATTTCTATTCAAAAGATGTAAGTATAGTTTCTTTTCACCATGATAAATCGTCTGGACACTCTTACGTTTCTTCGTGTCAAGACGATTCCGAATTTAATTGACGAGGTCCGAGGTTAATTGAAGAGTCTTGGAAGGGCGAAACGCCTTTTGCTCAAGATCTTGACAACAATAGATGTGTTTTTTATTTAATAATTATTTATTATTATTATTATTTATTATATTTAATTGTATTAAATAAATTAGTTAGCATTTCAAATGCCGGATTTTATGAGTAACAAATATTCAATTCCAGGTAAACGAATTTTTATATTATTATTTATATTTGTTTAAACACATTTCTACCAACAACTAGTAAAGAGAATTATTAAAAGAAATCTCAATCTCTTAAACTTTCGAAATATTCATCTTTAACCCTTCAATAAGAAATTCCGCTACTTTTAAATATCTTCCTATTCCTAGAAGCTTACTGACTAGTTTTTTCTACACTTTCGATCTTCACTGAATACTTATTCAATTTTTATGTCTTCACCACTGGATAGGACGGAATAATGTGTATTCCATAAAATTGTTTGCGAGGGAAATGGAGTTTCCTGAACATATCTGAAGGCACCGACCTTTTGGATTGAAATGTTCTACGATTATCGTATATCCATTTTCCATTATACACACTAATTAGCTTAGAAATCAAAACTTCAGGTGCAACTACCGTTCTTTCCAGATTTCAATTTGTATCGGATTCCAGTTCAAGTCAAAAAATTTGTAAGCAGATTAAGAAAAAGAACATTTCACATACACAAACTTAATATTCGCATATCCACAGCTGTTAAGTAGATATCACTCACAAGTAGCTAATTTAATATATTTCTATCTATATCTTTTATTTCATACATATGTATATATATTTGCAAATTTATTTATTATCGGATGTCTGGACTAACTAAGAGACTTACTAAACAAAAAAATTTCGTACATTTGAGTTATGTCAAGCCTAGGAAATTTCTATGCTTTGTATTTGCAACGCTAGGAATTATATTGTTATGATATTGTCAAATCAACTGGCTTCTAACCTCTTTTGTCATAATCGTACATATGTTTGGTTAGCTTTCAGTATAATTTTTCTGTTCACTCTTCATTTCTGTAAATTTTTCTAATTATGTTCCTAACTCCCAAAATAGGTTTTTCAAATTTGCGTAACATTTTTTATGTTTAAAAATACCATGAATTTTAAGTTTTTTAAAAAAGTCATTTCGAAGGTTTTCAGTACATATGTATGTACATGTATGCTGTAAAGAATATAAGGATTGTGCACTTTGAAATTGTTTTTGTTCTTTGTATGATTATTCAAAGCCTCCATGTGCATCCATATAAGGCTTCTGAAATTCAACGATTATATCCTATTGATTTTGAATGAAAAATAACCTTTTGTAATTACGTTAATGGTAATAAAAAGAATAGTTATGTACCATATCTAACCTTTTTACTAACGAGGCGTGCTTACATTTATCAGGTTACGTAAATTCTTTATTTTGATTAATAGAACATGAGCAACGGAAAATCCTCACACCTTCATCGAAGTAAACATACACTCCATAAAAGATGGCGTCTGGAGACATAGTAGTACTGTGTCTTCGAATAATGGAATCAATATCTTTTCCATATTATTGAGCCGTATCAAGTCACTTTGCAAAAATTCGTGTAACAACTCTATGATAATAAGTTAAAAAGAGTATTTTTTTCAATAAGACAAAGCCCCAACTCATGCTACGCGAAGAACATTAACATTTTTAAGTGAGTTTTACGAGCATCACGTTATCAGTCGACGTAGATGGCCACGTAAATCAGTCGACTTGACACCTTTCAAATTACTTTTGTTTGAAAAGATTAAAGACAATACTTTATTTCTTTTTATTATTATATTAGATTGCATGATTTAGATGAATTAATGGAAGTAACCGAACCCGAGGTTCAGGTTATTGCACGGGATAAACTTGAGCATGTTTTTTAAAACATGAAGCGGAGAATTAATTTATATCTACAGCAACAGGATCACCATGTCCAACATTTCTTGTAGTTGTGTTTAACTTAATGAAGATTGTTTGTATTTTTGCTAGGACGATGATTTAAGAATTTATTTTGTTAAATAGTTATAACTAGTAAATAATGACAATAAACATTTTCTAATGTAAGAGTAATGTTTTCGATTTTAACAAAGAATGATTATAATTACATCGAAAATAATTATAGCATGGGACGCTAATGTTAATTGTTGCGATCAAAGTTAAGCGTAGTGGTGTACAAACTTACCCTAAATTTGATACATGCTGTCAGCTTCCATCATTAATAGACACCCGTTATAACCATAAATTACTTGTAAATTGTAAACATTACTGTCTCTTTATTATTATTCTTTGATATTCAGTACTTAATTTTAATGAATTAAAATATTCTTCTCTATTCCGCAGAGGACATAGCAAAAATTCGATGGAAGAATCTAAGAGATTCTTATCGTAAAATAATCCGAAAAATGAGTCCTTCAGATACTATGGGTCCCAAATGGCATTACTTCAAAGCGATGGAATTCTTGAAAGAAATAACAATTAATATTAAATCGAGAAGTACAGATATATCATTAAAGAAAACAGACGCATCATTTGAAGCAGATTATTCGCTTACCTTATTATCGTCTGCTGAAGATGAAGAAACCGTAGACCCACTTTCCTTTTCTGGTCAAATTAGTCAACAACAAACTCAGTATCAGTCGCCTTCAGCATCAACAGTAAAACACGAAATAAGAGGAAGAAAACGTTCAGCAGATGACGACATTACATCTAGTTATTTAGACATAGAGAACAATAGTGATAAATGTGAAACTACAGAAACATCGTTTTCGAAGCAAATCTTTGAACGGAGAGTGCCGTCAAGAGGAACTATACAAGATGACGATGATTATCAATTTTTGCTCAGTTTATATCCACATTTGAGACAAGTTCCGGTGAACAGGAAGCTAATGTTACGGATGAAAATTGAACATCTTATCTATAATGAACTCTATGTTTCAGATTCTAATCGAATAATACAAACTAATTTTTCAAATGGAAATATACAACTTGATTAGCAGATTGTTTACCTGATAATCATTATTATAGAAAACATATTTTTTTCCTGACAAATAAGTATACTCGATTCCTACATTATAGAATATTTAAATTCTACTTTTTCATACATTTTTCCCGAACAAATTATTAACTTGAAATTATATTTTCAAAATAATTCTTTGAATCAAAATAATGATCTCCGTAACTTCAATGTATATAATAATAAGTGAGTAATATTGCAATGTAATTAAAATATATTTGATAAATTTGAATAAACTTTAATAAAACTATGCACTGTATTTTTTATATTTATATACTACATGAAACTATCAATTAATTAGGAAATTGCTCAATTTAATTAGGGAATATTACGAATTTATGTATGTATAGTAGTTACATGCAAAATATTTTACATATTTATCTCTATGATAATGTAAAGAGAGAAGCATTTACTAAAAATAAGATCAGAGAGCCAGTTTAAATTATAAATGAAATCAATTTGATCACACATAGCGACTCCCTAGCAAAGTAATGTCAATAATAAAATTGTAAATGCGATAATACACTCTTAGGCCATTATTTTTTTTTAATTATCTTTCACTAGATTCCAAAATATTGATCTATTCATTCGACAGAAACTTCTTTCTGATAAGAATAAGTTTGAGTTTAGGAGATAAGTGGAAGACACTTGCAACTGCATCTAATGAATAGTATGGGCGGGGTACTACTAGACACCTCAATTGATCCAGAGAATTTTGATGAAGCAGGTTTCAGTAACCGCAGCAAATCTTCGCAAAAATCGGTTTTGTTCTCATTAACCTACTTCAAAATATTGCTTGACGTTCACATTTTTGCGCAATTTTGATCCAATATTCGCGCCATCCTCCTTTCTGATAGTTCAGTTCTTTTGTTTTTCTAAACTATTATTCATTTTATTAATTATTTCTAGTCAATTTTTGATGGTCCTACTCGCACATCAACTTCTATATTCATATCACCATGTTATTGTGTCTATTAGGTATCCAGGTATATATATATATATATCGGTCTCTACAAGTGGAGATCGATGAACATCGTGTAAAACTATTCAAGAGCGAATAATTAAGTGTGCGAATCAACGCATTGGAGAAAAGAACCTCCGAAGCGGAGACAACCTGTAGTTGAACAAAACAATGTACTTATAAACGGGCAATGTATACAAGGTAAAAATTCTATGTGTAATGTTAATTTTATTGTTTTCTTTCTTGTCTGTTATAAGAAAGATCCCCTAAAGTGATTCTGATTCTCGTTGAAAGGGTAAATATTTTGTCCTTCCGGTATTTAAATAAAAAGGGGTGTTTATATGTGTGCATCCTCTTCATAATCTGAATGGCCCTGAGAATTATTACTTATAAGGGAAATAGCATCTTTATATAATTGTAAAGTCGTATGTTTAATCCAGTTACTAGCCGAAGCGTAAACTCCAGGGTCTTCTATTTTTATTTTTATTTCTATTATTACTATCATTTATATATATATATATATATATATATATATATATATATATACACTACCGTTCATAAGTATTTGGGCACCTATATTTTATAAAATTATTTGAACAGCATAGCTTCTAGGAAATTCATTCTTGTAATATTGGATAGGTATAAGGAAAGTATTAAATCTACAGAAACGCTGCATAAGTAACATTATGTATTACTTTATTACCTGCAATAAACCAAAATTTGTTATTGGGACTACCTGGGGATTAGCGCAATAAAAGTTTCTCCAAGTTCTTGTAATTGTCTTTCTGTGAAGGATACTGAAGGATAAGTTTAGTAATGATGTTTTAATGACCTCGGGCGAGTTTCATGTTATATTTTTGAAATTGCCCTCAGTTACGTTTCTGTATCCGTTGTGAGATATTCCTGTGCTAGTAGTGTTGTTAAGATCGTTAAATATGCCAAAAAGAAAAGAGATGGACATTGAAACGCGTTCTCTTATAATTGCGCACCATCAAGATGGCAAAAGCAACCGGCAAATTGCGAAACAATTAAAATTAAATAATACTTCCGTAGACTATGTCGTCAAAAAATACCGAGAAAGTAGCAGTGTTCTCAATAAATCACGGAGTGGGAGACCCAGAGCGACAACTTCTGCTGAGGATCGTGCAATAGTGATCACAAGCAAAAGAAATCGACGGAAAACAGCCCCAGAAATCGCTGCAGAAATCAATGCAGACCGTCCAAAGTCAATAAGCGTAACAACGGTCAAACGTAGCTTGTACAAAGCAGATTTGTACTAACGAATTGCAATGAAAAAACCGTTATTGCGCAAACGGAATAAGCGGAAACGCTTAAACTGGGCTCTTGAACACCAACATTGGACCGTTGAACAGTGGAGTAAAGTCTTGTGGACCGATGAGTCAAAGTTCGAAATTTTCGGGTCCAGAAGACGTGTTTTCGTTCGGAGATCTACAGGTGAGCGTGCGGCAGAGCAATGTATTGTGCCTATGGTTAAACATGGCGGTGGTTCCGTGATGATCTGGGGTTGTTTTGGTGGTACGGTCGTGGGTGATATTGTGAAAATTGAGGGAATACTAAGGAAAGAGCAGTATCGAAACATTTTGGAGACCAACGCTATTGCTTCAGGATTAAGACTTTTGGGTAGGAATTTTGTATTCCAGCAGGATAATGACCCAAAGCACACATCCAAAATATGCAAAGACTATTTGCAACTCTTGGAAGCGGAAGGATCCATCGAAGTTATGAAATGGCCTCCCCAAAGCCCCGATCTAAATCCAATAGAGTTATTGTGGGAGGAACTTGATCGGGAGGTCCGGAAAGCAGTACCAACATCGGAGGCTGATTTGTGGAGGAAACTGCAGGAAGCTTGGGTCCGCATAACACCGGATACATTAGCAAAACTAATTGCAAGAATGCCGCGATTATGTGCTGCCATTATAAAAAACAAAGGCGGTCACATAGATGAATCGAAAATTTAAATATAATATGTAATTCTACTGCCAGATACTGTAATTAGTTATGTATGTACATGTAATAAATATATTTTCATTTTTTCACTAGTGCTTTTAATCATTTCTTCTAAATTTATGGGTGCCCAAATACTTATGAACGGTAGTGTATATATGTATATATATATATATATATATATATATATATGTATATGTATAGAGAGAGAGAGAGAGAAGAATCAATAATCAAAGTTTTCGCTACTACTAAATGAAACCATGGTTATTACAACGATACTCTAAAAAAAATAATAACTAACACAGTATGATTCACATAAATAATATTTTCTACAGTGGCGCTAAATTCGATTGTGGTTTTATGTTTCATAATGTTTTATAACAGTTATAAATTTTCATTTTTTTAATAAATAGTACATCTGCTATGTGTTAAAGAGGAACAAGCACGTTCAAGTATTTCAAAGCTTAATTGATGTTCCATAAGAAAACTTTAATTTAATGGTTTAAATTTAAATATTTAAAATTGATATAATACAAAAAAAAATTTTATTCCAAATAAAAACTATGTGTCTATCACGAAAAGTTGTTACGAGGAGAAGAAATTTGACATTTTTCTTTTTCTTGCCATAACTCCTGAACTACACGGAAATTTTGGAATTGAAAAATATTATTTAATTTCACTAATCACTAAGGATAATTCACTATTTCAACCAACCTCCTACAATAATCGCGATTCCATACTGGAAATGTTAATTGGGACACGTTGTACAGTAAAATATTTATGCGAATGATATGATAGATAAGGACACATATATTCCATGTTCCTTTTAACCTAGAGTATAGAAAGATAAATTTATCATTGAAAAACAAATGATATCACTTGTACATATATGTACATATATATATTAATAAATAAATTTACTCCTGTACACATTATAGAAAAATTATTTTTATAATAGTGAACAAATGAAACAAAGTTATTAACTTTCAGTTTTATTTTTGAATTTCCGAATGTATTACTGTGAAAAAAAGAGTCATCCAAAATCACTTTTTTTTAGAATATCGTAGATAACATACAAAATGTTTTCTGTCCGTCTGCCCATTAGTGTTTGCACACAATAGCTATAAACTGATCCTATAAGTATGTATGTAACGACAGAGATAAAAATCAAAGCAAACGAACTCAATTGCCGAGTAACTTTTCGAATCCGGACGCCCTCTTCTTTCTTCTCTTATTTCCCACTTCCTGTTAGATCCGAGATCCACAGCATTGTCAATACGTAAGGTGAAATATTATCCTTGTTAACTGAACCATTATACTCGAGGACTTATATATAACGCCATACTCGGGAAAACCGTCCTGGGTATTTACATCATCCGAGTTGTTTAGCAGCGTTGTAGTCGCTCTTCGAGTTGCCGTGTATAGTTGAGTGTTTGACAAAGACAAAACGTTGAGAAATGCAATGAAGTTATCCGGCGCTGAGGACCAATGCAGGAACTAACTGAAGCGGGCGTCCCTTATACATCGCCGCGATTGTCTGGAGCCGACCGAGTAAACAAACCAGTCCGTTATTCCCCGATACTATTCCCTCTCGCCATTGTTCACTGCCGAATTCCCGATTCAGATATTGCTGCTCTCCGGTTTCATGTAAAACAAAAGGAAAAAGACGATCTTTCACGCTTCCAGTAGCGCGCATCTTCGATTTTTATTCAGAAGTTCGAGATGTTTTACTCACCGAGCAATTTTTACCTCCAACTGAAACAGAAATAAACTACAAACTATATACTAAGCATGGAAACTGAAAATGATAAGTTTTCTGTTTTGTAAAGTATTTTTATATCTTACACGTGTTCATAAATATATTTTATGTAGTAAAACGGTATGTGTGCTATTTTGCCGAATTTTAACAATCAAATCTAACTTACACATATAACGATTTTTCATACGATTGCAGTATAAAAAGATCGAGGCTATGTTGCCAAATATAGGTAAAAAGTGCAACACATTCCATCAATACTACAAAGAAAATGTATACTTAATTGGAAGGAAACGTACGTATCTACTTAATTGAATTTCTCTTTTCTTTTTATTGCTTAGTCCGATGTGAAGTAAATGATAATATTAACAAGAATAAAAGATCGTCAAAACAATGGAAGTCATTCCTAATCTACTATCAAAAAAAGTGTTAGATCCTGCACACAAACTCGCGACTTTCATACAATACATCACCTATTCCAAAAATAGTTAAAACGTCATAAAAAACAAGAACAGTTACGAAATCTGACAGAAATTATTTTACTTATTCTAAGTATTCTCTTCACGTTAAAAAAACACCGCTTATTGTAATGATGTTGAAATTGTATATTACTGATCATTAATGTCTTCAATCGACGCAAAACGATATCATTTCATCAGTGAATACAGTTTAGTAAATAAAAACAATTGCGCGAAGTCAAATAGTTTAAAAAAAATCGATTTTAGTAAATAAAATCAGAAACAATTAACGAACGATGGGACGGTGGATGATCATGCAACGATCATCAACTACCTGGTTCTCGATATCCGGGCAAATACGACTTGCTGAACGTTTTAATACGTCAAGATAATCACTCAAGTATCATTTCCCGGGAAATCTTTGTAAAACATCTCCTTCGAACTGCGAAAAGCAATATGCTTTGCTTTAACGTTTTATTTCTCCAAACAAATTTTTTTGAATTTCCTTCATCATAATAACACATTAACGAATAGTTTTTAAGTTTGTCTTTCTAAGTTTGTCTAAAGATGTTTTTGTGGTTTCTGCAAAGACATTATTAGACACAATTTTTGATTATCCGCCAATCAATCTAAAAAGAACTTTGAATTTAACTTCCGGATACCAAGTTTTTTGGTTTAAATGCCATGATTATTGTCCTTGGTATTCTTTCATTTCAATGAAGAATAATTTCACTAAAGGCTTTTTCTTAATTTTTATGAAGTCGGGCACTTTTACATTTTCGTCGGCCATTGTTTCAATAGAAGGGCTTGAATATTTATCACCATTCGCAACCTCTCTGAATTATCTATACACCTCAAAAACTTCTAAATGTAATTAAGGGTTTCTCTTCAAATTATTTTAAGATATTGGACTCTTTCTGTAGAACTTTTACAGTTTTTGACACATAACTTAATATTGATTCTTTGTTCATCTGTCGTCTTTTAACTGAAGTGTACAAATACTTAAATGAATCGCATCTTGGCTCCCAGTAAACCAATTGTCATAAACATTTCTAATTCACTAGGAAAATTAATTCTTTATAAAATCAATTTTCCACCACCGCATAAAGCACCACTAGCTTCGTTAAAATAGAACTATTTCTGTTAATTGTAGAACAAACAGCATACTTATATATACATTGTAATTTTTGCTTAAATTTACAATGAAATTGTAGTTTTAAAATAAAATAACAACGATTATATTAAAATATATATTGACAAATAATCGAAATTTAGAATAATACTTTTTCAGTGTAAAATAAACTTTGTAAAACTCTAACCGTTTCATGAAACTGAATCATAGTCATGTCTTTTGAAACATTGTTTCTACAAATCATATGGTTATTATCTATGGATCAAAAAAGTGTAAAGGATATAAATGAATGCATGTTATGAACTTCTTACTGAATTTTCGCCTCTTGTACCCTTAATAGATGTTGAAGCAGCGAATTATAAAATAAAATAAAAATGCATCTAATAATATAGTATATATAGTTAATATATACAAAAACATCGATTAAGAAAACAATTTAAATAGTTCATACCATATCCATTCACAAGTCCTGCGGATAAACAGCATAAACTACAAAATTATATACTGTGGTAGATGGGTTAAACCTGTTCGCTCAGGACATTATGTGCTAACAAACAAGTATAAGTAAGACCCTGTTTCGTTATATGTCAAGTATAAAGCTACCAGCGGCGGGTTTGTAGAGTAAGTCGTTTCAATTTTAAAATAATGTTTTAAGATTTTTTAATGTGTAAGATATTTTAATCATTTTATATATTATTAGGAATTTTTAAAGAATCAATATTAATATGCTCAAACTATTCTTCTTGCGTAAAATAGTTTTCTTATTTTACGAAATTACGTATATGAAATAGTAGAATGTTTCAATGTCCAAAAATAAGGCCTATTACTTTGAAGCACCTATACAGTTGACTTTTTTTGTATATTTAACACCACGTTTCAATGTTTAGTATATTATTTTAGAGTATGGTAGCAAGATGTACTTTGCTCATAAACATAAGCAGTGGAGTACCGAAAAATAGATACTGAAAGAGTTCAAATTCAATAAAAGTATTAAAGAATAACTCTCAAAGTATGGACTTACTCTTTGTGAAGCGGTGTAGAACCGGTGCACGAAAGGAGTTGCGTAGATTTATCATTGATTCAAAAAATTCAGCAAAATACGTTTTTGTCAGACCAACGGGTTTAGACTTTAGCTTTCTTGTCGTCTACACCTCCCTCATATTAAACATATATGGCACGATTTGGAACGCACAATGACATAAAAGGCACAACGGTTAAAGGCAAACAACAGAAACATAACACCAGAGTGTTGTCAATAACCAATCACGTCTACATCCTTTAGAAATATAGAAACTATTAAAAATGGATATACAACAATTTTTTTATATGATACTTAAGCCTTTATTAAATGATAAAGTTAACACCCTTCATAGTTAATATTATTGGAGTTCTGCATCATTATTTCTCTAAACAAATAAGTCGTTGATATTAATCAAATTCAGTTTCGAAAATACATTTGACTACAAATACTTTGAATATTAATGTACCTACCGAGCATGTTGTTAATATATATATACAAGCGTTATTTTTTAAATAAGGTCAGTTTTTTAGTAACAAGAAAAATAGTGTAAATATTATTCAAATATATTTATTTCCATATTCTACATACTTTCACTCTACTTTTCCACATAATTTCCATTCATGTTCAAACATTCGTCATATCGTTCAACAAGTCTTTGAATTCTGGCGTCAAAGAAATCTGCCGCCTCTGAAGAAGCTTAATCCATGAGTGCAGTTTTCATTTCTTCATCGTAGCGAAACCGTTGACCACCAAGAAACTCCTTCAAATACCGAAATAGGTGAAAATCACTGGGTGCAACGTCTGGACTGTAAGACGGATGATTTAATTGTTTCCATCCAAACTAATTAGATCTTTTGTTTGTGCAGAAATATATGGCCTTGCATTGTCACGGAACAACATCTCCGGAAGACAGTGGTTCACGCCACTTGTTTGGTATGGGACGTCGGAGTCGAACAATACGCATCAGAACTGATAACTGTGTCTCTTGCCATAGAATCCACTACCAAAATCTCATACGGCTACAAATGGCATCTAAACGCATGCAAAGTATGCTGGGAGCAAGTATGCATGCGCACAACGTTGACCACGCGCTATTCTCACTCTCATTCCCGAACTTAACTTAAGTATAATGTAATGTATATTGGAAAAATTTAAATCGAGGAGAAGATTATCTTTAAAACACATGGATTTATTTTAGTGGTAATATTAATATATTGGCATGTCAGAAAAGTCATGATGTAGATAATTTTCTATTTTCATAGATCATTTATTAATCACAATAGAAAAAAAGATTAAAAAAAAAATGGCCCATTTTGTCATCTTTTGGCGATCTTAATAATTCGTTTTTGTTTAGCAAAATGAACATTTTGGTTCATTCCCGCACTCTATCAAATTACGTAATACTTTTTTTTATAAAATAAAGCCACATCTGTCAGTTGTCATATGGTATAGCATAAATATAAGTGCTAATACTCTAGCACCCACAAAAAAATTAAAAGTTGCAAAAGTTCGTCATGACTTGACCTGCAAACCAATATTTCTATAGAAATAAACGGCAGCTCTTAATAATATATAAAATATTGCTGAAATATACATTTGCAATTATTCTACTTTCTATTTCATTACATGATATTTAATTACAAACCAAGATAGTACTCAACAGTAATATACAATGAAAATGCTTGTATCACTATTCGTAAAATTTGGGATAGAATTTACTTGCAGGTCTCGCGCCACCGCTGTTGTCAAAGCTTCCGTTCATGTGCAAAGTACGTGTATAGATATAGCTTTGTATAAGTGTGTGTTTTGTGCAAGTTGGACGAGCAAATCGAGACGTTTTAATTGATGCCCGGAATGAATAAAGCGGCGCAGCAGATGACCGCAGCCACCCAAAGTTACGACCGTCGGTAACCGAACACTGCTCAATTTGTTGAGTTCACCTCTGAAATACAACGGACCTGATTAACAAGATGCGCGCACATACATACAATATATGCATACATATGTATACTAGAAGACATTTTCTTGAGCAATAAACATAAATAGATATATAAACCAGTAACGCACATAGATACTACATTCTTGTAAACATACATACATAAATGGATTTAGTGTAGGACTGCCTAACATTAAAGTTGATTTTAAATTATTTTGGTAAAAAAGTATTTATTATGCGATCGCGTTTGTTTTCGTCACATTTTTGTTAAGATTTCGTGGTGCTTTCAAATAGACGCTTCCATTAGAAATGAACTTGGGATTATTCTAATTATTTTTAATAATTGATAATCATTTTATTATTTCATTATAACGACAAAAGAGTAATTTGCTCTTTAAAAATTTTAATAACATATTACCGATAATTAAATAATAAAATTGAATTCATAGTACAAAACGGAAGCTTCAAAATACATTCCTTCTGAATCGATACAACGTGTGACGCGATCAAACAATTACTGAAACGACACCTATACAGAGTGTGGTGGTACTTCACAAAAAGTCTATATCACAATCTTTTGGATGTCCTCAACAGCATCTCCCTTGCAACGGTAGTTTCAGTTTTGGATATTGAACACACATATTTTGTTTAAAGGAAAAAAGATCCTGTACAACTACTGCCTTGTGAACTTTACGTTTTCGTGAAGCTGAAGTGAACTGCCTATGTTGAATACTCAGGTCGCAAACAAATTCTCTTCTATGAATATTCCAAAACACTCAAATAAAAAAGCACACCAACACTTCATTTTGAACTTTTGCAGATGAAATGTTTTCCTTTGGTGATGACGGTAACTTCCATTTGGCACTCTGGCGTTGAATTGTGGAATTATAGTGAACAACTTGAGGAATGTCCCTTCAATACTAAACATAAGCATGCTTTAGCACGAACAGTGACATAATCTATACTTGTCTCATCAATTGCACAGTCTTGGTAGCGCTTTGGCTAAGCTTAAAGCAGAATATAAAGTTCGCTCTTTGCTCCAACGTGACAAATATATCCTGCAATACCGCCTGCGGATTACAAAGAAGGATTGGACATTTCGATTGCATACAATTATTGTTGGTTGCATTTCTCTTTTCCTTACAATTCATTACTTAATTGTCAAACCATATATCTTATATTTCAATATTAAAATATAGTTTGTATTAAAATTTTTACAACTATAAAAAAATAAATTAGTAGAATGACCTTACAATTCAAAATCCCGTAACTACGCCTTTGGTCAAAACCATTGCTCTAATTCAGTATAAAGTGCATTTAAATCCGATCACCTAATCCCAGTACCTGTGTTTCCAGAACAGATCGACAAAATTCAAATATTAATTAACAAATAAGTCGAGTTAAATAAAACTTCAATATTGCACAAACACGACAATGAAAATCAGAGGATGGAAGATGGAGTTGTTAATTAAAATTCTGGGTAACGTCTAGCGTTGAAATTACGAGTAATGTCGAGGTTCGCCTATTAAATCTGACAACTGCATTCGTTCTAATTTTGGCAGTACTAGTTAGTAACTTAGCACAATGATGACGCAATTTCATTTTTCAAAACGAAACTTCCAGATATAGAAAAGAATTCTTCTCAATTGGCATTACATGAAGGGCATATAATAATAATAACTAAGATGGCGTGTATTACGTTACGTTGATCAAGTCAAATACTTAAACCATCAAAACTTCGAAAACATCTTAATACTACACTTACTGATATTTTAATACTAAATATAAAGCAAACAACATAATGAAAATATTGTGAAGGCCACACTTGAAATTATTCAATTAATAGGGAATCTAGAAAACTGCAATAATAATTATTTTAATACTGTTGTCAAATAATATAATGAAGATCGTTCCTTATTATTATATTACGAGCATAGATCGGTATGCTTTTGAAACGAACCAGAAGGTGACGCTGGGGCGCGCGTCTTTCATTTACCTTGAAATATCCATTGTTCCTACAACTATTATCAAAACAGTTCCACACAGATTGTGCATAAACACACGGCATTACTAAAGATTCAAGTAAACAATTCGTGCATTTTCTTAATCATGAATAAAAACAAACTCCATGCCGTGTTAAAGCATTTCTTTTTGAGTGGATTAAATGTTTTTTAAACAAATAAAAAGGCAGTTAGATGAAATCCAAGCTTAATCTTCTTATACAACAGTTACAAACTGGGTTGCTGAATTTAAGCGCGATAGAACAAGTATATAGTAGATGATGCACCACATTCTGGCAGATTAAAAACAGCTACCAATGATGAAACACTTGTTCAATTGTTTCATCATTGGTATTCATGAAAATCGTACTGAATGGTCGCTGAATAAAGTTAAGAGAAATAGAGGAGAAAACAAGCATTTTATATGACTGGGTGTATTGCATCTTACATCAATACTTGGTCTTGAGAAACCTTAGTACTAGATTAAGGTCACGTTTGCTGACAATTCACCAAAAACATGTGAGAATGGCCACTTCGCAAAAATTTCTAGACACAATGAAATCGATTTTTTTGTAAGGTTCCATAACGGTCGATGAAACGTACATACATCACTACACATGATACGAAACATGATAACCCAACTCATAGGCGAGTACTACGCATCGTTATTACATTGAACGAAGAAGTCAACGCTAAAAGATCTCACTTGATAAAGAAAAAAAGTCAAGGACAGTGTCCCGTCCCACAAATCAGCAATACGATTCTAATTAATTGAATATGTATTGTATTCACTAAACTTTACTGTCAGACTTCTTGCTGTTCACAAGCTTGAAGAAATGCTTGGCTGAAAGGAATTTCTAATCGAATACTGAAATTATCGAAGCTGTAAATGGATATTTCGAAGGTTTAGATAGTTTTTATTTTTTTGCAAGGCCGAAAAGTCTTGGAAAGTGTTGGACTAAGTATGCAGAGCTTAATTATGTAGAAAAATAAATTGGATATTCCCCAAGAAGCTGTTTTCTCTGTCTCGTTCTAGAGACTTTCCGATCTATGTTCGAATGTATTAATTTTTATACAGTCCATCAGCCAATTCCAGGGACAGTTCAACGTATGTCCCCCTATTTTGGATTGCGACTGAGCAAAACTAACAGATATAACAAAGAAAGAGACTTTAATTAAGTACAATATAATATCAAAGACTTTTCTTCCACAGGGGAAAATATTTAACAACATACATGGATTTTTCACAAATCATAATATTAATTGCTGCATTGGAATTAACACTCTTAGAATACAGGTGGTTGAATATGTTTGAAAAATAACTCCCCTTAACTAGCACTAGTTAATTCATCAATGCGTTGGTGCCATTGCTGTTTTCATGGGAAAACTTTTACTCAAAAGAAAACTACTATAGATTTTAAAACAATCGCTCAAAAACATCATTCTTTTCTGTTACATCGTATATTATTTCTTACATTATACTTCTAAGTATGAGGTATTGGTTAGTTGTTCAACTAGCAATAATCGTATCTTTGGATAAACCTCGTTGGTTACGATATCACCAAACTGCGAAGCTATAGCGTTATTTAGTTGTCTTGGAACTGAATCAGGAAGCGAAACTGAGTCTCCTAACGTTGCTAAATGGAAATAAATATGATCTGTCATAATCAAATGTTTACATTTGATGATGGTGCACGAAAACTTTTGTGGTTGAATATTTTTCTTTTTATAAATACACTAATGAAACATTTGCGTAATTAATAATGCCTAATAATCTATTAATGCTAATTAATTTTGTAAAATATATAAGAAGGTGCCTTGTTTTATTAAGCATTACCTTACATATTCTGTTTCTGATCTGTGCGATGGCGTGTGCAGGTGGCTCTTTTGCCGCTCACCCTCTTCTCGAGCGTCGAAATGTGTGTCGTCTAATAAATCCCGCCGGACGTAAATCTTGTTATCGCAAGCGCGAGCGGAATTTTACGACGAGATAAATCGACGCGCTGACACGCGAATGATTCACTTTTTTTCGGTTATCGAGCATAACTCATCGTAACATAACAAATGGACAAACAAAGGAACGCACTTGAACGCTGTAACGTGTGCGAACATAGATGTGCTAGCATTTGTTTTAATTAGTTACTAAGCAGCTTTTGACATAAATCACATGCGTAACATAACGAAGTTATTATTTGTGTATATCATCCATATAAGTATGTATGTATCCGCCAAAAGTTACATAATTCCATTTAAAATGCACTCTAAGTAATGATTTCGTGAGTATTGAAGCAGAATTCGATCAACTGCAAGAAATCTTTGCAAGAACATATGTGGGGACGTTATCGTAAAATAAAGAGACAATATTCTTTTCGGCATGTATAGTATAATAAATTAGTTACTAGACTGAAGCCCTCAATTGGTCATAAAAAAATTGCAATTGTTATGTAGAATGACATTAACACATACACAGAAATAACTTAGGCGACAAAACAATTTTTCGATTTTAAATTAACCATTATAATATCCAAGGTGTAACAACAACACTTTATAGCAGTAACTATACGGAGATGATTTAACGGGAAGTGATATCCTACTACTAGCACCATCTCTCAAAAAAACTTAGCACTGTGTTCTAATTACGCCATCACAATTTTTGAAAGTTACAGCAGTGTATATAAAGTGTTTAAATGAAAAATTCTGAAATGCATACACTTGCAATTCATGGTGTACGAGGCGTGGCTATTAAATAACGAGACTGACGCTGGTACAGAAGAAGTGCGCATACGGCAAAAGCCAACGACTGACAGCTATTTATCGGGAAGCCTTCTCTTTCGAATGCAGTGCCTCTCGCCTCTGTAAACAAATCAGTATAGCCGCAGCCTTCGTTCGCATTAGTGTTGTTTTTTTGTTTCGCCGGAAAAATGTTAAGAGTAACAATAGAGCAAGAAATTGTGAAATTTCACATGAAACTTGGAAAAACAGCTACTGAAACTTATAATTTATTGAAAGACGTGTATGGCAATAAATGTTTATCGCGTGCACGTGTTTTTGAGTGGTTTAAGCGTTTTCAAGATTCAAAGCAATGATGATGGTTTTTTTTTCTATATTCATGGGATTGTGTACCTTCACTGGGTTCCTGAAGGTCAAACTATTAATCAACATTACTACCTTCACGTTCTTGCTCAACTCCGTGAAAGAATAAGAAAAAAAACGACCCGAATTGTGGAAGGACAAGTCATGGGTTCTCCACCAAGACAATACACCGACTCATCGCGCATTCTCAGCCAAGAGGTTTCTAGCCAAGTACAGCATCCCAGTGTTAGACCATCCGATTATTCGCCGGATCTTGCGCCGTGCGACTTCTATCTGTTTCCTAAGGTAAAATCTGAATTAAAGGGAACAAAATTTGAGTCCTGAAGGAGCTGACAGGAGAAGACTTCCAACACTGTTTCGAACAATAGAAGATTCGCATGGAGCGTTGTACGGATAGAGGAGGAGTGTATATTGAAGGTAATAATAAGTAAATATGTATGAAATCAAAATAAAATGTTTTACAGCGTGAGTCTCGTTATTTAATAGCCACACCTCGTAATCCAATATTTATTTTTTAAAGAATTAAACGCATCTGAAATATTAGTTGATACGCAGCAAGCTTGGATGACAATATTATTTCGTTTCGGAAATGATCAATAGTAATGACATTATCTTGAACCTCTAAAAAATTGACATTGGAGGCATCGCTAGCATCGTGAATTATTGATTTAACACGCCCACCAAATTTATATGCAGAATTGGCATATCCTAGCTGTCACTAAGCTAGGTACTATGAATCTAGAATTTTAATCAAAAATGTGAAGGAATGCGAACGCTAAGCGATAATTTGAGGCTGTTCGACAAAACCAGGTTGATTTTTTGTAAAGATTTATTACAGTTGATAAAGCGTCGTTACAGTAAGTTCAAGCGGTAGTCTCAATAGTGAAAACATCATAGTAGGTCTGCCCTTAAGAAAACCAACATATTTCCTTCGTCGCATAAGGAAATGGCTACGATTTTTTCAGATTTCCATGGCTTTTACTAGAATTCGTTACATAAAATTTAACAAAATTAATTCTAAATTGTTTATTGCTCAGCATTGTTTAGTGTTCTGGACAAACATTCAGCAGTTTTTAATTATTGTCTGGTACAAGTAAACCCAATTAACTTGTTCCATATTAAAAACGCTATAAAATAGTTCTAGATTTCTCTCAGGTATTAATAATGTAACCTGTCAATAACGGACACCCAAAAAGCAAAATATATTGGCGTTATATAAAGGTGTCCGTAATTGACAGGTTTTTCGTCTCACAAATAAAATACATAATTAATTTTAGGATTTGCTTTCTTTATTTTATTAATTAAAGTAAATAGTATATAAATACAAATATGTGTAAGAAAAACTAAAATTTTAATGTATTTACATATTATAGATAATATGACATCTAATAAATTATTTATATGTACATATTATTACAATATATTCATACGAAAAAACACAATTTATTAGGATTTTTTAAAGTATGTTTCAATATTTGTATGCTTCACATTTTTTAGCTTCGATTTAAAAACTGCAGCTTCACATGTAAGTAAAATTTTAGAAACATCCATATAAATGTCACCATTGTTATTGCACAATAAATAATTTTGTATGTCTCTTAATTTTGCACACACTTCACTCATACTAGATAAACTAGATTTTGGAGTTTCACATTCGTCCAGGTCACTATTATCAGAGTTATGTTCTTCATCATTATTGCACAAATCTTCAACAATTTCTGGAATACTGAAGTTAGGGCTCTCTGTAGGCACATGACGATCAATAGAAGCATATTCATCTAAATCCATCAAAAATTCGTTACGAACTGCAGGATATAGCTGGGCAAGGGGTATTTCGTCTTCTTCATCAAACATTGTGTCCTCCTGGATAACATCAGAGAATCCGGCCTTGGAAAAACATTTTTTAACTGTAGCAGGAGATACTTTTTTCCAAGCAGCTGTAATCCATACAAGTGCATTGGCTAAATTTATGTTTTTTTCAAAAATTTCAAAATCACATTCATTGTCAATAAACGTTAGAAGCTTTTTAATCAAAAAATTTCGGTAAATCAATTTGAAATTCTGAATTATTCCTTGATCCAAGGGCTGACAATACGAAGTAGTGTTTGGCGGCAGGAAGACTAGTTTAACATTTTCTAATGGAACTTTAGAATGTGAAGTGGCATTATCCAAGAAAAGAAGCACTTTTCTATTTTGTTTTTTCATTTTATTGTCAAATTTATGCAGCCATCTTGTCATAATTTCCATTGTCATCCATGCATTTTTGTTAGAAAGCCATTCTAAGGGTAATTTGTCCACATGACTACCCTTAAAACAGCGAGGATTTTTACTTTTTCCAATTATTAATGGATCTTCCTTCTCACCTTCCATATTTGCACATAGTAAAACAGTCAAACGTTGTTTTGCTGCCTTCTTCCCTGCACAATTCTCACTTTTTAATGCAAATGTCTTATTTGGCATAGCGCGGTAATAAAGACCTGTTTCGTCGGCATTAAACACATCTCGAGGAGAATAATTTATTAAAATCAACGGTAACTTGGTTTTCCAGTCTTTTATATCGTCCAAATTAACCTCTGCAGGATCACCACAAATTGATTTAAAAGTTATACTGTATCGCCGACAGAAACTTTCCAACCATCCATTAGATGCTGCGAAATTTTCCATCTTTAAACTGCTTGCTGTCTCCAGTGGTTTTTGTTTAAGTAGCGGCCTAGATATTGGAATTGCTTTATTTCTGGCTTTGCAAAACCAATTGTAGACGACTTGATCCACTGCCAATCCTTCCGACTTCGGAAATTTTCGTTTTAGCTCCATGTTAACACCTTCTTCGACCATCTTTTTTAATTCACCTTTATTTTTCATAATATCGTTAATTTGTGTTTTTCCAACCCCATATTTTTCGGCCAACTTTCGCGAACTTAACGCATACTTTTCACTTTCCGCGATTATATTTATTTTGTCTTTTAGCGACAAACGTTTTCTTTTTTGCGACATACTTAATTAAGAACCTTTCGAATACGGAGACAACTTTAAACTGAATTGTTTCCTTTAGAATAATAAAGTTTAAATCGAAAAGGGTGAATTACTACCAGGTAATAGGAAACCCCGGGAAACCCCGACAATTTGTATTAGGTATTTCCGTCAATAAAGATATACATGTCATAAATAGTCCGGCCGACATTGGCGGGTAAATTTCTATGAAAACAGGCCGTAAAAGTTTGGGTTATTTGGCCGCGGCCGTTTTACAAAGGTGGCCGTAATTAACGGGTATTTGTGTATGGGAATTTCCTTATAGTCGATTCGGGGAACTTTGAAACTCAGGTGACCGCTTTAGTCAGGTGGCCGTTAACACAGGTTTTACTGTACATCTAATTGAATTGGCGACTGTCGTTAACTGTATAAAGGCTGGTTAAAAATAACCACATTACCACAATGTAGTTTTTAGACATGAATATGTATTTACTTTTCTACAGTGTGTGTTCATGATCCAAATATTATTACTTTTTCTACGGCTCATAATTTGGTTGTCCAATTATGTATTCAGATTTTAAAGGTTAACAATTACAATTTCCCAATTTTTTGCAATGAAACAAAAATATATTTCCAAATATTTCATAGAAATCTTTCCAGATATGTGGTAAGTCAAAATTTGAAACAAGGTTTTCATCTCACTACCAATATGCCAATATTGGCGGACCAAAATGTGTGGATGTTGCTAGCAATGTTTGACAGTTTGACAGGTCTTATCATCTTGCCCTGTCGTTTTGTTGATGCCTGAACAGCCGTTCTCGTTAGAGCACGCTCTCTAGCCCCGTTCTTTTAATTATACCTGGAAACTTCGGTTGCAGAATTTCTACATAGATTGCCGCTTCAAGATATTCATTCTCCATCATTTATAGAGATCGCTTTCTTGCCAAGTCCTCACACTCGACTAGTTAGTACATTTATAGAGTGCCTCTTCTGCTTAACAGAATTTACTTATTCTGTTATATAACACGTTATAACAAAGTTCTTAAGTAACCAATATTCTATCCAAATTATGTCAATAATGTAGTATAGATACACAATAGCGAAAGCAGATATTTTACTAACGTAAGATATTCACCACGAAATGAAATAAGATCGTAAATTTACATAGTATACCATCAATATCAAGATAAACGTCAATCGAATTTGAATACTAATTAACGGCAATTAACGCAAGATCCCACGTGGTCGCCGTAGTTTAGGCCAAATTAAAACAAATGCTTTGGACAACATTGGACCATTCTCTTTATAATCTCAATCTAAGTCTTAGTAATTGTCATTTGTTAGAGATCCTTTGAGGATGCCTTTGAAAGGGCAGTAATTCGAAATTAACAATCAAATAGAGTATCAAGAAAATAGAGAAATATGTAAAAACGTATCCTCGTGCCACATTGGTTGGTCTTATTACAGCAGCTTATCGTCGTACATTTTCTTTGGAAGTTAACTTTTTGTTAAATAAGAAGAAGTATGTTTTTATTTTTCCTAGATTCCACTTGCAAAATAAAATAACAAAAAGTCGGATTTTATTCAATTATTTAAGAATGTTAACGCCAATCTTTTTCAGAACTATCATTTAAGACTCAATTATTTTATTTTGTCTTTAATAAAAGCTTAATGCGTCTTTCCAAACATACAAAGATAAACCCATGTACACATATATGTAACAAGAATTAAACAAATGACAATAAAATACAAATTATGTTAATAAATAAATATTCCATAGTTCAAAACCAAATGTTAAAACTTTAGAGAGTAGAATTGTATACATACATATATCGATAATACACGTACATACATACATACATATAGCAAAACTAGAAACATATTTCAACAGAAAACATGTAGCGATCAATATGATAGGTATGTTAGCGACAATTTGGTCAGAAAAGGGTGGATTCGGGACAACAATAACATCAAGCAATGGTAGCAGTGGCTGGAACACACGCGCTGTGCCTCTCCCATCTGCGGAATAATACATCAGTCCGGTAAACGAATTGACATGGGTCGTGACGACGATTGTATTGTCATTTATAGTCGTTAATCGTTTAAAACTGTGATTGATTCAGAGCATAGTAAATTAACCAAATAATTATATAGTGTTAGCAGACAAACTGTGTAGTATGATTCTTAGTCTAAGACATTATCATTAATAAGTTACTCACATTATTTTAAAAGAGTTCAGTCAATTTCATTTGATCTCAGTAAATTCAAATCTGTAATTTTTCTATAAAATTTAAAACAAAAGGTTTACTATACTTAATTACAAAATAATATAAAATTTAATATGTTTTCTAGTATTAAGTAGCATCTTATAATGTAATAAAAGGACGTATTATAAATTCTTATGTGACAACAAAAGCAAATTAAATTTGAAATTCGAAAAACTTAGTTTATTACTCAAGATTGTCATACTAATAGTCATAGTTATTTGTTCATTTTCAGTTGACCAACAATACAATCTTCTAAATTCTTAGGTCAGTACATGAAAGTAGGTCAAGAACAAAGTTACAAAATATTTCTAAATCTACTATACCATTCAATAGTTATGATATTCTTCTAATGTACATGTCTCTACGTTAAAAAGCAATTTATATGACTTTTACACTATAATTTTCCATATATTTTGTTTCCCTGGGCAATTCGTTGTACAATTTCGTACAAGAGTAGTATACTGATATAATGACAGCCTATGAAGATAATAGAATGGTTTATTCTCATTTTTATTCTTAAGCACTACTCTTAAATCATAATTAGTATTACTTTCTAGTTTTTTAGTTAGTTTATAGACGCGTTCAGTAATAGTTAACATGTAAACATAATCTCCTCTTAACTTAAAACACGTATTATAATAAACTTGAAAAACGTCTAGCACAAAATTTGTATCTTGCTCTGCAAACAATGTCCAAAATTTACGCCCTTTATGAATTTTATTAATTAAGAGAAAAGGTAATTATCAGAAAAAATCAGAATATAATAATAAATGGGATGTTCATGTAGCTCACAACATGGCAAAGCGAGATTTATGTAGGAAAGCATTACCCTTCAAAACTAGAATATATCTACATGTTTCTGCATCGTTTTTGTTTAATTTTTCCTGCTAGAACGATCACTAATCTGGAATACTATTCTATTATTTTACTCTTATAAAAGAAATCGATCATGAATATAGCATTCCAAAGAAACTGAAGGAAGAATTTCTTTGGCAGATTCTGTAAAACGAAAAAGGGACTAGGACTTGGAGAATTAGAATAATATTTTGCTTCTGGATTGTACAAATGTCGCAACGCGACTATTTATGAAATTTGAGCAGAAGTCAGCATCTTTTTAAAACCGACCACAAATTGAATACAATACTCCCACCTGTTCTCACGTCCAATTAACATGCAATTCAGACATATGCAAATACATTTTTCAGAGTGTTTTCCATGTCCAAATCGATATGAATTATTTTATGTCGCATTCATATGAAATATTTAGTACCTCAGACATTAGTTTTATTCTAGGCTATATTAGTATCATGCAATAAACTACAGAAACCGATCTTTCATATCGTACAATCCAACTTTTCAGGGCCACATGATTACTAAAGATATTAAGTATATTTCCACAAACTCTTCACCGTTTAACTCCTTTTAATAAAGAAATTTAATGATAGATAAATAAATATTAGTAAAATACATATGTAAATATAGGTAATGTAAATAATTTTCTCGATAACACAGTGTGTTTCAAAAAGAATATACGTATTACAAAGTATTATTTTGTCCAAACTATCGATCGCTGCGCCTCGGCTCGGCTATTAGGGAAACGAATCCATAGCCTAGTCTATTTAATAGCCGCTAGATGTCACTTGTCTTCTGTTTTTCTTGGTAACTCAAAAATCATTTTGTGTTTTGGAGTTTACGAAGTGCAATTCTGTGATTACAGTGCAAAGACGTTTCAGGTTGAGCTACCAAATTGATACTCCGAATGGGTGGAACATTCGCAGATGGTATCGACAGTTTGTAGATACAGGATGTGTATGTAAAGGAAAGAGTCCTGGCCGCCCTCGTGTTTCTGAAGAAAGTGTTGCACGAATTCAAACTGCTTTCCAACGTAATCCTTCAAAATCAACTCGTCGTGCCAGTCGGGAGTTACGACTGCCTACAACAACGATTTGGCGTGTTTTGAGACGTCGGTTGGTTATGAAGCCGTACAAGTTACAGTTGTTACAAGCTCTGCGTCCTGATGACAAACGGGAACGTCTGGCATTTTGTAACGAGATTCATGATGCTATTGACAATGATAACACTTTCGCACAACTCATCGTGTTCTGTGATGAAGCGACTTTCCATGTTAGTAGTTTGATAAACAAACACAATGTTCGAATTTGGGGTTTACAGAACCCAAATGCAGCCATTGAACATGTATGAGATTCGCCTAAAATCAATGTGTTTTATGCGATATCCCGATCATCTGTTTACGACCCATTCTTCTTTGAGCAGTCAGTAGTATAGCAGTAAAACTTGTTATTTCTGAAGCTGCACGAAGACAACTTCATTTCTCACAAAACGGGACACCCTCTCACTGGAGTCGCCAAGTGCGTGAATATCTGAATGAAACTCTACCGAACTGTTGGATTGGTCGTCAAGGAGCTGGCGACTTAGCATGTCTCAGCTGGGTTCCACGGTCACCAGATTTGACAGCCTGTGACTTCTTCCTGTGGGGTTTCGTTAAAGACAACATTTATGTACCACCACTCCCACAGAACCTGGAAGAGTTGAAGAACTGGATCCGTACTGCCATAACATCAGTGACGAAAGACATACTTGATCGAGTATGGGAGGAATTTGAGTATCGATGTGATATTGTTCGTATCGCTGAGGAGGACATATTGAACCTCTGTAATCTGAACTTGGAAGGTTCGTAAATATGTGTGTAAAGTTTCATATTCGTATGTCTTAAAGTATAATAAATATATGCATTCGAAATATGTATATTCTTTTTGAAACACCCTGTATATTGCCTAAGAGAACAATTTTATAAATATTGTCAAAAACAATAAAGTCCGCTTTGAATTTACTTCTTTAAGGAAATCGCAAGTACATTACTTTAATATATAAAATTAAGGGCAAACATGACAATACATAATAGTACGTTTACTCGATTGAAAAACAAAAACAAATTCAGTTTTTATCCCTACATTAAACATGTTTATTTTATGGGCTAAGTTCCAATAGAACCGCATTTAACATAGTTCGCGAAAAGCTAAAAGACAAATTCATTGTTGTATTAGTTGTAAATAGTAATTGTAAATTAAAAATTACATTCCGAAAATTAATAAAATGAGATCGAATGCCTACAACATTGAACATTCTATACAAATTTCTTGACATTTCATTCATTAGAATCCAAGCTACAAAGCATTTAAATAAGAATGGTTTGTATACCAGACGAAAATGAATAAAAAACAAACTTCAGAGGAAGATAAAATTTGTTCCACATCGACAGACGGATCACCAAAAATTGTCCAAAATTAGGCATTGCACATACTTCATTAAAATGTTCTAAAAAAGAAAAAATTTTCTTTAAAATAGTCGTAACTAGTAATAAGTCAAATCTCAAAATACCGGGTGAAAAAAATCTCAAAAACTTCAGTTGGAGAAGTCGAAAATCAAAATAATATTCATTGCTTTTTGTATTTTAAGAATTTCGTTTCGAGTAATATAACAGTTAATACTGAGTATTATATTGGTATATTGAAGCATTCTGTAGATGATACTCGTCATGTTAGTTCTAAATGTTGATAATCAAACGTTTAACAGTCAACAATAGACAGTCTCAACACCATTGGAATCATAAAAAATCATTTGATTTATTTCTTTAATAAATAAATAAATAATATGAGTTTGATCTGAACTTCCTAACTATTTTTTGGGCAAAGTTCCAGTAATATTCTTTATGCTTTTAGATTCTCTTATATTATTATATTTTAATTTATAAACATACATGAATGTCGCAACTTATAAAGAAGATACTAAATTATTTATTTGGAGAAAATTAAGCTAGGAAATTTTTGACATGTGCATGCAAATCTTACAAAATAGTTATAGTTTAAGTGGGACCAAATGAGGCGCCAAAATAAAAATAATAGTTACTATATAAAAAAATAAGCACGTAAATATAAAAAGCCGAATAAAGTTTCGTCAAACGCGGCATATTGACCTTCAGAAAAATCAACGTTGAAATATGATAACGGACAGCACTAGAAATGGATGACTCATGCAGTAACATACATCACTGCAGTGAACATGTTGCCAGTGTCTTTCAGGGATTTCAAACTCGCCGGGCCCATTTCAATATTTTTACTGTGGTAGAGCGTTGTGGGCCATTGCGAAGGGTTCGTTAGAAATACTCCCGAGACAGATAACAGCGGCGCTTTGTACGGAATAGCAGCAACATACATATGTATACATAAGAGCACGAGCGTGTATGATGTGGTAGTAATAATAAAAAAACATAGTGCCAGATGAAGTCACGACGGTATTTGTAATTAAATTTAAAACTAGACAAAGTCTAAAAATTATTTTACGTATATTTATCTACATATCGTAGATATAAAAGATATTATTGAAACGGAAACATATACATGTTTTAGAAAAAAGCGTAACAGGTATCTATAATAATAAAACAAAAATTACATCGAAACTAGTTATAATACATAAGATATATTTTTTATTGTCAAAAAAGAAGTGCGATAATAATTGTTCCAAATACTTATGTTTAATCTTGAAGCAACTCAAAAGCCCAATAGATTCTTTGTATATTCAATAAAAGAATATATTTTTAAATTAAATAGATATAATTTTATGGTATGAAGATTTAAAGTTTTGTTGGGATTATATAATAAGGTTTTTCGTAAATAATCATTAACCGAACAGAATTTGTGTGGTAAAACGACACCTCTATACATAATTACGTGCAGTTGAAATAATATAATTTTTCTGACTCATTTAGAATTCATTAAGATGAAATCTTACATATTGTCTATCATTTTCTTTTAAATCACAAAATACATTTGTGCGTCATCTTATTTACAGAAAAACCTAAGCAAGACCGAATATTGGTTCAAACGATGAACAAAAGTCAATCCAGGTTACATTTACCTTGAAAAGAGACAACTGTAGAAATGAAATCTAGAATAAACTAACACCAGTAGTCAAACCTAGGAATCTAGGAGGATACTTGGACCGCCGTTTGATCTGAAAAATTCATATCTGAATTCTAATCTAAATCTAAATTCAACATTATCAGAAAAAAACCAACTCCTATATATACTTACTATATATATATATATATATATATATTGGGTCTGGGAAAAAGTTCGTGGCGTTTTTCCCGATAGATGGCATTGGTTGCCGATAACTAAAGAACAACAAGTCACAGCGACACCACCGACGGCTCGTTTTTTAGATGACCTTCCGAACGTTAGTTTGAGCGTAGAAACATTGTAATCGGTGCAGTGGTTGGAAAGTTATTCGCACTTGAAAATGGAGAAGAATAATGAGAAATTTCGCTATATTCTGCAATATTATTATGATAAGGGGAAGAACGCTGCGCAGGCTTGTGATAAAATTTGTGCTGTGTACGGTGAAGGTACTTTATCGAAATCTGTTGCGCGGAAATGGTTCGCTCGCTTTCGTTCTGGAAATTTCAATGTGAAAGATGAGTCACGCTCCGGTCGTCCAATCACTGAAAAATCTGATGAAATTCTTGAAAAAGTCCAACAAGATAAGCATATCAGCAGTGTCGATATTGGCATGGAGCTAGGCATTGACCACAAAACTGTTTTGAACCATTTACACAAAGCTGGTTACAAAAAAAAGCTTGACGTATGGGTTCCTCATGAGTTGAGCGTGAAAAACATGATTGACCGAATTAACATCTGCGATGCGCTGCTGAAACGGAATGAAATCGAGCCGTTTCTGAAACGTTTAATAACCGGAGATGAAAAATGGATTACGTACGATAATCGGAAGCGTAAAAGATCGTGGATAAAGGATGGTGAGCCGTCACAAGCGTTCGCTAAGCCAACATTGACGCCAAAAAAAGTGATGCTGTGTGTATGGTGGGACTGGAGGGGAATCGTCCACTACGAGCTACTTCCAACTGGTCAGACGATTGATTCTCAACTCTACTGTGCACAACTAGAGAGATTACGCCAGGCGATTGAAAGAAAACGGCCCGAATTGATTAATAGGAAAGGTGTTGTCTTCCATCATGACAACGCCCGACCACACACACTTCTTTGATGACCCGTCAAAAATTGAGAGAGTTTGGTTGGGAAGTTTTGATGCACCCACCTTACAGTCCGGATATAGCACCCTCTGACTATCATCTGTTTCGATCTCTGCAGAACTCTCTCAATGGAATTAAGTTGGTTTCAAAAGAAGCCTGTGAAAACTACTTGATTCAGTTTTTCGACCAGAAACCACAGAAGTTTTTCACCGATGGGATCATGGATCTACCAAAAAAATGGCGAAACATTGTCGATAATAATGGAGCATATTCGGTTTAAATGAATTCGTCCACGCGCCATGCGGGGACCAGTTGAATTTTACTGAAAAAACGCCACGAACTTTTTCCCAGACCCAATATATATATATATATATATATATATATTAGCCGACTAACAACTCAGTAGTAAGTAATTGGTTTATCACGCCAGGGGTCTCGGGTTTAAGTCTGATGGCCTAGGAAGGCTTTTCGTGGTTTTCCTTTCCCGATTAAGCAAGTTCTGACATACAATGATATTAAGTCGTCCCACAAGCACGGACGTAGAATTAACTCGTGGTCTGCCAAAGCCTCTTGCAATTGGCGTTAAGCTGTTGGAGGATGTGAAAGCATGAATTATTATTATTATAATCTTTCGTAAACTAACGGACGTTCGGTTTCAGTGCATCAATGAGAAGATTAACAGCAGACTTGAGCAGACGAAATATCGGTAAGTGAAGCAATAGTATTAGAGAAGCGATGCTAATCAGTAAGCCTAGAAGAAACTATGGACAACGACCGTGAAAGTCTACAAGCCAGATTAAAAAACTAAATTTGAACAGAATTGAACTAGATTTTGTAGATCGTTTAAAACCGACATACTGTGAACGCAAATCTATATGAAATGCTTACAAGTGCCAAATAAGCTCTCTGTTTCGTCTATAATACAAGCTTCACAAGAACACCAACTTTCGTAAAAATCATAACTTCTATTGTTATTCTTGAAAAATATTTGATCGATAATAATCTTTTTAAAGCTAGGTAAATGAGCATCAGAGAGCAGTACGTGCTGATGCTGATAACAATAAACTTATCTACTGAACGATGGTGGGAAAAACGTTTTATTAGATTTCCGCTATAGTAACAGTAGTAACAAGGAGATGGTTTAAGATCAGAAAAAAAAGCAATTGTTTTAGTTCATTATTAGGTAAAAGTTCTATAAGACAATAAACATGTCACCCTCAACAAAGGTATGTTTGACTTATTTTGAATTTGTTATCCATGATTCTAAATTTGTGATGCAAACTTTAATCATAATCAAATCAAAAACTGTTTGAGAATTATTTGCATAATCTATTAATTTCATAGTATTCTAGAATTATAATTTATAAAACCATCTTTAATATGTTTGATTATAATATGAAGAGGTATTGAAGGGAATAGCCAAGAGTATGACGCGTATTATATACACAATTAATGTAACTACCAAAAAGATTTAAATTTTTATTTGGGCTACTTCCAATCGTTTGAAGAATTTATGTAAACAATAAATCCCAACTTGCCGAACATGTTTGGGTGGAAAACCATGCAAGGGACTAAATGTTTATTATAGCAATAGAAGTCCACCACATCAAATGAAATTTGAAAGAAACAACACATAGTTATAATTTCAAGTGAAATCCAAGAGATCTGGATACTAATAATTAACAGAAGAGCAGCAGTAACCATGGTAGAAGTTAAGTATCCGGTTCCATAGTACCAGTAACAGTAGGAATTTACGGATCGAATTAGAATCTCGCGCTCTACCTCAGTATAAATATAATGTTTTGGGAACACACATACATTTGCCAGATACATTAAATAAAATGAGTTTGTTAAGAAGCAGTTCTCGTGATAGTAAACGAACTGCCAAAATGTTAGATTACATAAATCCTGCAAACGATGTTAATATTATATAACCAACAATTTCATGGGATGTGTTAGAAGATTTTCCAGCAAAAAATAATTTTTTACCCAATTACTATCAACACACGAAATAAATATACACTCTTACAGACCTTTTGCAATAAAGATTTTAAAAATAAAATCAATCAGAGTCCATTTATTTAACTATTGCTTTTGAAAATTAAGCCCGTAAAAAATAAGCTAGCGTGCTTTGAGTGTGTCACGTAAAAAAAAGTAAAAATAATTTATGTTAACAAATACAATAGGTAAGAAAAGTTAATGTAATAATATTTTTCGATATCAATTAATTTATTGAAATGTTAAGGGTCAGGAACAAAACATAATACAAACAATACATGGTTTAGAAAAACGTTGTTATCCATAAAATCTTTAGATATTATTTTACAAAATATTAACCTACTGTGTACAAAAAGTCCAATACTAGAAGACAAAAATATAAAAATTTTTAGTGGTTAAAACTATAAATAATGACAATTTAGCTCGTTTCACAAATAATAATTATTCCGAACGTGGTTCAAATTATATTTTGTAAAAGTATTTAATGATTTATCAATATTTCAAATAATTCATTTTTTTAACTACAGAATGTGTTACGCCACTGGAAGCTAATGTTAAAAAAGGAAAAAAGATACGAAAGTACAGTCAGCGTACAACTACGTTCTGTCCGTGATATCGGATTACGAGTCCCGCACGTAATGGAGCATGTCAACCGAAGCGGGCTGGTGGCCGCAGCCCCATCTATCTAAATGGCTCTCGTCGCACATATCGGTGTGCTTTTGGCATTTGTTTGTTTGCTGATATAGTGATCGGCAACATTGGACCGGGCAACATTTTGGGTCGGTTAAGGACACCACTTGATGTAGGCTAACTGTTAAATATGAATTAAAAATATTTAGTAAAACAGGTAATATTTGATCGAAATAGTAATATACACGTACTGACATTTAGAGCAGCAACAGTTAAATATTAACGATATACATATATGTATAATATTTGTTAATATATTTAAATTTAGAAAAATTCAGGCTTGTTTTATACACTATTACTGTTGGAATTAGATGATTAACTGAAATAATTGAGGCAATATATACTCTTAACTATTATTAATATTTCTCTTTGGTTTTACCTTTGTTAATAAACTAAAAACTATGAAATAATACTATGCGAAACTTAACTATTGCTACTACTAAAATAATTTAACTTATAAAATCAAACGTAATAATAATCAAAGTAGATGGAAGCGTATGTGAAAAAACACGTATAGAACAAAATAAACACATTGCATGGTGGACAGTAATATATAAACTGAGGTTAAAATATAGATCAAACCATGGAAGGAGTATAAATCAAAAATGTGCTCGAATGTATTTAAAGTACAAAGAATAACGGAAACCTATATATATAAACCTATATATATATATAAACCTATATATATATATATATATATATATATATACAGGGTGTCTATAAAAGAACTCCGGGGTTTTAAGACAAAATATTTTAATAAAGTAAAAAACGTACATACATGTTTTATACATGATTAGAATGCTTACATTTTCAAGATTTTTTAACAACTTAGTGAAGTTCAATGTGAGCTCCGTGAGTGGCACGGCACACGTCGAAACGGTATTCTACCTCTTCCCATGTCCTGGCGAGCATGTCTGGGGGAACGGACGCCACGCAATTCTCTATTCGTTCCCTGAGATGGCGAACATTTCGAATTTTCTCCGCATACACAAGATTCTTGATATGCCCACAGAAGAAAAAGTCCAACGGAGTCATATCAGGGCTCCTTGGTGGCCATGGAATAGGTCCTTTCCTTCCAATCCACCTGTTGCCGAAACAAGCGTCCAGTGACTCACGCACACGCAAACTGAAGTGTGGCGGCGCCCCATCTTGTTGGAAGTAAACTAAACCTTTCTCCGCCTCAATGTCATCCAACTGAGGATAAACATACTCCTCTAACATGTCACAATAGACATCACCATTGATATTCCTTTCGACAAAAATGAAGGGACCTATGACTCTGTCACGCATAAGAGCACACCAAACATTCACTTTGGGCGTGTCACGTTCGTACTCAATAAACTCATGCGGCGGCTCTGAACCCCAAATTCTGCAATTATGCCTGCTTACAGTTCCGTTCACATGAAAAGTAGCTTCATCACTAAAAACCACACTTTTTAAAAAATCATTATCTTCATCAATTTTATCCAGCATGGAAACAGAAAATTCGAATCTCTTAACCTTGTCTGCCGGTTTGATATGGTGTAAAAGTTGTATCTTGTAGGCAGTTAAACGAAGTCTTTTACGAATTACCTTATGGACTGTTGATCTTGGTAACCCCAAGTCCAGACTGCGTCTTGTTAACGATTTCTTAGGGCTTCGAGTGCATGAAGCTCGGATTCTGTCCACATTCTCTTGAGACACACGCGGCCTACCCGGCGACTTTTGCTTCAAAACACTTCCTGTTTCCTTGAACGCACATAACCACTGACGAATTGTTTTGTCTGTAGGAGGGTCAACACCATAGCTACGTCGAAAGTTTCTTTGTACAGTAACAACAGAATTAGTTTCTATGAGCCAAATAACACATTGAGCCTTTTGTTGAGGCGTCGCCATAGCGCGGCAGTCCAGACGACACTGACTGCCTGCCGCAGCCGCTACGTCATTTCAAGGTCAACGCTCCGCAGCGCTGCCAACTGTTGAGAGAAACATTCCCAATTGGTATGAGTAAAACTCTTTGAGCTGCTTGTTTCAAAGGAATTGATCAAATTTTGCTATCCTTTATAGTTTAAAAAATATTAATTTTTTAAACCCCGGAGTTCTTTTATAGACATCCTGTATATATACATATATAGATAGAAGAAAGGAATATAAGGACTTTGGCGAAAGAATGGAAGAAATGGGGGAAAATCGGCAAGGACACAAATTATGCACAGAACATTGTAAAGTTTAAGGATTGGTGAGGAAAGAGATAAAGTACATGAAAAATAAGATGAAGATTTTACAAGTGAAGAATAGAGAGAGAGAGAGAGAGAGAGAAGAGAAAGTTTCGGCATTTAAAAATAACACTTTTGGGGAAAAATGGTAAGTAAATGTGGAATTCAGAGCAAATTTTAAGGAGAGAGGTGAGATTACATATCAAGAAGTAGAAGATGCACTGAAAAAACTGACAAATGGATAGACTCCAGGCCAAGATGAACATAGAATTATCAAAGCACACGAGTAGAATAGGAATTTAAATACTACACAGGATATTAAATATCACTTTCAAAAGGAGTAAGGTATCGAGAAACTAGTCAGTGCGAAGAAGAAAATAAGAGCGTGTCTCAATTTAGTGTGTAAACTGAAGAAATAATAGCATAAATAACAGTTTCGATTCATTGAACACTGAAGATAATAGCGTATAGTAGCAAGTTGTATGCACTTTTTGTTGATTGATAGTGCCTTGACCGACAAAATATAGAAAATACTTCAACATACTTGAATAAATATCGATTTAAATTAGAAACTACTAAAAAAAAATTTGTAAATTGATATTATCTACAATCGTCTTCTTTGCGTTAAATAAACCACAACAGTTTTTCATTTTTTTTAGGGGTTGACGTTAAGGTAATATTGTCCACCGATTCATTGTTTTTCATTTCTTACCAGTCTGTCGTTGTCTTCTAATCATTTGCATAACAAACTTATATTAATATACTAGGATTCGTCTTCAATCCACAGTTTATAGCAAAAGCCAAGAAATATGCGGAATGTACTTACAAACCTCTCTTGCACATAACTGTAATTTCACTTGATATTAAGAGACTAGTTGGACATTTGACTATAAGAAGACAATGCGTGTGTAGATTCAGAGATGAATAAAATTTCAAAACTTTTAAAAACTTTCAATTTGTTTTTAGTTAAAATAGTTTTCCTTAAAAAGTAAGTACATCTAAAAGCCAATCATGTGACTAAAGTTCTGACCTTGGCCAATATAAAAATTTTAAAACTAAAATTAAGGAAATTTGTTATATCTTCCTGATTTAAAAGAATTTTCAAAAATTAATTATGTATTATCGAAATAGGCGGTACATATATCTTACACGTTCTTAAGTTCTACTTTGTAACTAATAGATTTCTTCCAAATTTAAAACTATGTCCTACATTTACTTTCCCTACAAACACATATACTAAATATGTATGGGAACCTCTAATTATTATAATTATTTCGATGTTTGAAATCTAACTATTTTTCTTCTGTTTTTTTCCATTTTCAAGCATTTTTTTGTGAAAATCATACGCCGTCTTCTCAGACGAGCTCTCCCGTTTTGCCCCTTTTCCATCCTTGTCGATTTTCTTTTTTCATCGGCGATGTCCCGAAGCTCTCGAGAATTTTTCCAATATGTACATACAGGAACCCGCATTACACACACAGATATACAGCACTCATACATCTACACGTACACTCACACACAAACACATTCACATCGTAAACCCGACCGTTCTTCCTATCGGATAAAAGGGTCTCCACTCAATCTCATGCTCGAATTTCCGTAGCGGTTTGTTGCCGTCCTTTTCTCTGTTTGGAATAGAATATGGAGTTAGAGTGAGCGCGACATATTATTTTTATTCCACTATATCACAATCATACGTGCGCCCGTGTTTCTGCTCCCAACAGCGCTCTGCGTGCCAACAAGTTCCGCTCGCCGCAGGATAACGAAGCGGGTGCGACGCAATGGCGGTGGTTCTCTGTCGGATTGGGTTGGGTTAGGTTGGTGGCGGTAATGGCGTAAGCGGCATGGAATATAGTGCGAGGGAAAAACGGGTATCCAACCGTTCGTTCGTTCGTTCATTCGTTCAGTTAACAGCGCAAAAAGGACGATTATTTTCAGGACCGTAATAGAAAAATTTCGAAAAAACAGTCGTATGATTATAAAAATATTTAAATGAAATGTATAAAATAAAAACTCAGATATTATGTTCTCTAACTTCTAATTTTATTTGAAAATATCTTATTCTATTTTTGCAGAAAATTTACTACATGTAATCTGTTTAGAATAAGATTATTCTCAATCCTCGAAGTTACCGATGCGTTAAGAAATACGTGAACATGGCGTTGATAGAATTCACTTGCTTACATTTATTGAAGCATCCATTCATATGTAAACTTCAATATAAATAGTTACATACGTGTTCCTTTCTACTGTGGAAAATATATACTTCATTTTCAACCAAGCAAGTATAACTAACTAGTTTCTTACTTTAGAAACGTGCATTTATAATCAACTCACTATTATTATGTTAAGTACATAGTAATACCAACAGTACTAATAATAACAATGAACACATTTTAGCATGATTGGTTCTGATTCTTTCAAGCATTAAGTAAAATTATAATAATTAAAGTCTGAATTTGTTACGATCTTTCTGAAACAAATTCAAATGTTTACTGCATGAAATTTGAAAAACATATTGTTTACGAGTATTATGCTCCAATGATTGAATATTAGTGTTGATGCCTATAGCACTTAACTCTAAGATGACAAAACAAGAGCAAAAATGTAATAAATATTATCATTATATTGTGGCAGATATAGCGCAGGATTGCAAAATGGGCTGCGAATAAAATATATTTTTTGTAAGAAAATTCGATATGAATTGACTGGATAATTTTGAGACTTTAAAAAATTGTTTTATCTATTTATTTATCTACTTATATTATCTATTTATAGTATATATATAATCCAAATCAATAAAATTCGTCGGGTATTCGGTCAACTGTTAAAAAAATGAAAAAATGAAAAACCAATCTTTTGTTTTATCCTCTATATTTCGCTATAAATTTATAGCTTCCTCAGGAGTTCTAAAAACAATAACATGTACAATATCTTAATCATGCTCCTAATTATCTTTTTCTTACAAAAACTAGACCAAAACACTTTTAACAAATTTTATATATATATATACAATAGAAATTTGTCTATGTAACACCCTTCCAAATATAAAAAAGCATTCATGAATAACAGGCAAAAACCTCGACTTTTTTTGTTGCGGATAAATACATACATATATTGAATTGCATTTTAACATTATTTATTGATAAGACACCTTCTTATAATACCTAAATATCTATTTACTTTTATATTACGACGAAATAAAGTGATATGAAATCAAAATTATGCCAAATACGTAATTATGGCAATAAACAAAGTATTAATCAAATAATTCGGTTTTAAACATAAACATAGGAATTCTCGTTGACTAAGTATTACATCAGCAGCTGTTTAAAAGACTCATGGTATTTAAGCGAAGTCATATTTAACAACAACCTTACCAGCTTGATGTAACGGGAAATGAGATTCGAAATGAAACAAACGAATTACAGTATCCTATTTTCTTACGATTCTTTAACTTCAGCGCGCTAGGACTAAAGACACTTGAAGTGTCATGATGCTCTTCTTATAATGATCTTCCTCAAGATTCTCAAAATACTCTTCCACGGTTGAAAAAACCGACCTAAACTTCTTTCCAGCAAAGAAAAATTTCGCTTTGGTAAATAAATAAAATTCACTTGGGGCTAAAAAAAGTTGCAAAAGGTTGACATCTCAATTGATCGAATTTTCCACTAACAAATTTATTGGTGTAAGAAGACGTATTGTCGTGATGAAATGAGTTCAATTTATGTAGTAGATACAGCGTCTGCTAACACTTTAGTCATTAGAATTATTCCAAAAAAAAATCATAACCATTACCTTACTCATCAATAAAAATCTTTTGACTTTCTTTGGGGGAGGGCTACAATAATGTGTCCACTGTTAAAATTGCCGCTGGCATTCAGAAACGTGGTAGAGCAAGATTTCATTGACCACAACGAAACTGCAAAAAATTGGTTTGATTCTTGCTAAACAGTTTCAAATTAGCGCTTAATATTCTTTCACGTTTTTGTTGATACAATTTTTGATGGTTTTATCCGAACGTAATTTTTGATGTTCATATCACCACGTTCAAATTGCTTAACCTAGCCACATATTTCGACTTACGAAGCATCATTATCAATTAAAGTTTATTGCAAAATTTTAGATGTGTTTAGTTCTTTAAAAAATAAATAAAATCAAATGACGGAAATTAGCCAAATTTCACTTGTCATACTGGAAGTTCTTATCAACGTTGTAGTTGTGGTAAATCTAGAAGTAGAAGGCACTGTAGTAATAGTCACAGTTGTAGAGAGAAAAAGTGAAAACAAAGTATAAAGAGAAGTCGAAGTGGAAATCGGAGCTGAAGTGGAAAAAGTTGCGCAAGTAAAAGACGTAAAAGTAAAGAGAAGCATATGCGCTGTCGAGTGTGTTATAGTTACCCTTTCGTCAATGTATGTCTACTGATTCTAAATTTTGTAATATCCGTTTGAAAAAATTACATTTATCAGATGAGAAATTAGATAAAATAATAAAAAGTATGAAAAGTATGTGCAGTTTATCTGAAAAGAGACGAAGAGACGAATGCGATAGGTATCATTGTAGAACGCGTTTTAAAAAGGGCATATCCAAAGTAGTGTATTAACTACTATTATTAGTAAACTCTACGAAAAAACTTTTGATAATAACTTGTGCAGTTTTCGATTCTAATGAGAAATCGTAGATATATGATAATATTATCCATAAGGCAACTGACTGGAAAGATAATAGAATAAGTAGTTGTAAACTACTTTCGTATTTTATTGGTCTGGAGATAGCTTTGCATGCGTAGAACAAATAACCAATTTTCAATAGAATTCATTGTCAAAGTAGGGGTAAACGCCCACTTATACTTATCGTCCTGATAAGTAAAATAGCTAGAGAATGTCAAAGCAAATAGAAGAAGATGCAATTGAGACAGCATCTAAATAAGCAATGACATATGTTCACGATTTGGTAGCTACAGCGAATAGAGAAGGAGATCTACAGAACGATACAAATATTTGGAATGGAATTTTTGAGAAATATTATATGAACATCAACATTAATTAAATGGAAATATGAGCAATTACAAAAAATAAATCTGGGGACGATAATGATTAGATGCGAGAAGTTTGAGTTAAAAATAAGTAGTAAGATAATAAATACAACCAAAACATTAGCCATTAAATAAGTATTTTATCCGGAAGAGAAAAGTGAATATAGATTCAAATGCCAGAAATTTTAATAATCTGTATATTTTACGATTTCAGCTAGTCTATATACGATAGTTTTAACTTATGACTATGAATCGGACTGAGTGAAAGATAAAAGTAAGTTGATAATTACCTTTTAAGAACGGTGGTATGATCAGAACGGCCGAAACAGTACCAGAATATTCTGAACAAAGTAAAGAAAAATGTAGATGAACAAGTAACGGCGGAATAGATTTAAAAAACAAATGTAGACTAAAAATGTGGAAGAAGTAATCAGCGATAAATTGTGAAGTAAGGTGGACATTGCAGAAGAAATATACTAACTTGATACAAACGCATACAATGGTGCAAAATAGAAAGACCTAAAGAATCTTCTTTAATACTCCTACAACACAAGATATAAGAATCTGGATTATGTATGTGCAATCGTACATACACATCGCCAAGTCAGTTATCTTTTATCAATCTTGTTTAGTGACCACTGTACTTTATGTCAACCTTGAAATTTACATCATTGATACTTGGCAAAATCTTTGGCAATACAATATTTTGGAAAGAGTGATTCGTGTAGTACAAACTAACTAATCGATAAGCAATCATTTTGGTCGATTTCTGCAAAATATACGAACGTGTTGTAAATCGGATACTAACAAATTAACTTAACATTTTTTAACTAATTTTCTTCCAGAGAAAACTGATAAACACAATCATATTAATTTCTTAATCAACATTTATTTCATGAACTTGAGCGATAAAGTATATTCAAAATGATTCTGACCATATTGGCAACAGGGAAAGACCAAGCACTGACGAATGACTGTAGGCGTTCTTCAGGAGCGTCCAAATACAGACCCTTATTTATTGATTTTACTAACCCTCTTATATTACAACGTCAGTGTAAAACTATTCGAATATGATAATGTACTAATAATTTCTTTTTCACTTTTGTTAATAAATATTAATAGAGCATGATATTCTGTGAAGACATAATCTAACTGGTTCAATCTAGTCATCAGCTCTATGTTACTTTTCGATATACATAGTTAACAATGAAACCAATGTTTTGAACAATTGTATTCTAAGCGTGCCAAATCGTGTGCTACTCTATTTTGATCCAAAATAAGCTTTAAGCTTCTACATTTTTCAACTGTTTCGCTATCTTAAATTTTCAATGATAAGTTATTTATCGAAAGTATCGATATTAACTTATGAAATTTTGACTTTTTAAAAGAAGGCAGTTTAAACAACATTCAATTGAAAATGGAAAGATTAGTGCAAGGAAATTTTTAAAAATTAAGAGTTTCCTCTTTTATGAATGGTACGTTTTCAAAAGAAGATTAACTGTATTTTCCTTCTTCTCTATAGAACTACTTGC